>CM062805.1:124730316-125086300 GCA_031772625.1 Pinus tabuliformis
AGAGAGTTGCCATCAAGGACAACACTTATGTCATACCTGTATCATAATTCCAACACAGGCAACAATAATTAATAATCTACTTGGTACTTAAGGATTGCTGCTATGCTTTATATGTTTGTGCTTTGTAGTTTAAAGAAAATATACTCAAATAGTGAAAATTAATCATACTACTCAGCATTATGTTTCTTTTGAAGATCATGGAAGCTTATGTGCTTCAAAAAGAAATTAATGCCTCCAGTCCTTTCCAAGTGTAGTAGACTAAGATTTTACTATTAATTGAACAACCCTGCCATATTAAATAATATACAAAGATTAAAAGAATCATATGCCCTTGTTGAAAAATGGATAGGGAAATAAAAACACAATTTGTCAAAATTGCAACATGATATTGATGCATTCCTTTTGAAAAATAATTTCAGAGTAAAATACTTCTAGTCTGACAATAACATTTTAATCGCACTAACGGGCTAGCTAAAACTGGTCAATTTCCTCAATAATATTTAACACTTTACAATGGAGATATATATAAGCTCTTATAAATTTTTAGTAATTCAGAGTTGATAGATTAATATATCCAATTTATCTAAGCAGGATTTATACCATCTTTGCAAATGTATCAGTGCCTCCAAACATGAATGCCTCTAGCTACTCTATGCAAAAAATGTTTCTGATGGGATCAATAGTCTTCAGATGATAGCTTTGATTTATAAACAAACTAGACATCCATCAAACAATGGTTTTCCTTAGAGAGAGTCATGGAAAAAGTCTTGTCTAGGACATCGTCTCTCATTACTCACATAGGAGGATGCAACAGAAACAACTATGTTGAGAGAGAAACATAAAAGTTTTATCAAACCACATTACTAAAGTAAAGCAGCAAATATCAAAAGCACAAATTACACGTTGAAAAGGACAATGAAATTTTCCCAAACCTATTGACCCCAGTGCATTGAACTGCCTATACTAGGAGTTGTTGTCAATTCAACCTCATGGTTAGCCGGGCTAGAAGGAGTTCCCTGGGAAGGCCAAAAACACAAATTTTGGTTTTATGAAATCCAGTCAACTATGTAAAACAAATAAACTAAAATTTAGAAGCATTATGGACAAAACTAAAAGGACTATTATAAAATCCAGAGTGCATGTGACGCAATCCATTTCCTTGACGATAAAAGGAGTGCCAAATACTTGATTTTGATGAAGATTGTTCCAAAGAGATGTCTGCACAAAATGTTTCTATCCCTTAATTCCAAGAAACACTTCAAGATACTTAAGCAAAATCAAAAGAATACATAAAAGATACTAAAAGGATATATAAAAAGATACTAAAATACCCACTACAAAAAAAGGTACTAAACTTTCATGAGTCTAGACAATGTCTAGGCAAGCAAAGCAAGTAGAGACAAAATACAACACTTTAAAATGAACAAAAGCCCCATTGTCAAAAGATCTAAACACTCTAGAGAGTCAGGACCTTATCAAATGAAGTTCCAAAATACAAAACAATTTAGCGCAGTGAAAGAATCCTAGGCACAAAATCTAAATGACCTTAATCCTACTCGATGGAACCTTAATACGACTTATACTTAATTAGTACATATAACACATGAGAAAGGGTGAGCCTAGCACCTGTGAATGCATAAAAACGTGTTAAAATACTCTATTACTCTACTCAGTAAATCTAGAATTAGTGTACTAGGCCTGAAACTTATTGCTTATTGGATTCGTGCATTACTGGTATAACAGAGTGAACCACATAGTTGTATTCATGTCATTCATAGTAGGCTATTATTTTAGTGCTAGGTGATGGAATAGTTAGTCGTGCTAGTTATAAAAAACTTGTTAATTGGTAAGCATGATTTTTCTTGTATGCCACTCATTGGGAAGTGCTCATAACATTAGATAATTAGGCTGGAAAGAGTAAGTTCGTGTAACTTCTAATTTCTACCATTATTACCCTCATAATATGAGTGAGGTAGTACTATAATTTATAGATCATTGTATTATGTTGAGTAACATAGTGACACTATCAAGTTGATTAACATTAAATACATGTAGCATGGTGTCTACAATAACGCACATACATGAATCAAAGCATATTACCTTGAAGAGTATAATGCAGATGGCTAGAGTTTCACCATCCTATTTGCACCACGTGAATTGGCCAATATTTTTTGTACTAACCTGAATCTGATATACTCTTTCTTAATTACCTTAGTGTTTGTCCTCACATTACAGGGTAATGAAATACATTTAGCCACTATGTAATAGGAAAGCTCGTATACATACTAGTAAGAGCTATTATGTTGTAATATATACAAAGTTCTTCAGCCCTAGACTAAACCTATCATACTCTTTTAGCTTAAGAGTGTATTGGTGAAATAGTAACTGTAACTAGTAAAAGCACTATGAACTCATGAATACTATGTTATCTATCCTTGTTGTCATAGTAAGATTCAATATTCTACTGAGTAAAGTTTGAATGTACACTAACAATTTCATCTAGAGTGGCTGTGAGGCAATCCATTTCTTTGAAGAAAAAAGGAGTGCCAATTACTTTATGTGGATGAAGATTGTTCCAAAGAGATGTTTGCACAAAATGTTTTACTGTCCCTTAAGTCGAGGATACACTTCAAGATATTTAAGCCAAATCAAAAGCATACGTAAAAGATACTTAAAGGGTATATAAAAAGATACTAAAATACCCACTACATAAAAAGGTACTAAACTTTCATGAGTCCAGACAACGTTTAAGCAAGCAAAGAAAGCATAGACAAAATGCAACACTCTGAAATGAATAGTAGCCCCATTATCAAATGATCTAAACATCTAGAGAGTCGGGACCTTATCAAATGAAATTCCAACATACAAAACAATTTAGTGTAGTGAAAGAAACCTGTTTATACTTGTCAAAATTGGTTTAAAGTAATCATGAGAGAACTTTTCAATAAATATATAGTGGTCTTACACTTAATCTTTTCCCTAAAAATCTCCAATGCACAAGCCAAGGCCCTTTCAAGGAAATGATTTAGAAAAAAATGTGTAAAGGGTGCCTACCTTTGAAGGACTACATCCAAACTTCAAAGAAAACTTCAAATGTGAATCCTTCACAATGAATATACTCGTAAGTCCAATCCATGAGATATATTAGGATGTGCCAATCTTGTAGCAGTACCAATGTTGAGATCAAGGAGGGAGGCTTTATATCTCAGGATGTGCCAATCCTGTGGCAGTACCAATGTTGATATCAAGGAAGGAGGCTCTATATATTAATAAAGACAAGACATATTATCATCAATATAAATTATGTCCCAGAGAATAGGTAATGGTTCAATGGGTACTATATTAGAAGCAATTAATCAAGCATGTAACATGAAAGAATTAAGACACTTATAACCTTTCTAATTTAGATAGTTTGCAAATTTACTTCTGAAGGTTTTTAACAGGTTTTGGAGTTCTGAGAAATAGATTATAATATAGATTAGGCAAAACTTGTGGACTCGAACACTTCTCAAGAGATATTGTAACTTTTTAGATACCATTGATGTCAGTGGGTGAGATAGACTACATATATGTCTATTAGATCAATATCACATGTTATAAGGTGAAAAAGAGAACATCCTTATCAACATTTAATATAGATCCTAATATATGGAGTTGCAGACTTGACATTTGAGAGGGACTTTCATATTTCTTATTACCTCCTTTGAGGCTATGGCCTTGACTACACCTATTGGGCAGGATCACAATTTTGGGTTTTCAAAGGTCTTATGTCTTGCTATGGTCATTTTACTGATGGATTGTCTCCCTATTTTCATGTATACTTTTGATATTCTTGGACATCTTTTGTTGAATAAACATGTTATGACCACGTTCATCATAGATGACATATACAAGTAATATATCTAGGTCTCTTTTCTTGAACCACTAGGATGATTGAAGCCTAAGATGACCTTCTATGCATTTCTTAGACACATGTCCTCTTTGTTTGATCCCCTTGTTGTGAATTAGATGCATGCACTGTAAGATATCTCTGGGATAGTTTTGAGCGGGGTTACATAGGCTTTGGTGGAGGCTAAGCAATAGATTCCTTAAGAGAATAGGTGTTTCTAATTGTCATATAGAAGATATTGAGATGGAACATTTTGTTTTTTGTTAACTTATATACTACAAGATATAGGGATGGTTATGTCGCCTTTTTAGTGAATATCAAAACCATCTCTCCATCTTTTTTGGTACTTGGATCAACAGTGCTTAGCATTTTTCATGAGGAAGGCATTGGTCCTCCAATCTTCCATAGGCCACTTCTTTATCAGGCATTACTTGGAAAACCACATCCTTTTATTCGGTGTTCTTAGTAGACAAATGCTTCGAGCAGCAGAGCCGTAATACCCACTAGCGAGTGCAAAAAATTCATGTGTGTTTTGTAGCCCCACTTGGTTTTAGTTTGTTTTACACATAAGTTTTAATGCCCACATCCCATGCCTAATTTCTGATATAAAATGAATATAAAAATCAAAAGAAACACTGTTAGGCTACCATTACTCTTTCACTTATACACAAATTTTTTGACTCTAGTTTTTGGTCAATCTCAATCCTTGGAAAAACCCCAAAGGGGAAAGCCAGTTTGAAGGAGTATTTTATTTTTCTTTTCTCAGAGAATTAATTAAATCACATAGAGTAATTATCCCTCCCCGTTGTTGTCTAGGAAATCATGCCATTGTCCTTGAAACTCGTTCATTATCAAACAATCACTACTTTGGAATGTGTTCCACTGACAAAATTTCTTTGCTTAGAAAATCATCACTGACCTTGAAACTAGAACCATGAATTTCATGCCATTTACAGACCACTATCTCTTGAAATTCATGCTACTTCTTAGAATTTCCTTGAAATCTATGACACCGACCTACAAATTTCTCCTTGAAATTCATGCTAACATAACTAATTTTGTTCCTTGAAAAATGGGCTATCAGACTAGGATTAAATGTCTAGAAATGCATGCAACCAGACCACCTTTTCAGCCTAGAAATCTATGCTTGAAACCTCTGCCTATTCCTTCTCAAAATTCGTGCTTCTCTTCTATCCTATAACTGAACTTGTTGATGGTAGGTGCCTCCTCAATTTGGTGTTGTGGAATCTCTCCAAGCTGTTATAGGTCTCTCCTTGAGAAAAACTCTGCTATCTCAGCCTCTTCTCTTATAAAGTGCCACTTGTGGCATCATGAGTAGAACTTTCCATCAATAGTCAATGTAGAAGGCTCCATTTGGAAAATCCCAAGGTAGAAGTACAATCTACAAAGGAGAAGATGAAGTAAAATTATCAATGAGTGGACATCCTCATCATAATAGCTTGGAAATGTGTGCAAGGTGACTTCCTCTCATATAAGGTGTCGTCTCCATTGACTAACAAACTCCTCAAAGGGGTAATGACCCTCAAAATATTTGTTGAAATTGTGAGTGCCTTAT
Organism: Pinus tabuliformis; assembly: GCA_031772625.1. Classification (NCBI taxonomy): domain Eukaryota; kingdom Viridiplantae; phylum Streptophyta; class Pinopsida; order Pinales; family Pinaceae; genus Pinus; species Pinus tabuliformis. Next base: position 124,735,782 of record CM062805.1, read on the forward strand.
AATCATATGTTTGGCCAACATATCAATTGTTTTCCTTGATGAACAAATCTAAAACAAGTGTTTGAATTCCTATTGGAGATGTAAGTAAGACTTGAACATTAAACTAGATTAGAGAGAAATTCATATATTCTTCCCATAGGTAGAAAAATTGATCACTCAACATTCATAATGCATGTATGACTGCTACTATATTTCATGTTACCATATTTGTTCTAAATGTTGAGTATAGTTTGTTGGAATTAATTAGCTATTCACTAGTGGTTTGGCCTCTTCAAGTATGTAAAAACACATCAAATTGTCCTCAAATATTTGCTACAGGTTGTATAAATTTGTTGATTTGTAAGTAGTGATGTGTTAAGTTAGAAACAACCCCCCTACACTATTTTAATTTCCACATTTGATGAAGTCAAATTAGTATGGGGCTTCTTCATTTTGTTTTGGATTTCTTAGCCTACATGAACTTTGTCTTACTTTTATTTTTTTACTTTGAAAATTTTCATGAAATTTGCTTTAGTTCTTTTTTTTCAGAACTCATTAGGCTCTAGAAGATGTGCATCAATCTTCTCCTGCCATGCTTGAGATTTCATCTTGTTTGTAGAAAATTTCCAAAATTTGGCAAAAACTCTCTTTTTCACAGCGTGTAGAAACTTACTTATCTAGTCCATTCAGGCCAATGACTTACTTATCTAGTCCATTCTATGTTCTGGGTGAAGGAGTCACACTTCTCAATTTTGAGAGAGATTCATTTTACCCTTGGGCAACCAGTCATGCTTCCTTAGCAGCCAAGTTGGTCATGGATTCATATTTTGGAAAATGGACTTGATGTAATTATCTTGTGGGATACTTATTATCCATTGCATCATTTTATGCAATTGAATCCAGCCTCATAGTTTCTAATACTTTTTTCTATAACATGCTTTGGCATGTATTTTACTGAAGTTTATATCTGCAACTCTCCAACACCTTTCTGTGACCTTCCTACTTTCTCCAAGTCACCAGACAATGTGGGTATTCTAATTGATGTTATAGGAGAGGCACACTAGCAAGCATTTGCCTCTTCGATGTTGAAATTGTTGAATAGATTCTTTGTCGAAACAAGGCTTCAAGTAGAAGGCCTTATTAGCTCATCGTTCATGTCTGCATCTTGTAGTTTACTTTCTTAAGGAGACAGTACATTACAAACGCCTTGTTTCAACTTTATACATTTAGCATCATCATCACTGGACGCAGAAATAATTCCTATTAAGAAGCTTGTACATTCAATGGACCACTATTTATGATTCGTCCATGGGTGCTTTCCTTTATACTTTATATGCCATATGCCCTAGATGCATTGTTGAATGTACAACTAAAGAGTTGCTCAATGGTAAGTGTGTTTTCTCAGACATTTCAAAATACAAGCATTCATTCTCCATTTGGTCATGTCTCCAAGATTGATTCTCTCTGAAGGGATTTTTGGCTCTATGCTTTGCTTCCATTGCATACATTTTCTTTGCTATTATTTAAGAATCCTAGATGAAAAATACACACTAATAGTGTAACATAGATTTTCACATTGAAATTGTATATTATACTATATTATAGAATATGTTCCCTAAGGAGATGATTTTGTTGAACTCCAACTAATATAATCCTCATCTCAAAGAAATTAATTTGTATTCCCACCAACCTATTCATGGTGTTTTTGAATTTTAGTTGTGCATGTTAATGTACTATAATCTCAATTCAATCCTACAGTTTCTTCCTTATTAGCAAAGCATTGAGCTAACTGAAATAATCACAACATTTGCACAAATAATCTAGTGGAAATTATCTATGACATATTTTATTTTCTTTTCGGTCACATGATGACCCATCTCCATCACTATGGTTTATGGGAGGAAACATCCTCTTTCTGTGGGAATTTTCCTATAGAGCATGGGATATTTTTCCCTATGCCAAGGATGATTGAGGAATTTCCTTGTCGTCCATCAACTATCCTAGGGATGTTGAGTAGTCCTCAAGGTAGTTGGGGGAATGATCTCCTTGACAAACTCTTCTAATGAAGGATTGGTCCATCAACTCATGCACTTTTGGGTGCCTTGTAACCATAACCAGCAACCCTCCCTTTAGAAAATATAACAAGCCTTAATTTTTTTTAAAGAAAACATTAAAAAGGTGTCCAACCTAAACTAAATAGTGATCACTAACCTAAACCCTAACACAATAGCTAACTTGAGTTTCAATTAACTTGTGGCCTTTAGGTTTTTCCTTTCTTTATATAAATCATTACATGTTATTCCAATTTCAAAATTTTTGAATCTGAAAGAGTAATAAGTGTTCAAACTTCATATTGACTTTCTACATTCCTTGAATCTAAAATTGGTCATCAATTGAAGTGGAAGCCTCATTCTGGCAAACAGAACCAATGAGCATACATAAATTTTTAAGCCAGTGATAGAGAAAATAGATGTTTCCAATCCAAAGTGCTCCCACTATAAGGATAATTGTTTCTTAGGTTTCCCTGCCTCATGTTGTATTTCAAGTAAACCATAGGTCAATAGTAGAAATAACATAAGGACTAGATCTCTGGGGATTTTATACATTCCATTATGGAATAAGAAATGAAGTCCCTACAATGTTGTGAGGGGTTTTGATTACATGGAGAACATGTGTTAAGTATGCACTGTGGAAAGTTCTGAACAAAAAAGATGCTATACTTTTTATTGTGAAGTATTTCCATGTCCAGTCGTAGCTATTTGATCAAATTGCCATAATTCCCTTAAAATGATCTATTGACTCTTATGTGTCACCTTAACTTAGGATTTCACAGTTTTGAAAGCTAAATATGTTTTGCATTCTGCATTTGACATGCCTTTTAAGACCTTTCAATAATTGTTCAAAATTTCATGTTTCTTGTCATTCCCTTAATGAATATTGTTTGATAAGTACCATGCATTGTAACTACACTATGCCAATGAATAATACTTGTTTTGAATGTGCTCTCTAGTGTCATTCTTTTATGATCTAGATTCCAAAGTTATTAGCATCACAAGGAAACTAATTATTGTTAATAATGGTTTGAATATCATCTTGTTGTGCATTGTTTTCTTCTTCCTTTTTATCATACAAAAATTATAATTCACTGGAAGGAAAATTTAATATGACTAGTGAGAATACACAAGAAAATTATTGTTTTCTCTCTTGCCTTCATCCCTTACTCTTTCGTGTGCAATTTGCATGTGCCTCACATTGCTTGGGCTACTAATGTATATGAAAAGAATTTTGTGTATGATTTAATGGGATTCTTAGGTGTATTCTATGTTTGATATATGTTAATGAATTTCATGCATTACCTCATATGGCATGCAAATTATTCTATAAGCAGACCACATGATGATTCTTTCCATACGACTTAATTGATGCCTGTAAATCTAGCATAACTTACTTCTTGAAAGTACTCTTGTTAGTAAACATATCTATCTCTTGAATTGGATGAATTTTAGGATTAAACAAGCAACTAAGTAGGATGGTCAAAGAAGCAACTTTGAAATCATCTCATTGTGCCATGGATGTGCTTTATGGATTATGCCATCTTTACTTCTTTAAACAGTCTAAAGACAACATAATGGAAAGGCATTTCCTTTTTTAGTGGTAAGAGTACAAGCTACTGAGAGGTCACTTTTCCTCTCTTAATCTCTTCTCAACTACCATTACACATGGTCGGTGCTATACATACATTTATATGATATTCATAGACAAGATTGTGCTTCAACTACTTTATTATATTAGATTATGACATATATTACCAATCAAAATCCTATTTGATTTCTTTAGCAACTAGAATCATGTTCCTTCAATTGCGGAGAAGTGCATTACATCTTTTTTAGTTGCATTTCATGTCATCATATGGGACATGTTGATGAGTAGATGAGAGCTGCAAGAATTAACAAGTAACTTTATTTTTCAATACAATTTTGTCTTGTTATAATTCCTTGTTGTTGAACATATATATATTTATTTGAACAAGGAAAAGAGATCGAGAGTCAACAATATATGTACTCTTACTAATAATATTTGTGTGGCTTTCTTCAATTTAAGCTTTCCATTTTTTCTTTAAAGGACAATTTAATAATAGAGATATTTTTTTTCTAGTTTTGAAAACAACCCATGCCTCAAGGGTCCTAAATTGCAAGGGGGAGCAACATATGATTCAGGATGTTGATGGAAGAAAGTAGGATGCAAGGAAAGTTTTGTGGAGATGTCATTTTGTAAACAAGGAAAAATTTCATTCTCTCATATATATTCTCCATGTTTGATTGAAAATAAATTTCTATGGTTAATGTTCCTTTGTATGCAAATACATGTAGAAAATTCCCACCAACTTCTAGACCTACTCTATTGGTCTATGCAATATTGTAATTGAACTAGATATGAGCTTTACAAGAAACTATAGAAAACATTTTCAGATACTATGTCTAAGCAATACCAGTTCTTTGCCATATATTGATGTATAAGACATGAATGCTAATAGATAATTAAAATCCTACTACATTAAATGCATGAGAACTTGTGCTCCTATTGTTATGTGTTCAGTTGCAATTACAATCTCTCTCTGAAGAAAATCATTTAACTCTTCATTTTTTCTTGTCCTTGGTGACATCAAACATGGAATGTGTATTTTCTTTAGCTCTAATGATAATTCTTATACTGGGCATGAAGTTGTTTGTCTCCAATTATATGATTAAATCAGCTAATGGAAGTGATGGAGCAACGTTAAGGTAAATAAATTGCTCAATTCAAAAGCATCTTGTAGTTGTGAAGGAAGCAACATCTTTTATTCGATTTTAAATTTAAGTGTTACATTAATGTAGACATGCATTTTTGATGATCACATTGAAGTCAATTTTACAATTTCTTGTATTATTTAGTGTCAATTTATTCCAAAAAATCAGAAACTGTTTTCCTAAATTGTATGAATTGTGGACTAATAATACTGTGGTCTCATATAACTACGAGGTAACAATATATGCAACCAAAGATATAAGTAATAGGGGATTTTCATCATTTTCATTATTTCAATATGCATGTCATGTTGATCTGTAGCTTGTGCAAATCATGTGACATAATTTAGTAAATAATAGATTTCATTCTAGAATCTAGGGCATGGTAACCTATTTAAGATCTAATTTTTTGTTTAATACATTATGTTATACGAGGATATCCTATTATTGTATCCTTTTTACTTCATTTCATTTTATTTTAGACTCAGGTTTGGCATTTTCTAGGAGTTTTGTTTGCACTAGCACATTGTATAAGTAATCTACAACTTGATCTTTTTAGCATGTAACTTAGTTGGCATGATTGTGCCTAAGCTTTCCTTGAATGTTGAATACTAAGTTTACTAAGGTGTTATTTTCTATGGTGGCATTTTATTTTCTTTGTTTATACAGGTCATCTGGCCACATGGTGGGCACTATTGCCCAACTGAAGAAAACTTGTTTGAGTTTCTTTCTTTTATGTGGAAAAATGGAATTGAAAATATTGCTGATGTTGAGGTATATATCATATAAATCATTTATAGTATGTTTTAGTTTATATTCCAGTATTCATCCTCTTTCATGTCTTATACTCTACATTGTATCTTAAATCTTTTTTCAGAAAAGGAACTCAGTATTGATGGTAAGAAGCAGGAATTGAAGAAAGAGGAGAGCAATAATATTGAAGTAACAAAATGAAAATTAAAGAGAGAGTGAAGAGAACTCATCTAGTGGTGCCCATAGATCCAATATCCCTCATAAGAAACACACATAGAGACTAATGGTCAAGTCCTCAGAGTTGGTGAATTCACCTGCAATGTCTTGACAACACAATGACAATGTTTTGAAGTGATGAAGCAATATTTAATGTGTAAATTGTACTCCAACCAATATTAAGTTAGAAACTCATATTGTAATACTGTACCTTTTATATAATATAATTTATGCGATTGAAATTATTTATAGTTGCACTTGGTATTATTTTGTATTGTAATTAACATATGTAACTTTGTGTTTTCATATTAGACAAACATAAACATTGTATGCCATTTTTCTTTTAACTTAGTTGCAAAATCATATTAATTAATTTATGTTGATTAATAATGAACACATAAAATCAATCTAAAACTACTAAATTAGTAGTTTATGTTGATTAATGATGAACACAAATAAAATGAATATACGACTAAATTAGTTACTTATAATCATTCTTAATGAAAGTAAACGAAATGAATATAAAATACTATAGTAGTCATTTATATAATGAATATGAAACTACCAAGAAAAGATAAATGACTTCTGCAAATGATAAATTTGTGATTATAAACGACGACTAAATTTTGCATATATATAACTATCAGTAGCTAGTTTACAGTATCTTATAACATGACCAAAATTTAGTCATATTTCTTTGGTCATTAATTGGTTTCAAATGATGACTAAAATTTCCATATATATGACTATTAGTAGCTAATTTAGAGTATCTTATAATATGACCAACATTTTGGTCATATTTCTTTAGTCATTAATTGGTTTTTTCAGGCGCTCATTTAGTAATATATTTTGTTGTATATTTGGTCATTAATTATGACAATTAACAACTAAATTAATGAAAAAATTAATTGGATTTCAGAGATCTGTGGTTTGAGCTTTTTGAATTTTTGACCGGAGAACCCACAGTAATGGAATTTTTACACCAACGTTTCGAATCCCAAATGGGATCCATCATCAGGGTAAGAGAAAGATGATAGAAGATGATAAAAGAAGAGCCGGAAGGAAGAAATAAATACTAATGAGGGAATAATAAAGGAGCAGCACAGGTCGGCTATAAAATGAAACCTAAAATTAATATTAATTTTAATCATTATAAATTAATAACTATTATTTTAATTTTTAATTTATAAATTTTTTTTTTTTTTATTATTTAATTTTTTATTAATATCAATTATTTAATATCAATAAACCAAAAACTCTAAACTAAAACCAATATTAAAATTAATATCTAAAAGACTGAAATAAATATTCATATTAATATCAAAAATCTATATATAACCTAAACCCTATATTAATATTAAAAACAAAAAAAAAACTAAAAAACTAGAAAAGATGCTAAGGTCCAAAAATATATATATATATAATATTAATATCAATAACATTTATATAACTAAAAACTAAATTAATATTACTAACTTAAAACTAATAAATATTTTAATAATAATATCATAAAACCTAAAAATTATATAACAATAATATTAAATAACCTAAGGCCTATGAAATTTTAAATTTTTTAAAACTAGATCATTGTAAAACCTTAATGATAGAATAACCTAGAATTTATCTAACTAACTTAATAAAAATAATAAAAAAGAAAGTTATATCAATAAAGCTCAATCTAAATAAATTAGGAAAACTAAATAAATTAATATTCTATATTTAAAACTAAACTATATTAAAACATTTAAAGAGAGCTCTAATAGAATATAAAAACCTAATACCAAAATTAATATAAAGATCAACACTATCCTACTAACTATAATAGTATTTAAATTCATATGTAGACTTATATTATTATATATATTAAACATCTTACCTTTTTGACAACTTACCTGGGGCCGGGCAGACGCTTCTTGATTTCACTGATCAGTGGAAGCCAGCTTCCGCTGATCTCCAAACCGCTGTCTCTGTTCAGATTACACGGATGCTTCAAGATTTCGAGGGCTTCTCTGATTTTCCGTCTCTGATGCTGCTCTTCTCTTGCGATAATTGATGCGTTTTCTAAGCAGATGTGGTGTTTAGTCTTCGAGGAGTGCTCTGCCAAGGCTGAGGTACGGGATCTTCCATTCCTGATGTCAGCGCCATGTTCTTTCAGTCTTGTCTGGAGGGAGCGACCAGTTTCACCTATGTAGCTTTTTCCACATGAACAGTCTATTTTATAGACTCCTTTAAGCTGCTGTTTGTCAATATCATCCGTAACAGATTTTAAACTTTGTCTGATGGTACCGGGAGCTGAGAATTGAGTTCTAATATTTTTCTTTCTTAGGATCTTTGCCATTTTATCTGTGACCCCATGGATATAAGGCCATCCTGAGGTTGATTCTCATCTTTAGGTTTGGGAGATGACAACCTCCTTTCAGCTTTCTTTATGGCTTTCTTAATCTCATGATCCTTGTAGCCAATATTTTTGAAAGTTGAAACCAAATGCCTCTTTTCTTCATTTATGTGATCTGAGTCAGAAATCCGGAGGGCTCTAATGGCGAGAGTGTTCAGAACGCCAAGCTTTTGGGCTGGGTGATGGTGGGAATCTGCATGAAGGTAGCTCTCCGTGTGAGTTGACTTCCTGAAAACCTTATGGCCCAAAGAGCCATCCTCTTTTCTGATGATAAGAATGTCCAAGAAAGGAATGCTCATATTTTCTTCAAGCTCCATAGTGAATTTAATATCAGGGGAGATGGAGTTAAGGTGATTAAAAAACTTGTCGAGTTTTGTTTTACCATGGGTCCATTTTATATTGGTGTCATCGACAAAACGCTTCCACCAAGTTGGTTTTAAAGGATAAGATTCCAAGGCCTTTTTCTCGAAGTATTCCATGTATTCTTCAATTTTTCCTCAAGGCTGGAATCTGAGATAATCTTTTTTACATCCTTCATAATTTTGGCCATGGGATTACTGTTCAGCTTCTTATAACTGCCACAATTTAGGTGATCATTCATTTTCTTAACATAGTCTTCTTTGTCAAGGATAACTGCTGCTCCTCCTTTATCTTCTTTAAGAATAACTAACTTGTCATTATTTCGTAAGGATCTGAAAGCCTTTTGCTCTTCTTTACTCAAGTTGCTTTTGGGGGCCTTGGCTTTTCTCATGATGAGGGAAAACTCTTGTCTTAATGCTTCTTTGTCTTCAAGAGGGAGGTTGCTAATTGAGACAACCAATTAATGGCTAAGCTAAAAATGACTAAAAGTTGGCCGCGTTATAAGATACTGTAAATTAACTACTATTGATCACCAATCGAAAACTAGTCCTTTATATGCAAATTTTAGTCATTTTTTTAGTAATTGATTAGCCATTTTGTACTAGTGATGGGTACTCCTTGGATGAAAAATCAAACTATGCATCCAATGAGTGCTCTTGATCGAAATTAGAGTAAATTCGTAGGGAGATAAGATGAAAATATGAATTGTAAAAATAGTTTTTTTATTTCCCTCCAAAACTTGATGAGGTAACCTAATATTATTTTATTATTTCCACTCTTATTTTATAATATTCCTTAGGAGGCCCATTTTAGACCACAAAAATTATCTAATGTTCCAAAGGAGTTCAAGAAAATCAAGTCTCTTACTTTTGATGGTGAGTTAAAGAAATTAGAAGATGCAAAAGCATGACTGCTTGGGATGCGAAAATTCTTCAGATTGCATGATTATTAGAAGAACATAAAAGCCAAGATAGTCACCTTAATTCTCAAAGGGAAGAAGAAATCTGGTGGGAAGATATTAAGAATGTCAGAAGCATTAGATAAAAGAGGTTGATGTAAGGTAAGTTTGAAACTGTCTTCAGGAAGAAGTACAAGTCTGAGAGATATTATGATGGAAAGGCCAAGACATTTTATGAGCTCAGGATGGCTTCCATGAAATATGAAGAATACAAAACCAAATTTATAGAGTTTTTGAGATACGTGCCCTATCTTAGGGATGAGAAAGCGAATATCCAAAGGTTCATCAATGGGTTTCTAGTAGCATTCAAAGACCATATTGAGTTTGGTGAGCCTTGATCATTGGAGGAAGCCAACAAAAAGTTAAAGCATTGTTATGAGTAGTCAAAGTGCAAGCCTAAGTTCAAGAATGACTAGAAGGGAAATGAGAATATTAAAGGAAAATGACTCAAGAATCAAGGAATATCTCAGGATGTTGATGAGAAGGAAATGCAACCCCTCATAAGAAGTTTAATGTAGTTGAGAAGGGACATGGGTCTCAGTCTGGAGAGAAGCTGAATAAAGGCAATGAAAGGGAACCATTGAAGTGTTGTATTTGTAACAAACATGATCATAAGAAGGATTGTCCATTGTACCAGGGTGGTAGGCCACAAATCAGCAGTGCTTAAGAGGTGAAAACTATTGGAGATTTGGTTAGAGAATTCCATAGATCTATGCAACAATTGATAACAAGTACAAAAATCATCAGACATCTATTATTAAGATGGAAGGTAAGATTTGTCATCAAGTTGTTTCCATTTTGATTGATCCTAGATTTAATTATAACTATGTTAGTCTTGACCTGGTGGATCAATTTCAATTGAATAAATAAGTGCATGAAAAAACTTGGTTGGTGCAGTTGGTTATATGCTCCAAGAGAAGAGTTCATCATTGGGTGAAATCTTGTGCATTTGAGTTGAATGTCATGCCTACAAAAACACACCTAAATGTGCTTCCTTTGGGTTCATATTACATGCTTTTGGGCATGGACTAGCTATTCATTCATAGAACCAAGGTAGATTGCTATGACAAGGCCACTGAGTGCCTGGATGATGATGAAGAAAAGATAGTCTTGTAGGGAAAGAAGAAGCCTATGTTAGTGAGAATAGTTACATATATGCAAGCTAAGCATAGTTGTAGGAAAGGGTGTGTATTGTTTGTATTTCATGTTTCCAGTGACAAAGGCAAGGATGTTGAGGATGATGAAGTCCTAAGGAAGTATCTTGTCTTGTAATAGTTTCAAGATGTGTTTCCTGAAGAGATTCCAGAGTTGCCTACCCATAGAGAGGTGGATTTCTCTATTGAGTTGATGCCAAGAGGAACACCAACGTTGAAGGCATCATACAAGATGAGTACTCTAGAGCTGATGTGTTACACATCATTTTATCACAATTAGGAAAATCACTGCCAATCTGTATCTATCGCTATCCGATGAAGTGTTCCAAAGCAATCCACTACAATGTTGGAAGAAAATCAATCCCAAAGATAATGAGAGTCTTGGATTACATTGCTTAAAAACCTATTTTCAGACACTTGCACACTTTCTCCAGTTAGTATATGTGCAAGTGTAGTTTTTACCATTGTGGCCTACACAATCCTTCACTTTGTCTTCCACTAAAAATTGTGAAAATCTCTTAACGAAGGTAAAAATAAAAAATGATTTCTAGAAGTTTTGCTAGAGGAATATTTCCCAACTGAAGGCGTCGAGCCCTTGATTACTTGGCCTCATCTCTCTATTCATGGAGAAAACTCCCTCTCTTTGTGGAACCATAACCTCTCCTGTTACAGATCGCATAACTTGAGAAGAGGATCTGAAACCCCCTCCTCTTGGCCTATAAATCAAATAGAGACTAGAGGGTGAGGGAGACTTTTGGAATGTAAACTTATGTTGGTGGATTGAAGATGGAATCTTATGATTGAAGGAAGGATTTGAGACTATTAGAAAGAGGCTTGTAACATCAAGGATAAGGTTGTATTGCTCCTTCTTATTCAAGGTTAATACAAGCAGTTGTTGATTTCCTATTTTCACTTGTTGTGATGCCAATTTCAAAACTCCTTGATCTTTTGCATAGTTAGTAATTTAAGTATTGAATTCATGTTATGATACATGCTATGTTTCAATTTCCATATATATTGTTTTTCAACTTTTATCTATGTTATGATTTTATTCTTTATTTGTTTATGTCTATGTTGATCTTCTTTTGAAGCAACAAGGAAGGGATTTTGAAAGCTCCCAAGGGCCATCTTCAAGAATTTCATAGAGAGGTAAGAGTTTTTTCACATTTTATATATAGTACTTCAATTATAGACTAAGGAAAGTTTATAGTTTCTTATTTGTTTGTTTCTAGATTTGTCTTTCAATCTAGGGAGATCATTCTTGTGTGCAAGAGCGATTTGTCTACCATAACATGGTGGAACTGAAGCTGTAACTTAAATAGATGATTGATAAGGGATACATAAGTCCAAGCATGTCTCCTTGGGGTGTACCAATGCTTTCTGTAAAGAAAAAAGATGTTACTCTCAGATTGTGTATTGATTATAACTAGTTGAACAAGGTGGTGATCATCAAGAACAAGTATCCATTACCTCAGATTGATGACTTGTTTGATCAGCTGAAGGGAGAAACAATATTTTCAAATACTGATATGAGATTAGGATATCATTAGGTGCACATCAAAGGATAAGATATCTACAAGACTACATTTCGTACAAGGTGTGGGCACTATGAGTATGTGGTGGTTCCTTTTGGTCTTACTAATGCTCTATCCACCTTCATGTGTTTGATGAACAATGTGTTGTGTCGTTATCTTGACATGTTTTTGATAGTCTTTATTGATGATATATTGTAAATTCAAAGAATGAGGAGGAGCATGAAAAGCACTTGGTAGCAATGTTGATACTTTTGAGAGAGCATAAGTTATATTCCAAGCTCAGTAAGTGTAGTTTATTTCAGTCTTAGATTCATTACTTGGGACATTTTGTTTCCAAGGAAGGGATATCAGTGGACTTGGAAAAGTTTAAGGCTATCATGGAGTGGCCAGCTTTGAAGAATGTGGATGAGGTCATATCATTCATGGGACTAGTAGGTTACTGTAGGAGGTTCATCAGGAACTTCTTCAAGGTTGGTTATCCTATTACATCTTGGTAGAGGGAAGGGAAGAAACTTGAATGGGGGGAGGAATGCACAACTAGTTTTGAGTAGTTGAAGCATTTACTTACCAATTCTCCAGTCTTGAAGTTGCAATTCCTGATAAGGAGTTTGTGGTTTGTACAGATGCATGTAATGAAGGACTTGGTGGAGTCCTATTATAGGAATGATAGGTGGTTTGCTATGAATCAAGGAAGATGAATGAGCACGAGTAGAACTATGTGACTCATGATCCTGAGTTGGTTGTGATCATTCATTCGTTAAAGATGTGGAGCATTATCTCCTTGCCAAGAGGTTCATCTTGATAAGTGATCACAGTGGAATGAGGTATTTTTTTTACCATCCAAATATGAATGAAAGGCAAGATAGATTTTTGAATACTCTCAGTGAGTTTTATTTTGAGATTATGTACATCAAGGGAAAAGAAAACAGGGTTGTGGATGATCTCAGTAGGAGAGTGCAGGTGAATCATATTTCACCTGTGAGCTCTTATGGGACAGATTTATGGGAGAACATCTTACATGCAGGGAAACATGATGAGAAGTGGCAACAGTTGAAGCAGATATTGCAACAACAAGGTGAAGGTGATAGGTATGAGGAGTATCACCTCACAATAGATGACTTTGTAATATTAAAAAGAAGGATTTATGTGCTAGATAGAAGTGATTTAAAGAAGCTTATTTTGAGAGAATTTCACGTCAAGCCATATTCATGCGACCCAGGATTCCAAAAAACTTTGACAATTGTTAAAAAAGTTCTAATATTAGCCGAATTTGAAGAAAGAGGTGGATCAGTTTGTTTCCAAGTGTTTGGATTGTCAATAGGTAAAAATTGAATGCAAAAGTCCAACTGGTTTGTTGTATCCTATTCTGATTCTAGTATAGAAATGGTAGGTCATTTCCATGGATATCATTATAGGATTTCCAAGGGCATCAAGGTAGCATAACTCCATCATGGTTGTCGTTGAAAAGATGAGTAAGGTAGCTCACTTCATTATAGTAAACTCTACTAATTCAGCTAGTGAAGTACCCCAAGTATTCATTAAGGAGATAGTGAGGTTGCATGGAGTTCCCAAGAAGATTATATTAGATAGATATGCTAAGTTTCCTTCCAAGTTTTGGAAGGAGTTGTTTGTAGGATTGGGGACAAAGTTAGCCTTCAGTACAACTTATCATCCATAGACAGATGGACAGAAAGAGATGGTTAACATGATTTTTGAGGATATGTTAAGGATGTATGTCTTGCACTAGTAGAGGAAGTGGGAGGAGTATCTTCCACTGGTAGAATTTTCTTATAATACTAGGCATGAAAAATCCTTGAAGATGAGTCCATTTGAGGCTCTTTAAGGGTAGAGTTTTAATGCTCCCATCAGCTAGAGTAATCTAGTGAACATGGTGTTGATTGGACCCTATGTGTTGGAAAATATGGAGCAGGAAGTGCAGGTTATTAAAATGAATTTAGAGGTAACACAATACAAGAAAAAGAGTTATGTTGATCAGCATAAAGCATTCAAGGAGTTTCATGTTAGGGAGCATGTGTACTTGTGCATTAATCCCAAAAGGATCTCCTTGAGGATTGGGTCATGTGCTAAGTTAGCACCTCAATATTGTGGTCCCTTTGAGATCCTTGAGAGGATTGGACAAGTGGCCTACAAACTTGCTTTGCCGCCATCACTTAGAGTCCATGATGTTTTCCATGTTTCATTGCTTAAGAGATATTTCTAGGATGTTTATCATGTGATTGATTGTTCTATATTGCAAGTGGAACCAGAGGGAGAATTCCAACCTTATCCACAATGCATAATGTAATGAAAATAGCACATGCTCAGGAACTGAGCAATAGAGCAAGTTAAAGTGCAGTGGAAGCACTTTGGGCCCGATGAAGCTACATGGGAGATGGATGATCATATGTGGGCATTATATCTTTCTTTATTTGTTGGTCACACGTGTAATAGAGTTGTAAGTTTTATTTTCAGCAAGTTTTGAGTCATACATATAATAGAACATCGAGGAAGGTGTTCCCCCAAGGGGGATGGGTTTATAATAAACCTAGGTTAAAGTTTCTTCTAATAAAGGACATTAAAGGAAAAAATAAGACCAAGGTCATGGGACATGTATTCTAAGCTCAATGGAGGGGAAAAACATTAAAGTGGATATCACTTGTGGTTTATTATTGGCTATGGAAATTGGCAAAGTCAAAAGGCATTAAATGGAAATTAATTAAAATAATAAAGGAAAATAGGAGAAAAAGGAGATGAAGAGACACAACTATGCATGCAAGGGAAATTAGAGAGAAAGGGGAGGAGAAAGTAAGGAAAAATAAAAATGAAAGGAAGAGACATGAGAAATCAATGATAAAAAAGACATGTGAGAAACATATGACAAATTTTGGTCGGTTTAGATTTTGATCACTTTCAGAAATAGATCTCTCGGAGAAGAGAGAGAGAACAAGCACTTGGACACAAGGAGGACACAAGCAAGCAATCAAAGGACAAGAAAAGGAAAAGCAAGGGAAAGCAAGGGAGTGCAAGTAGAATATTAGAGGAGCATTGATAACAAGAAGATTTTGCAGGTAATAGGTTGCATGTGTACTTTCCTTGTTGGGGTTTGAATGCATGGTGCATATATATTGTTATTTGGTTACGTTATTGTCATTGGCATGGTATTTTCCTAGATTGGCAGTGGTTTCAACATTTCCATACCATTTCCAAGGTAGCGTTGGTGTGATGGGATTCTTTCTTGGCTGAGCTTTAGGTTACCAGAAGATTTTGGATCTAGGTGAGGTGGTTTGAGGAAAATCCCAAGGTTTGGGGTTAGATATGGTTTTATCCAGGAATCCCTTTACAGGTAGCTAGAGATAGGAAAATTCCTCTGGGTATGGTCAATAAATTCTGAGGCATTGAAGCTTGTTTTGGTTTGGTGATTTCTGGACCAGTTTAGGTGAAATCACTATGGTTGAGGGTTGAGGTGGTTTAGCCTTTGGATGCTCTAGTTGGTTTTGTTTTGGTTTATCCCATGAGATCCCACATTCATGGTTAGAATATGGCATGGGGGTGATTGGTTGAAAGAGAGATTCGGTTCAGCCCAATATATGGTCAAGTGGTGTGTGGAAGTCTCTAACTTGGTTGGAATTTTCATATGTTAGTACGTATTGATTCTTATTGAGATTAATGAGCACAAGTTCTGATTTTATGTATGGATTTATGACTAGTTTTTCATGGTTTTATTATGATTAAATGTTGGTTACATACATGATATATTTCCTATTTTATGTTGTGCTCTGTTTATGGATCCATTCCATGGTTTAATGAGTTATTGAATACCTGATATGAATGCATAGACTAATGTATGTTTTTTCATCTAGTAAAAGAGGGAAACAAGCCTTCTTGGTGATTCTCTTATGAGACTATGAATTTACGACCTACACGTACCTGTATAGAATTTTTTTTCTAAATTATTTTTGTGTATTTGACAATTTTGAGTAGGAATTGAGTCAAGAACCCTGAGTAATGACTCATGTAGGTGATAAGGTGATTCTGGAGAATTTTGGGTAGTTCTTAGTAGTTGGCCTAGAAGTAATCCTAAAACTTTAGATCATGGTTTCTAGTCGTACCCTCTGAACTGGGAAATTTTTGTTGCAACTGCATAAAGGAAGGTTTGTGCATGTGTTTGGATCCCTCTGGCCACATGAATAACTTGGCATGCATGTAACTAGGTGATGAGGTCAGGTAGAAAGAAGTCCCATCTTAGGGTTGGATCATGAGTGGATGTTGTTTTACATATAAGAGATCCCATGTCCCTAAGAGGTATCAATAAGTTTATGGTTAGTAGACTCCACTTGTGTAAATGGAACTTGGATATCGAGTCATGTCATAGTAACTCTCAGCTCATGTTTACCCTAGAGATCTTGTAAAAGCGAGTAAATGTGGGGTGGGATGTTACAAAGACAATAGAAAATGTTTCAAAGCATGCTCAGGGAAAATTGACATTGTATGGGGAATATGGGAATTGCATTGTAGAGAGTTGTGGTAGTGTTTAGTCAACGAGATAAATTGTTTCTTGATGATTTACATTGAGTTAAGATTTCAGTCTTCAATGCAAAATTGCTGAAATTATTACTGTAGTGGTTGGTATTGGTTGTGAATATATTCTGGGTTGGAATTCCTCTCAAAGGGAAGAAATTGTCTCTGCATTAAAGATTTGAATGTATAAAAACAATTCTTGTTCCTAAATTTAGAGTGTGAGGGAAATTGAAAGCATGTGAGCTGACCCAAGCATGATGGATAAGTGTTGAAGCTTATGTTGAATATTGGTGTTTATATTATCAATAATAAGATTAAATTTATGTATGAATTGAAGGGGAATTGTCTTTGTGGGAATAATGCATTGTGTAAATCAAACTATTGATAATGCATTAAATCTTTACTCATGGTCATGAGGGTTGAATGGTAGTCTTAGAATGTTTTTTACTAATGTGCCTATGAATCAGAAAGAGAGGTTTGTTGAGTGATTGATTTGAGAGATAATTTAGAATGAAGATTTATTAGATCTGATAACCATTGTGGTGTACTACAGGAACAAAAATTTCATGTTGTCATAATGAATGGCTACTGGTAATTCCCTATTCATTTAAAAAAAACCCATATCCTGAAGTGTTATGAGTCTATGAATAGGTGAAACCAAACTAGAGGATTTCGGGGAATTTATTTGGCTAACACATTTCACTTTTTGTTACATGTATATAGTTCTCATTACTATAATGGGGCATGTTCAGTCTTATTGGTTCAAATTGTATGTGATGAAGGTGGGGGTGTTTGGTGAAGGAATTATCATTATTGATTGAAATTTGAGTCACACATTGATCAATTGGGATTAAAGGAAACATGATCATAGTTTGGTGTGCATATATATTGAGAAGAGTTAATGGTGATGGCATCGATGGCCTACCAAAACTAAGAGCCGACATTGTGTAAGTATGCCCCCAATACCCAAGAATCACAACCCATTAGAATGACATGCAACATCGGGGGTTCTCATATCTAGAATATTGCTTAGACCAAAAAACATATTTTCTAGGAGCATAGTTTTTGGGAAATAAGAAACAAGAATAATGCACTATTTTGAGATGGCTCATGGGATTAATGGCCAAAATTAGCTTAGAATGAACAAATCTTCCCAACCAGGGACTCAATCATCTCTAGGGGCTAGATCTTCATTGCACATTTTTGGGACTCATCCCCCTACAATTCACAATGTTACAAATCTATGTCATGTAAGGAATGGATTTATCCTCACTCCCAAAATTAATGCACAATTATCAAGCAAGAATTAACAAATAAACGTATTGTGGTTCAAGAGGGAAATGATATTCTTCACTAGGTTTGTTGTCCTTTAGGAAATTTTAACCTCAAAGCTTTTTGTCTTGTTACAAGAAACAACAATGAGGAGGATCAAGGAAAATGGCATAAAATATGGAATCTCAAACATTGGCCAAAAATCACTCTTTTTATGTGGCTTCTCATATTGAAAAAACTGGTTCATGGAATAAGATTTAAAGTGTTGGTTTTCAAGGCTCCTCACTCTGTCTCCTTTGTTTCTCAAACTTATAAAATTCCAATCATCTTCTTAGTAGTGGAAACCTTTTTTCTTCTATTTGGGATTGCCTTGGTATGCTCTTCTAACATAATGACATAATACAAAATAATTTTCTCTCAACTCTACAATTCTAGCATGACTCCCATTTTACTAATCCCATTTTCAATGGGGTGTGACAATTCATCGTAGGATTCATCCTATGGAAGATTTGGAAGGAGCTTAACAAATGAACATTTAATAATATCAAGGCCTCCAAAGATTTTATTTGACAAGTTATTCTAAATAAAATAAGGGAAATGATTTATTCTCTTCCTTGGTCCTCCAAGATTGGGAATGAAATCAACCTGAAAATGCAATTCAAACCAAAATGGGTCTCTCCCCTATCCCTTATAGAAAAATCCCTCTATGCGTAATTTCTTCCCTTCCAACCCTTCCTTTGACTCTCCCCCTAAGGAGGACTTCATCAAACCTAACTTTGATGGGGCCCCAAAAGGAAATCAAGGCCACACTAGTTATAATGGAGTCTTTCGTAACACTAATGGTAATCTTCTACATGTTCATGTAGGTGCCATAGGCCTCAACAATAATATTGTGTTGAAATATGGGCACTAAAGCATGGTCTCTTAATTGCTATCTACAAAGAATTCCACGAGCTCATTATTAAAGGAAATTCCAAGACCACTATCAACATCTTCCATAAAATCTAATGTGGATCAGATCCTTCCAAAGTCTTTAAGAGTTGAAGGTTCGAAGCTTCAATAAGTAGTATTCCAAAAATCTTGGAAAAAGTTAGAGCTTCCCTCCTCTCTCATCTCTATAATGAACACAACAATCTGGCTCACAAGCTAGCAAATTTTGGTTCCAGCATAACAGCTCATCCCTTTTACTTATATTGGAGTAAGAACATTCTAGAATCCATTCGAATTCACTATCAAAAACTGGCTATTAAGAATTGTATCTCCCAAGGGGGGTGTCTAGGAGTGGGCATTCCCCCTGCCTTGATATGATGGTAGCTCAGATGAAAGGGGGTTGCATCTCCCACTATACATGGTGTATTACAGGTGTTCCTATCAGTTCATTGACTATGGCATGAAGTTGACACAAGGCTAAATGTCATTTGAATATTTCAGGTTACATAGGGAGGTACAAGAGGGCTTAGTAAGAGAATTCTATCATATTGATAGAGTTCGAGGAAAACTTTGAGAATACAAACCCCATGCTGACCATTATGGCCATTAGATCAACCAACATCTCCTTCTCCTCGGATTAGGGTAGTGACCAACCATCTTGTATGCTTCGAGATTCTACCAAATAGTTGTGATGACTCATTGGTCTTTTGCTTGCAACACAAGTAGTTTTTTGTGTCTTCTCATATTGATGTATGACAAGGTCTACCAGAATCAATCTATTTTTACAAGTTTTTATTTACAAGATGCTCTAATTAGATGAGGTCTTAGAAACCTCTAGAGTTTGAACTTATATTACTTGTTTGGTTTCACTTCAGACATATCGGTAGTAGAAACTTTGTTGTTTATGTAACCCTCATTTGGCGTAATGCAAAGTACCTAACTTCAAAAATAAATTAATTAATTAAAATTAAAATATTAGTAATTTCACGTTCATTTTGTATCCTCTGTTTCTTATTGGTTGAGAAGCATTGTAGGGTAGATGTTACCCTGACCAAGAAAATAAAGTATTAAATTAAATAATAACAATAATAAAATATAGTGTTGGTGCAATAAATAAATAAAAAGATTAAAATATAATAATAATAGTAAAATAGTCCTAGGGGTAGCTCAATCGGCGATGATAGAAGTCATGTGAAATCTGTGAAGATCCCCTTGGCTGTGACCCAATGTACGGAGAGAAAGATATGCCTTAGACCGCCAGAGATTTACAAGTAGTTATGTGTTTGTTTTTATTAATAATATTACAAAGAATTTTTGAATAAAAAATCATAATAATCATATCACATTAAAATAAATTTAAACAATAATGACTTATATTCATAAAGATACTATTTGAGAACATATAATTTATAAACATATAAAAAATTAAATGATAAAATTCTATATATAGAATTATGTAATATATATAAATAGTAATTATAAATTAAAATTCGTCATGTAATTTAAAATAATGATTATCTCTAAAGAAGAATGGGTAATTCAGCCATTTCATGACTCCAAGTTAAGTTCTTATTGAAAATGGGCCTTAGCCGAAAATCTCCTCACTTTCAACCATTGGATCCAACTCCTTACAACTATATGATATTTTTAGTTATTATATTCACATGAATATTTTTAATTTTATTGATTGTTTTAAAAAATAGAAATATAGGTAGGAAAAAGATTTTTTTAATTATTATATTTAGAGATTATTATTAAATAAGTTGAATAAATATATATCTCACACACACATGTGGGTAACCTAACTAGTAGATAAAATGAAGTTTTTCCAAAAAACATTTATGGTCAATTTTAATCAAAATTTGGTAGAGATTTTTAAAAACTTAGAGTTTAAGTTGTTTAATTCACAAAATTAAAATGCCTCAAAGGTAACAATAAATTTATTTATATATAACAAACTCTAAACAATAAAAAAAATCACAAAATCCCCTATACTCTAGTTCTATCAACTAAACAACTTATACTAATTAAACAACTTATACTAATTGTTTTTTAAATCTTCACTAAATTTTAGTTAAAATTAACTAGACTCAAAAACATACCATCAACAATTCTTCATCGAAAATATTTTAACTTTCACACTTTCAATTTCATTCCGTTAAAAATGTTTTAAACATAAATATTTTGACGTTCTCTTTAAAAACACAATGCTTTTAAATAATTCAACCCTTTTTCTATGAAGCTTCAAAATAAATGCTCCGAGATTTTCGACAAATACCTCGCTGAATAGATTATCCCAAGATGTAGTTGCCAACACATGTGCATAACTTTCCCTGTTGTCTTTAAAAGCCTCGCATTCTAAAATGAAATGTTTTTATGTTTCCACTTCTCCTTAACAACAGAAAAATGCATACTCTTTCCTCCCACACTTCTTTTGGCCTTTTCCAACGACCTGTTTCACAACGGAGTTGATGAGAAGTAGTCCTTAGTTGAACAATAAAAATTTTGACTTTCCAAGAGATATTAACCTCTATGTATGCTTTTGGTTGATTAATTCTTATTTTTTTTAAAAGGTGAAATAAACTAGTTTTATTAAACTATATTAATATGAAAATCGTTGATTTGAACCATGAATTAAAGATACTAAGCGGTTGTACACACCATGCTTTTGTACATTGGTCACCTGTCCTGTTTGTGTCACGATTGAGAAGAACAAGACCATGACGTAGTTAAGGAACTACGGAACCCCAGTGAGAAAAGTGGGAGGACATACTTATCCGTATGGAAATACTTTATTTGAGAATATCATTGAAAATTGGAAGTGTGTTCATCACCTCTACAAGTGGAGATATTTTTTTATTTAAGGTTTGTCCTTTTGCACACTATAATTAAAAGTTATGAAAGTCCGGTGAAGGTCCGGCCCATGAAGTTACACTGTGCCTTCATTTATTTGACTTTTAAATTTCGACTAATTAGAGAAGGAATTGTTTGGAAAAAAATCCAAACAAATGCCATTGATCTAAAGTCATATCTAACTGTTTATTAGACCCAGTCACAAGGAGTGGTTAAGTTTCCTCGAGGAAGTACGCTACTACGCAGCCCTGCATGTCATTTTCTTTCAAATAAATTATAGTTTTGTTCATGTTCAGTTCTTTCTTCCACAATTTCCTGGTTTCAACATAATCTTCTCTGAACTTGCATGTTATAAATTACAAGATATCGCCCAGTTTGTAAGTCATAGACATGTATTATTTAAAAGCTTTGTGTCCTATATTTAATGCCTTTGTGCAGGCAGGTGGAAACATGTTATTAAATATGGATTTGGTGGAAACTTGTTAAATAAGGTTCAGCTTGATGTTTTCTATCTTTATAAATATGATTTTTTTTCTATTTACCATAAATTGAGGTAGAGGTGTCATTCTTCGGTTTCCAATATGAAAGATGCTTCAAACGATCACGTCTTTCATCCGTTTAATTCGCTTGAGAAATTGTAACATGTTTTATTATTTACTTTTAACGTGCAGAAGTTTATTTTACCGCATAGAAGGAAATGAAGAAAAAAACACACCATCTTTTCATTAAAAAAAAGTTACAACACGTTACAAAATGGTCATCCACATCATTAGCATAAATCCCCCATTATCTAATAGACCTCCTAGTTTATCGACGACTTAGAATTTTAATACAAAATTTGCGTAGTCTAGAGAGACTAGTTTCAAAACTGACTAACAAAATATTTAACATAAAGAGAAAAACACCTAACACGAAAAACAAATGCAGACATCTTCATTATCCGTGTCTGCCATCGAAAAAACGGAAGCATTAGTCCCACTGTTCGCGTTGTCTTACAGGATGTTAATGCTCCTTGCATTTGATAAAGATCCCTGGTCGAAAGCAGGATGTAAAATTTGTTTAGTGATTGACATTTATCGTTTTAATTCACAAATAAGAAAAGTATATGAATTATAATAACTCCATTGAGGTTATCAATTGGATCACCGATCCCTAAATTGGTTGAGATTTGTTGATTTGTTTTATTTCTACTTTCTTAAGCTTTAAAGAGGAATTCTATAAATAAATTTGTAGCATTTTTATGGGTTCCTTTTTTTTTCCTTGTTGTAGCTAATTTGTTTATGGAGAACCTTGAATCCAAAGATTTGTTCTTAGCTCAATACAAACCAAAGTTTTGGAAGAGTTTTCTAGATGACACCTGCATCATCTAGCCTCATGGTTAGGATAAGTTGGATCTCTTTCTCCAGGATCTTAATAATCAATCTAGCTCCATAAAGTTTACTATTGAATGTTAAATCAACGGGAGCATTCATTTTCTTGACGTCCTTATTTCAAAGAAGGACGATGGATCATTCTCACACCACATCTTTCGGAAGAATACTCAGACAAAGCACTGTTTTCATGTTAAGTCCCATCATTTCCCTGCGTAGTGTTCTGAACAATTTAACCACTTGCGCGTTTAGAGTTTCTCATGAAAGTCACCTTGAAGATGAGAAAACCTATCTCCTCAAGATTTACAAAAATAATGGTTATAATAACATCCAATATCTTAGGGATTTCCTTAAAGCTGGGATGGGTTCCAAGATTACAAAAGAACCCAAGGATCGGTTTACACCTTCCTTTTATACAAGGAACCATCGTCAAGATTATAAGGGTTCTAAGAAAGTAGAAGGTTCCCTCAACCTTTAGGCCCCTTAACGCCATTCAAAGTTCCTTCATATTTGTAAAAGACCCAGTGGACCCTAAGAATATGGAAGGTATTTAGGTAATCCCATGTTTATGCGGGACACCCTATGTTGGTGAAATTGACTGCTCAGGTATTTAGGTAATCCCATGTTTATGCGGGACACCCTATGTTGGTGAAATTGACAGCTCAATAAATCAAAGGATTTAGGAACATGCGGCACACATCAAATATGGGAAGACCCGCTCCTCAAAATTAGTAGAACATGCAGAAAAGACAAAACACCACATATGCATTGAAGACACCCAAGTCATTGCTAAGATAGATCATTTCCGTCGCCGTAAGATTAGGGAAGCTATAAAGATTCAAATGAGGCCAAGCAATGTGAATAGATGTGATCGCTGGAAAAGACAAAACACCACATATGCATTGAATACACCCGAGTCATTGCTATGATAGATCATTTCCATCACCATAAGTTTAGGGAAGCTATAGAGATTGAAAGGAGGCCAAGTAATCTGAATAGATGCCATGGCAGGAAAATTAGAAATTATTGGATCTCTGCCATTTCTTTTTAAGTTTTTTATTTATTTCATATTTCTAATTTCTTAATTTTTATTATTTATTTATTTGTATTTTTATCTTGATTACTAATTATATTTACTTTATTTTCTTCATTATTGGTTTATTTGTTACCTTATTTATTAAGTTAAATTATATATATATATATATATATATATATATATATATATATATATATAGTTTTAACATTTATTATATTTATTTATTTTTAAGTTCTTAGAATTAATTGTTTCAATTATTTAAGTTTGACTCAAATATTATATTTAGTTTAGTGTTTTGATTATTTAAGTTTGACCCGAATATTTTTTCTTTACGTTTGACCCAGATATTATTTTTATTTTTAGATATTCATTTCATTAAAATTTTCTTTTTGATTAATTATTTTCCTTAATTCAATATTAACATCTACATTCTAACAATTATTTCTTTATATATATATATATATATATATATAT
Source organism: Pinus tabuliformis (assembly GCA_031772625.1). Lineage (NCBI taxonomy): Eukaryota > Viridiplantae > Streptophyta > Pinopsida > Pinales > Pinaceae > Pinus > Pinus tabuliformis. The sequence goes on from CM062805.1 coordinate 124,760,369, forward strand.
ATATATATATTCTCTTCATTTGTTTAACTTGATGTCAAGATCCGGTTCTTCATCTTGTCCTCACGATAAACCACACTAGATGGTTTAAAACACTTTGACAGAACTCGGATGATGTCATTTTTACCAAAAATTTTCTTACTTCCCATTTTTTATGTTTATTGAGTATATTTATTGGTTATTGGTTGAGAGGTCTTTTACCATCTGTTTGTTTCTTAAATTCTACTTCAAGTTTTTATATTGTAATTTTATTTATATAATAAATTACAATTATACTAATTAATAAGAATATAAAAATTTAATAATTTTAATTAATAAATATATAATAAAAATACAAATTTTCTATATATAAAAATGTGAAATATATATAAATTAATATAGCCATATAAATTAAATGGATGGTAAATGCCTATAAACATCAAAACACATACCTCATCATATATATAGCTTTAACAAGATTTTTAAAATCACAAAAATCAAATAAATTATGACTTTATTTCAAAATTGTGATCAATTAAAGAAATATGTAACTAGTTTCTTAAACATGGAGGTCATTGTCACTTTACTATGGAGACTTTTAACATGTCAATAGACTTTGTTACAAAATCATGGCCAATACCATTACTTATTAATACCATATATCTAAAAGGTCATAACTCATGTTCACATGACATTTATTTTAATTAATAAATTTAAATTAAAATAGTAGAAATGTCATAAATACTATTAAGATAAATCCCAACCTATGATTTGTAACTACTAGTAAAAATATTCTAAAATATTTTATGAGGTTAGATCCCTACCATCCATCTAATAATTATTGATAATGAAATTAAAATTTTCCAAGGCTATTCCCAAATAAGTGCCTAGTAAATGTAGGCATCAATCCATAATAAGCATCAAATCACTTATTTCAGTGTACATCTCATGTTATTAATAATAATAATAATAATAATAAGAATGAACTAAATTGTAACATTATTTAAAAATTTTATGATTATTATTAACGATAAAAAGAAGCAATATATAAATTAAATATATGTACATTTAAAAAAATATATCTAACAATATTTTTAACCATGGAAATTCAGCCCCATTTTATCATGGAGATTCTTACTTTTCAAATAATCTTTGTTATAATACTATGACTTATCAATACCACATGCCCAAAAATTAATAATTCACTTCATATGACACTTCTTCATATGCCATTTTTTCAATTAATGAATTTGATTAAAAGGACAAAAAAAGGCATACCTACTTTATATATAAATCCCAACCTTTAATTTGTGTATAATACTAAGAATATTCTAAAATATTTGATGGAGATGTTGTCGATGTTACAACACCATCCAAAATTTCAATACATTCAAATTTTGGAGCCTACTTTACTATCGTATTTAGTGTTGCCTTGGTCATCAAGTATCGTTTCATGCTAATATTTATTCTTCAAGTGTTCTTGAGTTTTCTAAAGTTTCATCGCATTGATTAGAACATTTTCGATATATTTCTTGGTCGTAATATCTTTATTGTTGTAAAACAAAAAAAAATGGTTGCAGTCACACACACCTCACCTGTTGTACTTGGAGAATTCATGTAAAGTGGTGTTTTGAAGTATATTTATCATTATCCAAGATTTTATAATTTTTCTTAATGAGTTGTATGTATCGTACATGGTTTATGTCTAAACTCATCATGCTTTCCCATCACCCTATATTCCAGACTTAGACAAATTTCGGTTGCAAAATGAGCTCGTCGAGGTTAGGATGGCAAAAGAACACTCTCAAGCTTTGGGCAGAAATCCTTCATTGTTTGAAAGTGCACCATGCACCCTCCAAGAGCGCAATGCGAACTCCCTAATCTCTTTCCCCTTCCTTGTTCTAAACTTCGCCCCTCCGGAGACCAAGTCTTCCTTTGAGTGCACTACTTCGATTTGAGGAAGTGTGCCCTCCTTGAGCACATGAGCACAACCTAAAGGCCTTAAGCTCTACCCTTTAGCCTTCCATAGTGTGCCATTCACCCTCTTGACCCTTTGAGTGCATGAGTGCACTCCCAAGGCATGAAGCTTCATGCTTCAACCTTTAGACTTGTGCCATTTTCCCTCGTAGGCATCTTGAAAGAATCCATGAGGAATATCATACAATCAAGCCAAACAAAGGGAGCATTTAAGAATAAATAACACATTGAAATCTTGATGATCAAAGCACCCTGAAAACTCCATTAGATAAAAGACATGAACGATCAAAGCTGCATGAAGAACAAAGACACAAGTGGCAGCGATGTCACCACTAAAGAAAGTCCATGTAATTAGTCACTATTAGTCCCAATCATGAAAGATATTGACATGTCACGTTTTCATCACATGATGATGTGGAACTTATGATGTAATGTTGTAATCATTGTAAAGACAAATAAGTGAAATTCCAAGAGTCATGTATGGACAAAGGAGTCATGGAAGTCTAAAGGACATGTAATAGCAAGAGTCATATGGAATTCTAAAAGTTATTTGGAAGTCCAAAGGTTGTATAAGTGTGAAGTTCCTTAGGATTTGGAAAATGAAGAGTCATGGGGATGTGAAGGTCATGCCTCAAGCTATAAAAGGATCCTCATTTCTCATGTAAAGGAATTTTAACCTTGGCTTCTCCCATAAGGCATTAGAGAGATAGAGTTAGTACTTTTGGGGAGTAAGTAGTGGCTCTAATGCTCCACTGTCGGAGCTAGTGATGTTCATTTTATTTATGTATCTTGGAACTTTTTCTTAGTATCAAATCCTTTGAGGCCAACACATTTTCACACATGCATTTTGAATTCTTCTAAGACTATTCTTTGGATGTTTATGGTTCATGTTTGATTTCACATGTACTAGAGTAATTGAACTATTTTGGTGACTTCAATGCTTAAATTATTGGAATTGTGTTGTAATATTTATAACGATTGTTGCATTTATGGGAACTAGTCACTTGATGTGAGCCTTTCTCATTCATGCATGTCTCCATTAGGGTAGTACTATTACTTCTATCTTAGAGAAGCACTTTATTTCCCTCTGCAAAAAAAAATCCTTGATACATCTGCAATCGAACATTCACAAGGTACACTCGCTTGCTCATTAAAAAGAACATATGTGCTTCTCTCTCATGCTAACAACTAAATCCAAGGAATATATTTAAGTAAATGACAACTGGGTCATATTCCTAATGTAACAATCCTCGTGAAAATTCCATATAAGAAAAGTTTAAAAAAATAACCACATATGAATGGGACACTTATTCCAAGCTAAATGTTGGCCAAGACATCCTATGGGGTGTTCATTTGGTTGTTTATGGCTAAGGAAATGGATAAGGCATTAAAAGGAAAAAATGCATTTTTAGCACAATTATTTATGAAAATAATGGAAATTAGGAGAAAAAGAAGGTGAAAAGTCATAGGTTGCATGTGAGGAGGAAAATGAAGTAAAATAATGGAAAATGAAGAAAATAGAGGCCTCATTCATAAAAGGCCTTTGAGGATCAGTTGGTAACCTTTTGTTAGTTTAGCTTTGGAGCACTCTCATTATTCTCTCTCTCACATACTCTTCGACACTTAGAGTTTTCTTGGAGCACTTTGGCATTGGAGAAAGAAAGGAAAAGAAGGCAAGAGGAAGAAAATATGAAGCAAGGAAAGGCAGGATGAAGCAGCTACAACATGCTTCATTGTAGGTATCGACTTGCGTTTGTATTTTCCTTTCTAGATTTGGCATGCATGGGATTGTATGCGATTATTTTCTACCATGACCACATGTGATAGTATTTTTAGCCTAACCTTGCCATTTCCTGATAGCTTTGATGAAATGGGTTCTCTCATTCGGTTTATGTGGGATGGATAGATTGGATTCGAAGTTGAGTGGGGTGGATCTCCAAATTGACAAACACATGGTGTAGGGGTCCCTAAACCAGACTAAGGATACACGAAGCCACTAGCCTATTAACTTCTGAAGCAGACTATGGGTTGTAGTAAACCTAGATTGTGTGCCTCAGTGGGCCTAGGAATCCTTGCTTATGAATGGCAGGATATATCGTAAAGCCAAGAGGTGGATTTTCTCTCTGTCAGGCCTAGTGATTTCAGGATGGAATGCATAGTAAATAATGGAGTGTATGTCTTGGTGTAGGCCCTAGTGATCCCTGGATCAGACTGCAGTTACACGATAAAGCCTGAGAGAATAGGAGGAACTCAAATTCCACACAGTGTAGGCGAGAACTCTGGTGGAGTCCACATTGATTGGTGTTGTTGATGTGTTCTATGAGGTCCACATTCATGTTTGGAATATGGCATGGGGGTGACTGGCTGATGAGAGACATGGCTCAACCAATCTATGGTCAGGTGGAACATGGTAGTCCCATCTTCGGTTGGTTCATTGTGGTCATTAATGAGAAATTCATTCCATTTATTTTCATGTGTAAATTTACTGGTGTATATATGGATTTTGATGGGTAACATGTTTATTTTATTTCTATTCCTATTATGTTGGTTATATGTACATTTTATGACAACATCTATGTAAGGAAATCAACATGTTTCTATTTGTATATGAATGGATAATGTGTTTATGACCTAATAGATGAATATTCAACAAATGCCATGAGGAAACAATGGTTTATAGTAGTTCTTAGATAAGTATGAGATCGCTACACTTACTTATATTTTTTACACATGTAGATTACATTTCGATGATATGTTTGAGAAAATGCCTATCATGGCTATTGGGGGTGTCGTTAAGGTGTTATTTAGTTTATTGCATTTTCTTCATTGTTTACATGTACCTTTCTTGATTTCAAGCTTGCATTCCATTCTGGTAGTGTCCTAGGCTCTGGGCCTACAAAAGTGGTTTAAAGCTCGGGGTCTCTAGCATAGAACTAGCAAGTTTGGTCCACATTCGTTGGCATGTAGGCCTATGAGAGAGACTTTAGGTCTCTAGTCACTCCCTTGACCATAACATGAGAACGACTATGGCCTCAGAGGTCTTGAACAATAGTGGGACCCAAGGCCAAGTTGTCTGATTGGCTGACTTATCTCCTGAGGGTTTTGTTGATGATGTTGGATGACTGTGTGATGTTCCATTGATTCCACTTCCTTAAGGTTACCTAGGAGGTCGAATCTGATCATAGTAGCCTCTCGTCTCATGTTTACCCCAGTTGGCATGGTTACTTGGGTGGATGTGGGAGGACGGTGTTACAGAGTGGCATCAGAGAATTATTCAACTCTCAGATTGGATGGGTTGAATGTGTTAGTTATGCATGCATGCCATTTGCATGTTTGTCTCTTACAGTTATATACTTGTTGCAATTGGTTGATGTTGGATTAGGGTTGTAGTGTGGTTATCATGGAGACTTTTATGTTGATTTCGTGAAGAGTATTTGACATGAGTATGTGACTTACTGTATATGATTATTTGTCAGTTACATGTTGATTTTATGTCACCTACTTACATCCTAGTATGTTAGGTTACATTTTGAATATTTTGATTACATGTATTAGTCTTGTAGTTTGATTGCAAGAACTGATTGATTATGTTCGATTACTTGCATTTATGCGTATTTGTAGTTGGCCAGACATTGCTTATGCATATTTTCAGTTGCATGTAGAAATGTGTATAATGGAGTAATGGTTGTTTTCATGCATGAGGTCATAGAATGCATTGTTGATATGGCCTTGCATTGATGAATGGATCCTAGTTAGAGTGATGATTATTTGTTGATCCAATTGCTTGCAAATGTTTATACATTGTTATGATTATGTTATACATGTATCACGCTAATTTGGTGATCTTACAAGCAAGGTATCCTCCCTAAGCTATACTAAGGTATGGTGGTTTATTGTGATTTTGTTTATCTGACATATTATGCATTGTAGGAAGAGAAATATCAAATAGATGGCAAGATGGTTGACTACAAGGACTCTCCCTATGAATTCGAAGAGTATTATGGTGTTGGGAACTCTTCAGATTTTTCAGCTACATTGAGACTCTTGAAGGAAGAGATAGGGAGTTGTAAGGCAAATAATGATCAGATCATATAGGCACAAGAGAAGCAAGGAAAGGTGAATGCTATACTTCTTCAAATTTTGTCAAAATTGCAATGACAAGGGATGTTTTGTATCATCCAGGGACATTAGGATAGGAATAATGGAGCATATGGCAGTAGATCTCTTGGTAAACACAAGTCGAATAGATCTGACACAATGAGAGATGGCGGGTTGTTTGACACTCTGGAAAGGATGGGCGATGAGTATAGATATTATTCTAGTTGTGGTTCTGATAGATATCATGATCATCATTGCTATCATCCTTACAGGAGGAATGGTAAGGGACACTTATCGTGTGAATTCAAGAAATCAAAACTACCTACTTTTGATGGAGATTTGAAGAAACGGGAAGATGCATAGGCTTGGATACTTGGGATGAACAAATTATTTGAGTTGCATGAGTACACATATAACATGAAGGCTAGAATAGTTATCTTCAGCTTCAAAGGTAAGGAAGACATTTGATGGGAAGATGTTAAGTGGATTAGAGACATCAAGAAAGATGACTTGAGTTGGGGGGAATTCAAGAGGCCTTTTAGGAAGAAGTACTTGTCAGAAAGGTACTACGATAGTAAGGCTAAAGAGTTCTATGAGTTAAAGATGGTATCAATAATAGACAAAGAGTACACGACCAAGTTTCTATAACTATTGAGGTATGTAATGTGTCTTACTGATGAGAAGGCTAAAGCTCAAAGATTTGTCAGTGATTTTCCATTAGTATTTAGAGATCGGATTTAGTATGATGAGCCTCCCTCACTTCAGGAATTGATTGGGAAACTGAAGCATTGATATGAGCAATCAAAGTGTAAGAATGAATCTCAGCATGGATGGAAGGGAAAAGACAAAGGTAGAGGTAAATGGTAGCCTAGGGGACAAGGCCTCAACATGTAGATGGGAAAGAAAATATGGCACCGCAAAACAAATTTAATGTAGCTAGACAAGGACATGGGTCACAGCAACAACAACATAGAGGTGAGGGTACTGGTCGGTTGGAGTCTTAGACATGTGGTGAGGAACACCTGAGGATAAATTGTCTGTAGCATCAGGGTTGAAGGCCTAATATATACAATGCATAGGAGGCATAGAATATTGGGGATGTTGGCCAAAGTATTCCACGTATCTATGTAGCAGTGGACAATGGGAAAGCATAACACTAGACATCTATCATTCAGATGGACGGTAAGCTTTGTGATCAACTTATTTCTATTTTGATTGACCTTGGATCTAATTATAGCTATGTTAGTCATTACTTCGTGTGTAAGTGTGGTTTGAATAAGGAATTGCATGCAGATTCTTAGTTAGTGCAGTTGGCTCCAGGTACAATGAAGCGAATTCATCATTGCGTAAGAGCTTACATATTTGATTTAAATGGTATGCCTACAAGAGCACATTTGGATGTGTTACTATTGGGACCATACAATATGTTATTGGGAATGGAATGGTTGTATCGACATAGAACCAAGGTTCACTTCTATCACAAATATATTGAGTGTGTTGATGACAATGGAGAACCAAAAGTCTTGCAAGGTAAGAAGAAAGCCACATCAGTTAGGATAGTGATAGCTATGCAAGAAAAGCATAGTCACGGGCAAGGGTGCAAGCTATTTGTAGTACAAATTTCTAGTGATAAGGGTAAGGAGGTTGAGGATGCAGATGTGTTGAATAGATGTCCAGTGTTGCAGCAGTTTTATGATTTATTCCCTGAGGACATTACTGAGTTTCCAACTCATAGGGAGGTAGACGTTTCAATTGAGTTAGAGCCAGGGGAATCTCCAACATCGAAAAAAACTTACAAGATGAGAAGACATGAGTTGGTTGAGTTAAAATTGTAGCTAAAGGAAATGTTGGACAAGGGATACATTATGCCAAGTGTATCACCTTGGGGCACACCGGTCTTGTTTACGAGAAAGAAAGATGGTACCCTCAGATTACACATTGATTACAGGCAGTTGAACAAAGTAACTATCAAGAACAGGTACCCTTTGTCGAGAATTGATGACTTGTTCGATTAGCTAAAGGAAGCAACATTGTTCTCAAAGATTGATCTGAGATCTGAATACCATCAGGTACGCATTAAGGAAGAGGGCATTTACAAGACTACGTTCAGGACTAGGTATGAGCATTATGAGTTTTTTGTTGTTCCATTTGGATTATGTAATGCTCCAGCTACATTCATGTGTTTGATGAATAGTGTGTTGTCTCCAAATTTGGATAAGTTTTTTATTCTGTCCATTGATGATATACTGGTATATTCTAAAAATGAGGAAGAGAATTTTGAGCATTTAGTATTAGTGTTGAGGTTGTTGAGGGAGCTTCATTTGTATGCTAAGCTTAAAAAGTACAATTTCTTATAGAATATGGTACACTACTTGTGGCATGTGGTCTCCAAGGAGGGAAATACAGTAGGCCCAGAGAAGATAAGGGCCATAATGGAGCGGATAGCTCCTAAGAATGTGGATGAGGTGAGCTCTTTCATGGAACTAGCAGGCTATTATAGGAAGTTCATCAGGAAATTCTCACAGTTTGTTGATCTCATTACATCATTGCAAAGGAGAGGTAAGAAGTTTGAATGGATAGAGGACTGCAAGGCTAGCTTTAAGTAACTTAAGAAATTGTTGACACATGCACCAATGCTATAGATTTCCAATCCGGACAAAGTGTTTTTGGTATGCACAAATGCTTGCAAGAGAGGGATTTGTGGAGTCCTTATGCAGGATAGACAAGTGGTATGTTATGAGGCTCAGAAACTGAACGAGCATAAGAAAAATTACTTGACACATGATCTGGAGTTAGCTGTGATTATACATGCACTAAAGATTTGGAGGCACTATATTCTTGTCAAGTGGTTTGTGCTTATGAGTGATCACATTGGGTTGTTGTATTTGTTTGACCAGCCAAATCTGAATGCCAGGCAGGCTAGATAGTTTTCCACGATTAGTGAGTTTGATTTTTAGATCAAGTACATCAAAGGTAAAGATAACAAGGTGGAAGATGCTCTCAGCAAATGGGTACAAGTACATCACTTAGCATTTGTGAACTCCTATAGGATGGATCTACATGATAGATATTACAGGCAGGACAATAGGTTGTCAGGTATATGGAGATTGTGCATAGGTTGCAGCAGGGTGATAGTATAGGTACAAGTACATGTCTGTAGGAATTTACAGGGTAAGTTCCTCAGAAAGAATACCAAAAGGACACCGCTCACAACCCGATCTCAAATCAATACACCAGTATTTTTGACGTGGTTAAAACCCTCAGAGTGCAAGGAGGGAAACAGTGCACGGCCTGTCCCAACGTGGGTACTACAGGCAATTTATTAATCAAAGAATAAAAATTTACATAAGCTTCTCTCATGCACGGATTACCTGAACAATGACCCTCCATGCGCTTTAAATAGAACTCATGGACCAATCGGGTGTCAAGCCACGGATCAAGTGTCGATAATACCGAGGTGAGAGTGAACCGTCGGATCACTACATATCGTGACCGTCGGATTGTAAGTTACAATATGTACAACGGTAAAGAAACACACTTTACCTAACTCTATACCTAACTCTAAACTAGACCAAGTTGAACTTAACTATATCCTATGTGTCGGAATATCCTAACATCCCCCCTTAAGAACAACTTGGGATAGGATTGAAGGATTTACAAATATGACACAATAGGAGAAGGAAGGAGGCACTAGAGCCTATCCCCCCTTAGTGACAACTTCCTGAACTCCAAGCATATATCGAAGTTTAGTGAACTTCGCCTCTGTGAGAGCCTTTGTGAAGATGTCTGCAACCTGATCATCTGTTGGACAATATTGCACTTCAAGAACATGGTCATGAATGAGCTTTCTGATGAAGTGCATGTGTAGTTCAATGTGTTTGTTGCGCTGATGCTGAACTGGATCTTTGCATAGCTGAATGGCACTTTGATTATCACACCAAAGTGTGGTTGGATGCTGCTACTCAAAGCCAAATTCTGATAGGATCTGACGAAGCCACAAGGCTTCCTTACTAGCTTCCATGGCACCACGATACTCCGCTTCTGCTGACGAAAGAGAAATGGCAGCCTGTTTCTTACAAGCCCATGTAATAGGTCCTGAACCAAGAGTGAAGACATAACCGGCAGTAGACTTCCGATCATCAGGGTCACCAGCCCAATCAGAATCAGTGAAATACACCAGTATTTTTGACGTGGTTAAAACCCTCAGAGTGCAAGGAGGGAAACAGTCCACGGCCTGTTCCAACGTGGGTACTACAGGCAATTTATTAATCAAAGAATGAAAATTTACATAAGCTTCTCTCATGCACGGATTACCCGAACAATGACCCTCCATGCGCTTTAAATAGAACTCATGGACCAATCGGGTGTCAAGCCACAGATCAAGTGTCGATAATACCGAGGTGAGAGTGAACCGTCGGATCACTACATATCGTGACCGTCGGATTGTAAGTTACAATATGTACAACGGTAAAGAAACACACTTTACCTAACTCTATACCTAACTCTAAACTAGACCAAGTTGAACTTAACTATATCCTATGTGTCGGAATATCCTAACAATGTCATCGTACAAGTACATGTATAGGTATAGGTATAGGTACATGTAATGGTATAGGTACATGTGGCAGTACAGGTATAGGTACAGGTGTAGGTGCATAGGAAACGAACTACTGTTTTACAATAGATGGATTGGTCAGGTTACGAGACAAGATATATGTACGAGATAGCAGTGAGATCAAGAAGGTTTTCTTGAGGGAGTTTCATGCGAAACCATAGTTAGGCTACCCAGGTTATCGGAAGACACTCACAACAGTGAAGAGATATTATTATTGGTTGAATTTTAAGAGGGATGTAGCGGAGTTTGTGGTGAGGTGTTTCGACTGTCAATGAGTGCAATAAGTGTGTAAACATTCAGGTGGACTGCTACAGTCGATTGGGATTATAGAAGGGAAATGGGTGGTCATTTACATGGACTTCATCATAGGGTTTCCAAAGATAGTGAAGTAACATGATTCCATCATGATCATTGTGGAAAGGTTAACAAATGTTGTACACTTCATTCCAGTGAAGTCTATGTTCTCAGCTAGTGATGTGGCATAGGTGTTCATTAGAGAAGTGGTTAGACTACATGGTGTTTAGAAGAATATTGTGTCAGAGAGGGATGCAAAGTTCACTTCCAATTTTTTGGAGATATTTGTAGGTTTGGGCACTGATCTAAATGGAAAATGGCATCAACCCATGGTACTCATCCACCCATATTATTCATCGACCCATGGAATTTACCCATGGTATTGTAAATGGAATCCGCCCGTGGTATTGTAAAATCCACCCATGGTATTCATTCACCCATGGAATTTACCCATGGTATTGTAAATGGCATCTGCCCGTGGTATTGTAAAATCCACCCATGGTAATCATTCACCCATGGAATTGACCCGTGGTATTGTAACTGAAAAATACTATAAGTAACAAGTCACATTTTGTAAAAGGACAGATTGTCTGCCACAATGTAGCCTTTATAGTTTAGAGGCATGTAGCCACCACATCTCTTCTCAGAGATAAGCTACCATCGCCCTAGCTGGTTTATTTTCATTACTACTTTAAATAAAAGTTTCTTTGTGGTTTTGTTTATTGGGAATTCTCCTATTTTTCTTTTAGCAATGCAAGTTTTCAGATCTTGGGGGTCTCTCCCCCCAAGATCCATTTCAATCTTTTAGATCTTGTGGGCCTCCTCCCAAGATCCGGATCAGTGGTATCGGAGCAGGTTATGATTCCATGGGAACGAGGGTTTGATGCATGTTTCAGTTTCAAATTTTGCAGCAATATTCAATAAACTTCAGGCATGTGCTACAACCTCCATAGAGCACTTTCTTGGGTCAAGCAGGAAGAATTTTTCTTTTTTCATTTTTTTGCAGGATTTTTTTTTTTTGGGCGGCGACTTTTGCAGATCAGATCTGAAACATTTGGTACAAAATGTACAAAATAAAATACCAGATATGGATTCCTCTCGAAAAATCACCCAATTTCAAAAAACAAATGGGTCAAATCGGAGTCCGGATGTGGGAGATATCACTGATTTAAAATCAGCTATTTTATCAGAATTTTTGTGACGGCGGAACTGTTGTAGCACAAATCTGAGATCTCAAAGTGCCCAGATAAGGATTTCCATCACATGGGAAGATGCAAAATGGTCCTTCTACTTCCAAAAACAGGTTATAATAAATATTCTGAGTTATATTGTCCGAGTTATGTCCATTTTAATTCGGGAGCAGCATTCGGAGTGGGTTTCCATTGGAGACTTGCCCTCCCACCCCACTTTAGTAGGCACCTGCTTCACATTCATTAGTTTCAACATAGCAGCAATCAGCTTGGTTTATTTGGAGATGTGCCCTCCCACCCCAGGCTATGTAGGCACCTGCTACTTCATCAGCAACCAACATCACGGTTGTGGGTCATCCACAAACCCACACTTCATCGAAGTCCATTTGCTAGGCCGTACACTGTTAGTATCACAGTTGGTCACAAGAATTACAGGGTATCTCTATCCTCGGATCTTCGTTCTTCATGGTTATGGGTCATCCACAAACCCACAGTTCATCGAAGTCCATTTGCTAGGCCACACACTGTCAGAATCACAGTTGGTCACAAGCATTACAGGGTATCTCTATCCTCGGATCTTCATTTATCAGGGTTTTGGGTTAACCACGTAAAACCCTTATCTTCAGTGGATCTTCATATTCAACAAAGGCTTTGTAGGAGGGAACTTTACACAATGGGGACCATTGCTTCTTAAGGAGGGAGGAATGATCCGAATGGAAAATGGCATCAACCCATGCTACTCATCCACCCATATTATTCATCGACCCATGGAATTTACCCATGGTATTGTAAATGGCATCTGCCCGTGGTATTGTAAAATCCACCCATGGTATTCATTCACCCATGGAATGTACCCATGGTATTGTAAATGGCATCTGCCCGTGGTATTGTAAAATCCACCCATGGTATTCATTCACCCATGGAATTGACTCGTAGTATTGTAACTGAAAAATACTATAAGTAACAAGTCACATTTTGTAAAAGGACAAATTGTCCGCCACAATGTAGCCTTTATAGTTCAGAGGCATGTAGCCACCACATCTCTTCTTAGAGATAAGCTACCATCGCCCTAGCTGGTTTATTTCCATTTCTGGTTGTAAGCATATTTCAGTATTTTCCATTAATGAAATGAAGTATTATTTCCACTGCATCTTTGTGTATATGGTTATCTCTGTAATTTGTTGCGTTCCTGTTTAAATCTGGATCAGGCACAAAGTTGGCCTTCAACACAATTTATCATCCACAGAAAAATGGATAGAAAATGAGGGTCAATAGGATATTGGAGAACATGTTGAGGATATATGTAATGCATCAACAATGGAAGTGGCAAGAGTATCTTCGTTTGGTAGAGTTCACATAAAACAACGGTTGTTAGGAGTAATTAAGGATGAGTCCTTTTGAGACATTATATGGGCAGAGTTGTAACACTCCCATTAGTTGGAGTGATTTGGTTAGAAGAGTATTGATTGGACCAGATATGTTGGTAGACATGGAACAAGAAATGCAGGTGATCAAGAAGAATCTCAAGGGAACACAAGATAGACAGAAGAGTTAAGTAGATAGGAGCAAGTCATTCAAGGAGTTTCAGGTTGGGAAATAGGTGTACTTTCACATCAAATTGAAGAAGATATCCTTGCGGAATGGCTAATGTGCCTAGCTGGCACCATCGTTTTGTAGACCCTTCAGTATCATTGAGAGGATTGGGCCAGTAGCCTATCGACTTGCACTGCCTCCGACAGTGAAAGTCCACGTTGTGCTCAATGCATCTTTGCTTAAGAAGTATGTTAAGGATGTTGATCATGTAATTGACCGGTCTGTATTGCAAGTCAAACCAGATAGATAATTCCTGTCGGAGCCTTAGTGTATATTGCAGAAAAAGGTTCTCATGCTCTGAATTGATGAATCGAGCAAGTTAAAGTGCAATGGAAACACTTTGGGCCCAATGAAGATACACGGGAAATGGCAGATCATATGTGGACCATGTATCCTTCCTTGTTTTTTGGTTGAGGAAAAGAAGCTTGACGCAGAGGTTTGGTATTTGCTTTTGGTGGTTTGGTACTTGCTTATGGTGGTTTGGTATTTGTTTATGGTGGTTTGGTATTTTCTTATGGTGATTTGGTATTTTCTTATGGTGGTTTGGAATATGCTTTATGGTAGTTCGATATATGCTTTATAATGGTTTGATATATGCTATATGATGTTTTGATATGTGCTTAGATATGATGACTCGTATATGTTTGATATATGTTTGGTATATGATTTGGCATATGTTTTGGTACCTATATTTATGGTGATGTTGTTATATGTACACATGTGTATGGATGCAAATACTGTAATGAGTTGTGTTATAAAGCTCCACTATGCGATATAGGTGTCATTTCATTATGGTTTTGTTATCATGTTATTATGCTATCATGTGGTTATGTTATCATGATGTCACGTGGGTTGGAACTCAATAGAATGATCATTGTAAATATCGTAATGAGTTGTATTATAAAGCTCCACTATGCGGTATTTTATCATGTTATCACGATGTTTTGCTTTTGAGCAGGTCTTTCATTGTAAATACTACAACGAGCTGTGTTATAAAACTCCATAAGAAGTATGTCTTCTTTCAACAGGTTTTTGAGGTATATGAGTGATTGAACACCAGGATGGTGTCCCCCAAGGGGGAGGGTTCTTTAACATCCCTGGTGAAAATTCCCTATAATAAAAGTTAAAAAACAATAACCACAGATTAATGGGACACTTGTTCCAAGCTAAATGTTGGGCAACACATCCTAGGGAGGGTTCATTTGGTTTTTTATGGCTAAGGAAATTGGAAAAGGAAATGGCTAAGGCATTAAAAGGAAATAAGGCATTTCTGGCACAATTATTTATGAAAATAATGGAAATTAGGAGAAAAAGGAGGTGAAAGGTCATAGGGTGCATGTGAGGAGGAAAATGAAGGAAAATAATGGAAAATGAAGAAAATAGAGGCCTCATTCATAAAAAGGCTTCAGAGGATCAGTTGGTAACTTTTTTTTAGTTTAGCTTTGGAGCACTCTCATTATTCTCTCTCTCTCTCTCTCTCATACTCTTGGACACTTAGAGCTTTTTTGGAGCAGTTTGGCATTGGAGCAAGAAAGGAAAAGAAGGAAAGAGGAAGAAAATATCAAGCAGGGAAAGGCAGGATCAAGTAACTACAACAGGCTCCACTGTAGGTATCGACTTACATGTGTATTTTACTTGCTAGATTTTTCATGCATGGGATTGCATGTGTTTCTTTTCTACCATGTCATGGGTTATCCCAAGTGTGACAGTATTATCAGCCTAGCCTTGCCATTTCTTGATAGCTTTGATGAGATGGGTTCTCTCATTTCGTTTATGTGGTATGGCACGATTGGATTCAAAGCTGAGTGGGGTGGATCTATGAATTGAAAAACACATGGTGTAGTTTTCGATGAACCAGGCTGAGGATGCTCAAACCCACTTGCCTAGTAACCTTGAACCAGACTTTGGGTTACGGTAAAGCCATATTATGTGCCTCGGTGAGCCTATGAATTATTGTCAGTGAATGGAGGGATATATGGTAAAGCCAAGAGGTGGATTTTCTCTCTGTCGAGCCTAATGATTCCGAGATGGAACGCACAATAAATCCTGGAGAGTATGTCTCGGTGTAGGGCCTAGTGATCTCTAGATCGGATTGCAGATTCACTATAAAGTCTGAGAGACTAGGAGGCACTCAAATTCCTCTCGATGTAGGTGGAGAACTCCGGTGGCATCCATATTGATTGGTGTTGTTGATGTGTTCTATGAGTCCCACATTCATGCTTAGAATATGGCACAGGGTGATTAGCTAAAGATAAACTTGGCTCAACGAATCTATGGTTAGGTGGAACATGGTAGTCCCATCTCCGATTGGTTCATTGTATTCATTAATGAGAAATTCATTCCATTGATTTTCATGTGTAAATTTACTGGTGTATATATGGATTTTGATGGATGATATGTTTATTGTATTTATGTTCATATTATGTTGGTTATATGTAAATTTTATGATAGTAACTATATATGGCTCTCTGCATGTTTCTACTTGTATATGAATGGATAATGTGTCTATCAACTAATAGATAATATGCAGCAAATGACATGAGGTAACAATGGTTTATAGTGATTCTCAGATAAGTATGAGATCTCTACACTTAATTATGTTCTTTACACCTGTAGGCTACATGTCGATGATATGTTTGATGAAATTCCTGTCATGGCTAGTAGGGGTGTGGTTAAGGTCTTGTTGAGTTTATTTCTTTTGCTTCATTGTTTCCCTATACCTTTCTTGATTTCAATCTTTCATTCCATTCTAGGCAGTGGCTTGGGCTCTGGGCCTGAATAGGTGGCTTAGATCCTAGGGTCGCTAGCAGAGAACTGGAAAGTTTGGTCCACAGACACTGGCATGTAGGCCTATGAGAGCAACTCTAGGTCTCTAGTCACTCCCTTGCCCATATCATGAGAGCAACTATGACCTCAGAGGTCCAGAACAACAGTGGGAGCCAGGGACAGGCTATCTGAGTGACTGACTTGTCTCCTGAGGCTTCTTTTGATGATGTTGGATGATTGTGTGTGATGTTCCATCGATTCCACTTCCTTAAGGTTACCTAGGATGTTGAATCTGGTCATAGTAGCCTCTCGTCTCATGTTTACCCCAATTGGCATGTTTACATGGGTGGATGTGGGAGGAGTATGTTACACTTGATGGGACTCCTACACTAAATGGTATGAGTTCTAATTGGGACCTTATATTGGGGAGATCCCCTATATGTTGGAAGTATCAAGTACCGTCAAAATTCTAATGTTATAAGGAGGGTTGTTGGTTTTTTATGGTTGATAACTCCACAGACCCTAATTATTCATCTTTTGAACAAGGTATCAACATTATGAGCACCATTCCAACTCTTATTCCTGAAGTAGGAGGGTCTCCTTACCCTAGCTCGGAGTTGACATATGAGCTTACCTATGAAAAAATGAGGGACTTTGGCCTATAACTCGTTAGTTCGCTAAGGAAATCAGTTTACTTCTAGTTGTACAAAATATACTGCATTACCTGAAGAAGAAAGAAACAACTCGTACCACTATATTAGTTTCTACAATGTAAGATTTGGCTGTTGCCACTCTTGAAGAGTTAGCAGAATCCTCTAAAGACATAGTTCAATGACATCCACTTCCATCGGTTAACAAAGGGTATGAGGAAGACATTGCTTTTTCTGGCTGAGTTTTTGAGTTCAACAACGGTTTAGACAGTCACAGAGAAGGCTCCTCAGATTTTGAAATGGAGGAGGAACCTAGAGACAAAGACATGTCTAACCAGGACATCGATTGTATGGTCCAAAGGCATCTTGCTCTTCCAGATAATATTCATAAGATGCCCAGGAACCCAGAAAATATATTATCAAAGTTCGATCTAGATAAGAAGACAAAGGTAGAAGATCACATAGACAATTTTTGCATGCATCTACTGATGTTGTTAGTAAGGTACGATGATGTTGCTTGCAAACATTTTCCTTTTACATTTAGAAGATAGAGAAACAATGTAGTACCATAGTCAACCTATTAATTTGCTCCATAGTTGGAGGGAGTTTAAGAAGTTATTTCTAGAGAAATTGTTTGACGACAAGGCCATGTTATTGAAAGAACTTGGAAATAGTAAAATGGTGGAAAAGGAGAAAGTAAAATATTTTAAATCATTGATTATAACATGGTTAAAGATTTGAAGAGAGCTCGCGCCAATATTTCCATCTATGAGATCGCAAAGATAGCAAGACAACATGATTTTGTTCTCCAAACCTTTTCACAACCTTTGCCAAGTCACAAAGATTCTCACTCTAATGAGGCATTTGGTAAGTCTTTTGGTTCCCTTGAATTTGTAGTTAATGTTGTAACATTAGAATCTAAAACTCTCTTCCCTCCATTTTCATTAACGCTTGAAATTTTAAATTACAATGTCCATAATTGTTTAGTTGATTCTAGTGCATTTGTGAAAGTTGTACGATTATATGTTGCCAAGAAAATAAATGCAAAATGGGATAAAACTGATGCAAAAGTTATTCATCTAGACATATCTCTCGTCCAATCTATTGGTGAATTCAAGAATGTTTTTATTCAATTATCATTTAATCAACGAGTTTACCAATGTATAAATATTATAATTCTAAACATCCTAGAATCCTACGACGTACTCCTAAGGAGAGATTGGTCTAGTATGTTACAATGGTATTTTGCTACACATTGGTCACATTTATGGTTTCCATACAAGGGTATGAATAACCAGATTTGAGTGGAAAGTGAGCCATTCATGAAACACACTGTGACATCCCCTGAGGGCCATAATGATCCTATTGATTTTGTTGATTTGATTTTTGGAAATTATTTCCTTGAAACTAACCACTGGTGTTATCAAGCACAACTATCACCGGCCAAATAGATGCACAACTAGAGCTCCTTCCTTGTCCTCTAGTTGGTGCAAACGAATACTGTAGTATAGATGTACATAAGAATACAAAGAATAGTATAGGAAGAAGCTTAGTAGCTAATAATATGTGGACTTCATATTTTGATGATTCAAAGATGCAAGATAGCTCTGGAGCTGGTTTCATACTTACAGACCCATGTAATAAGAGCCATATCCTTTCATTCCATCTGGAGTTTGAGTGTACCAATAATACTATTGAATATGAAGCACTCATACTTGGACTAAATGATGAGCCTCACTATTGCAACAAGAATTCTACAACTCCCAAGGCTATGAACTTTAATTATCAACCCAAGGTTCGTACAAACTTAAGAGGTATTAGCACTATATGTGCAACATAAAATGTGTCCTTCCTTTGTTGTCATGGTGCAATGGAGTGCATGTAATGAACTCAAATCCTAAACTAATTGCAAAAAAATAAATTCTCAAAATGGAAACCTTAACCTATTGCAAGAAAGAAAATACAAGGAAAGAAGCCTATTCTAATTCCATAAAGTAAAGATCATGAACTAAATTGCAACCATTAAATTTTAAATAGTTTATATCCATTAACATATTTCATTAGATGTGGCAATCAAGAAAATCATCATTGTATTATCCAATTTATAAATTTGTCCATTAACCCCAATCACTTAAACGTTTTGCATGGGTAAATAGGCAAGTCCTAAGTGGTCTTTATCTTTCCTTAATCATTGATTTATATCCTAGGGGTATTGATTCAACCCTAACGGAAAATAACCAAGAATCTTGAGCGAATCTAGGCAAGTATATACATGTTGGAAGGCTACTACAAGAGATCCTGTAGTTACTACAGGAAACCGTAGATTTATTACAGGATACTATAATTCACCGAATGACCAATAAAATCAAATAGAAATTGGATGGGACAAATTTTGTTATGAAATAGGATGTCTTAGGTCTCCATTCCAATTGGAATCACTAAAAAATACCTATGTTAATCCATGTTAAAAAATAGCAGAAAATTACTAGTCTAAAAACTAGAAATTTGAGAACTAGTGGGGCCTGCTAGTAAATCTATCAAATGCCTAGTCGAATCATGTGAAAATGAAATGGGGTAATTTTTGTTATTAACTAACATTTTTTTTTGAGTTAACGCAAGTGGGATTAACTTGATTAAATCTCATTATCATGCTCTAAAAAATAGCAGAAATTTACATTTATTTGCCACAAAGGACTTCCAGAAATCTAGATTTGGGAATAAGAAAACTAATCCAAGTAACTCAATGATTACTATGACCTTCAAAAGTTGTTCCAATGATGAAATGATGCTTGTAATCCTGCAAAATAAATTACTTCAACCATTTAACCTGATCCTACAACAAGAAATGATTAATACTAAATGCAAAAATAGAAAAAAGACAAGAACATGAGATGCATGTGAATAAGAATTGAAAATAAGAAAAGTAAATGATACAAAAGGGATGTGAGTCTCCTGGGATGTCCAAGCCCAAGGAAAATCAAAGTCCTATGAAGGAGACCAAGATTTAGGGGCTGAACATGGTACCAATATTCATTATTTCTACCAATACAATTACATCGCTAGAAGAAATGAAAGTGGAGCTGCAAAAATACGAGTTTTGTCCATAAGAAGACTAAGAAAAATCAACCCCTAGAGGGAAATTCGACTTGATACTTATACAAAATTACTAGGAAGAATTCCCCATGAAAGGAGGAATGTTTTCCCACCAAAAGCCCTTAATTAGTGGATCTGGTTCCCAATACTAGGAATTTGTATTAATTGACAGGGAACACATTCCTAGATTTTCCTAATCATTGGAGGTCCAAAATCTATGAAATTATTTCAAAATATCTTCTTGAGTCATTATGTAATATTGATCCTCCTATTGTAGGGAGCAACTCCATAAATTATCTCTTCCTCCAAATCTTCATAAGCTTCCCAATATTCTCACAATATTCCACAAAAATAAATAATATTAGTCACAAATATGCAATTATCCATAAACCTTCCTAAGGAACATATTAACGTTAAAAATACATTATATAATGCAAAAAGAGAGGTTTAATGTGTTGAAGGATGGTTAGATGGGCCTTAATTTATGTCTAGTTTAGAGGCCCATCACTAAAGAAAGCCATCAATTTGAAGGTAGAGTTTCTCAAGGTAATTGGTGACTTAGAGGTGGTCACTCATTAGGTACGAGATATTATCCATTTTGTTTCACTGAATCTTGAAAAATACTAGCATGAGGTATGGCATTAGATTAATCATTTTTAATGTTTTGATATTATTTATGTTCCTAGGCTTAGAGATCATGTAGCAGATACATTAGTAAATGAAGTTGCTAGGATGTCACCATTGGAAAATAGTTTTTTTGTTGAAATTATATATAAACCATTTGTTCCTGAAAATGTCACTAATTTTTGTATTTTCAATGATGACCAACATATACTGCACTTTATGGCCAATGCTAACTTACTATTCAAAGATGTTGCTATAGAAGAGGATGAGCATGATTAGCCTTTTCATGAGACATTTAATGCAATGAATGGAAACACTATGCCCAAAAGTGTGGTATACCTGGAGAGGTTATATTACCTACAAGACTGATTTAGAGGACCAATCAACACAAAGACTCAATGTTAAAAGTTATCATCTGAACAAGTCAATATAGGAACTCAAGAATATACGAATCATATAAACCTTCGTACATGTTGTTCTCCAAAGGAACGACAAGCATTTATCTAATTATTCAAATAGTACCAAGATATATTTGCATGGACATATGGAACTTTAAAGACACATGATACTCGTATTATCCAGCACGTCAATCCTATAAAAGAAGGGGAAAAAACTTTCCATCAGAAGCTAAGGAATGTTCATCCATTGCTCGAACCCATCATTCAAAAAGAATTGAGAAAGATATTGGATGCTCTGATCATTTTTAAAGTCAGGCACTCCACTCGGGTTTCAAACTTGGTCCCAGCTAGAAAGAAGTCATGTGAAATAAGGTTATGTGCAGATTTATGCAAACCTCAACTGAGAATATGATAAAGAAAATTATCCAGTGCCATCTATGGAACAAATCCTCTTAACAATATCTAGGTCTATGATGTTCTCACTACTAGATGATTTCTCTAGTTACCATCAAGTTCTAGTAGCAGAACTAGATTAATTGAAGACTGCATTCAAGACCAAATGGGGAACATTCACTTCCAAGAGGATGTCATTTGGACTTGTCAATGTTGGTGCTACTTTTCAAAGACCGATGGACATCACTTTATGTGGCCTTATCATTTAGAGTGTAGTGGTTTATATGGATGATGTTACTATGTTTTGAAAGAGAAGATCAGATCACGTACGTCATCTAAAACATATATTTGAGCGATGTCAAAAGTATGGAATTTATCTCAATCCTAAGAAGAGAATCTTTGATGTGTCAGAAGGGACTCTCTTAGGGATCATCATTGCAAAAGAGGAATTAAAATTGAGCCCGAGAGGGTCAAAGCCATTACAAAAGCTTTTTCTAGTGAATAAGAATTCTATGCAATATTTCATAGGAAATATCAATTTCCTAAGAAAGTTAATCTTTGATTATGTGCAGATAGTTAATCCTATACAGGAGATGATTAAGAAAGATGAAACATACGAATGGGATAAATGAGAAAAGGAAACCTTTGCTCAAATAAAGAAAGCTATTGTTGATGTCTGTGTATTATTTAGTCCAAATTATGGAAAATATTTCCTACTTTATACCTTCGCTTTGGATTCGTCAATCGCAGTCGTACTGACTCTAAAGGATACTAAAGGAAATGAGCAACATATTTAATTTATGAGTTCTAGCCTATAGGGGCCAGAGTTAAATTACCCTACCATCGACAAATGTGCATATGTTGTATAAAAGGCAGTTAAGTATTTCAATCCCTGTCTTTTAAAAGCTCACACAATCATATTTGTATCTCATCCAGTGGTAAGAACATTGTTGTACAACACGAACTGGGTGAAAATATGGCTAATTGGAGGACGTGCTTACAAGAATATGATTTGGAATTCAAACCAGTTCATAACATAAAGGGTCACAGCCTATGCAAGCTAGCAGCCAAAGATAGAGATGCTCTCAAGCAAGATCTTTCAGGTTGGGAGTAGGAGATAGAAATGTATAATGTTGAATAGATTCATCAGTCCACATCTACAACGCCATGGTATGCTGACATATGAAAATTTCTAGAGCATGGCACCTTTCCCATGCACTTATCAAATAAAAAGAAGATGGAAATCCATTTAAAATCTCTATCTTACCAACTAGTTCATGAAGTGATTTTCTAAAAGCATGAAAATGGTGTCCTGTTAAGATGCCTTGGGCCACAGGATAAAAATAAGGTACTCAGAGAGTTGCACGATGGACCAGTAGTTGGTCACTAGGTGGGTGATACTATAATGCATAAAGTTATAAGGTTTGGTTATTATTGGCCCACTCTATTCAAAGATGCTCACACTTATGTCTACAAGTTCCAATCTTGTTAGAGATGCATAGATCGAGATCAGAGGTCAACCACCCCATTACTACCAGTAGCAGTCAGGGAACCATTCCAACAATGGGGCCTATATTTCATCGTAGAAATTTTTCCTCACTCATCAAAGAAACACCTTCTTATATGAGCATAGAAAATGGCATAATGCTTTGACCAATGCATTATGGAATGACAGTGTAACTACTAAGCCTTCCCTAAAGACCTCACCGTACTTTCTAGTTTACAATAAAGAAGTTATCTTGCCCCTGAACCTGTATCTTCCAACCTTGAAAATCTCCCAAGAGTCACAAGGTAGGCCTTTCCTTCTGGTTCAAAGTAGGATAAACTCTTTACTAAAACTTGAGGAACAACGGCTCAAAGCCAAAGAGAGATTTGATGTTCACCAAAACCATGTGAAGCATTGGTTTGATAAAAAATATGTAGGGGCAAAGAAATTCAATGTGGGTGACCTAGTGTTACATATCCATTTGGGCGCATCACTCCCATCATTCAGATTAGTACCATTAGGGCTCATCAATCTCTAATTCAATTGCTACATGACCTAGACAAGTCACCATTTTGAATGCCTCCTTCCCTGATAGTTTCTTGGCTTGAAGCCCTCCATAATTTCCTCCTTGAGGGACTAGCGCAGCCTTGGACAGGGATAAGTGCACTTTAGTGCAGGTAGGCCCATGTTAGGGTGCTCTACAGAGCACCTGGGCCCACTTTGACCTGCGTTGGGTGAGATTGAGCAAAATTCACATAGGGTTCTGGGAATATTCTTATCTTCTGGAGCCATCTAGAAGATTCCCACACTTATCATATCCTATGAGCTCAAAACTGGATAGGGAATTATTTAAGTAACCTCCTATCTTGTCATCCCTTCCTCCATGGAAACTAACTCTAAGTATGGAAGGCCATTCAATACCCTCATTTATGACAAAACCTCCTCCATCTGCTTATAAATTCAGCACTCATCTAAGTGATCAGGGGTTGGACTTTAAGAATTTGTAAGGAGATACTGTTGGTGTGAGCATTGAGATTATAAGAAAGTAGCTTTATGCTACCGGAGTGATGTGCTATTGATGTGATGTTGGTTGGAACCCAAGCTAGAAGAGTGGCAATGGATCGAACTTCATGGTTGTAATTCTTCCTTCTATCTAATAAAGTTGTTTACACCTTTTTCCATATGCTTATCTTGATATATGATTTTTATATGTGTGAATGTATCTAATTCCATTTACTTATAGTCGATAGATCTCTTGCTTTGATTGGTTCTCTGTCTTATGTTTATGCTTGCAAGTACTTTTAGAGTGAGTTAAGTTCGAGAAGGAGTGATGGGAGTCATAGAAAGGAGACAAAAGGAAAGCAAAAGAACATGTAGGTCCTTTGATTCCCTTTGTCTTATTTATTGTCTATAGAAAAAGGATAAGCACTTTAAATCAATTGTTCTAGGTATAGCTACCTACCTAGGGAATTAGTATTTATCCGTACATGCAAAATTCCTCATAACAAATTCGCGACTCTGCTGGGGAACGATCATCATTCTGAGTAGTTTACCTTCATCTTAGTACACTCTAGTAGACCTTACTTGCTTCCATTAATCTTATTTCAGCCTTTTGAAGTGTTTTTTGGTGAAAATTATGCTTGTAAACCCCTAGGATGGCCTCTCTGGCACCAGTGCAGGTTTGGTCTAAAGACAGAGCGCTACAGAGCACCCTTGGCTTGAGGATAGTGCTCTGAAGTGCAATGTATCCCATTCAAGGTTGAACTGATCCTCCTTAGGACAAAATCCCTCCTTTGAGTAGATTTTTTTTCAAATTTCCTTCTGTTTCTGCTTGTTGAAAGGTCAACGATGCTTGTGTCTCTGAAATAAATTTGTGTTTCCTTTGCTAGCCCTACTTTATATTTGATTATTTAGTTTTTCTTAAATGATTTCATTATCACTATCAATTCATTGTCAAAGTTAGTTTATAGTCGATTAATCTTTGTTCAAAAGAAACTGTCGTAAAAGTGTTCTTTTCTTTCGAAACAGAACTTTCATAAAGTCTTCATTATTGGAAAAAGATTGATTGATTGTACATGCATTAGATTCCTTTTTTTCATCACAACATTAAGGGAATTGAAAAGAAAAACTTGCATTGTGCATTAAAAGATTTTGTGTGTGCTCATAGGAATATTTTAGGGAAATTACATTAGATGTGTTCCTTGTTCTTTAATTACAAGAATCTAACTGCTCTATCCCTACTAGCTAAGGATTTCATTGTCAAATTTGAATGAAAAGGATGCTTATCATATTAGCTGCATTCTAGGAATTGAAAATACATCACGTGGTGAACCTTGATTATCATCTAACGCAAAATATTTAGAGGTTCTACGCTAGAGACGTGTTCCGGCATCATAAAACATAGCAGTTGTTGCTAACTTGTCTGTGATACATTCCGAGTGCGATACCTCATTCCATGTATGTGAGTATATCATAGCTCGTCCACGTATCTTCGGGTATATAGGGCAGTGTTACAATACGTAAAGTATATGGGAATGATCTCACTGTTAGGTTTCACATTAGACAATGCTAATATGGATTGGTCCTCCATGTACTTTTGGGTATATATGGGAGGAAAGTACTAGGTTGTTATCCATCCTTAGGTAATCGAGCCAACCACCTTGTACACTGTGATACACCGAACACAACATTCTGGGAGATTGCTTGCCACTACCTCTTGGTTCTCTAGGAGGTATTCTGCAGTTCACAGTTTCTTGGTAAACCTTTTTCTGAGCTTACCCCTTTTTGTTTATTTATTTATTGTAATAAAATCAATCAACAATCATGGAGGAAAATCAACCCTTACCCCATCATTCATGGAGAGCATCGAGTAAACCGCCTTTACCACCCGAAGCTACACCTATTCAGTTGAAGCATTCTTGTTTGACTGGATCCAGTACTTCAAAAGCCTTTGGTTCTTCACCTGAATTACCAGAAACACCTATACCAGTAAGTACTGTGCCCCTAGTTACTCCTACAGTTATTGGTACATCTATTACTGAAGTGGAATCTCCACAATTACCTAAGGAAACTAGAACTGAATCTAGTGAAATAGTAACCCAAGTTGTTCAACAACAAGTTGATTCTCAGTCTGAAGTTATTCAACAAAAAATTACTTCTAAACCTGAATCTGCTCAACCAGAACTGGATCCTAAACCCATCACTGTTCAATCAGAAGTTACTTCTGAACTAGAAGTTGTTCATGAAGCCCAACCTGAACTTGTTCTTTTACTAGAACATTTGGATCTTGAGGTCAAATAATAAGAAGTTGTTACCTTACTAGAAGAAGATCACCCGGTACATCCTCAGACATCCATAACTGTTGAGACTTCCTCTTTAACTCAGCAACAAATACCAGAAATCTATTACGGACCAGACAGTGAAATTATTCCACCTGGTTTGATTTAGATAGAAGAGGAACATGAGGTAGAATCACCTAGAACTCCATTCCATTTTGGAACTGGACTTTATATGTATCCTCATACTCCTCATTTCACTACTCCTTTTGATCCTTATTACTTTTAGACACTTGTTGATTCGTTACGAAACTTATTTGGACATTTGACTATGGTAGAGTCAACATCCCAGACCATACCATCTATTACAACTATGATAGAATCTTCTGTCGCAACCTCTTCGATGTTTACTATGACACTTGAGTCACAATTGTATGGTGTTCCATCCATCCCATCAGGTTACCAATCTTTATCAGGAACCCACTCAGGTGTTGCTTCTAGCCCTTGGTCTTCACCAATGTCCTCTACTGGAATTTTATCTGGTTCTTCATTAACGAATACTGAACAACTGGACACATCAAGTTCATATCAAGCTAGTTCATTTGGTTACCATCCTATGTATCTGCTTTATACTAGATTACCCCCATACGGAGAAAAATATGCACATTCTCCTTATCCTCCATTTTCTAGGAGACAGCCATATGTTGGTATGCCGTCGTCTTTAGGTCAGCCTGGAATTATTGTCTGTTAGTGGCAGCCAACCATGCCCATTCAACCTAGGCTTGTGTATCCATCACAACCTATGTAATATGTCTCATCCATACCTACAACACCTATTGTTACAGTTGTACTGTAGTCACAAGCTCATATTTTTGTATCTCAACGTGTGCAAGCTGTCCCTTCAACCACAAACCCTCAAGTTTTAGGTATACAGATCCAGTCTTCTCAGGAAATTTTACAACAACCACTTGTGTCTGGAGTCCAACAACTTCAGGCTAGTATACCTTTTACTGGAATGACTCAGACTTACACTGGTTTAGTGTATTCACAACCTGGCCAACCGTACATTGGTGGGCAACAACAACCGTTAAATCAACAACCATTATACCAACAACAACAACAATTGATTTAACAACCTTGGCAGCCCCAATATCAATAGTAACAATTCCAACAATACCAACCTCAACATGGACTTGCACAACAAGCTTATGCTAGGTTTGGTAAGCAACAAGTTTATCTAGGTCCTGGTCAGCAAGCCTATGCTGGGTTTGGACAAAAAAAATGTATCCCGATGCTCAACAACAACCTTATGCCGGATTTTCTCAACAAAATTACCCTTATCAAGGTTACCAACAGAAGATGCCTTATGTTGGTATGCAAAGATCTATTACCCAGGAAATCCCATCTTACCCTGGATATGCTCAACCTGACCTCAATAGATAGTTTCCTTCATTGCGACACTTGAATTACCAGATCTAAACCGTCTCACCAATGACCCAATTCATTATGCACCTTAATGGCCAGTGATTCCTCATAAGCTACCTTTCGATATTCTGAAATTCAATGGAAACCCCGGAGAAGACCTGTCCAACCATGTCATCACTTTTCATTTATGGTGTTCATCAAACTCCTCGAATGATGATTCTGTTAGACTACATGTTTTCCATAGAACGCTTACTGGTCCAGCTAGAAAGTGGTACATTGAGTGACCACGAGCTTCTTTTGATAACTTCACTGCCTTAGCTACCACATTTTTAACCCACTTCTAGTTACCCATATGATATGAGACTGGAACGGAACTACTAACAAAGTTTAAACAGACTACTGCTACTCATATCTCTGATCATATTCATGAGTGGCATCGTCGTCGTCGAATGGTTAAAACTTATGTTCCTGATCAGCTTCTGGTTGAGTGGTTTATAAAATCCTTGCTGCCATCTATCACTGAGGATGTGGCGAAAGGAGGAGTTGTCACTGAAGATCAAGTAATTTCTCATGCCTAATATTTGGACTTGATTTATACACAGTCTGGCACGCTCTACGACAAGGTCTCAAATGCATCCTGAACAACTTTCATTGTTCCTCCTCCACCATCACGTAAGGACTCTCATTCTGGTGATGATGTGATTGGTTCTTCGAGCACACAAACAGCAGGTAGACCATCTGGTCAAACACTTTCCATTTCCAATCAAACTACAAATGCACCTGATAACACTCTTACTTCCGAAATCAATGTTGTGTCATCTGACAAGGGCAAGAATGAAAAGCAACAAAGAAGTAAGAAGAAGGGAAAAACAAGAAGAAACAAAATAATTCCCCTAAAGATAAATCATTTGATTCCTCTTCTTCGGCTAGGAAACCTTGTTACCCATGTTTCATCTGTA
Organism: Pinus tabuliformis; assembly: GCA_031772625.1. Lineage (NCBI taxonomy): Eukaryota > Viridiplantae > Streptophyta > Pinopsida > Pinales > Pinaceae > Pinus > Pinus tabuliformis. The sequence goes on from CM062805.1 coordinate 124,789,181, forward strand.
ACGATGAAAATTTTACACGAGATTGTCCTCACCTCTCTAAAGTCTCAAGGTTTCTAAAGACTTCTAATACATCCATGGTATTGACTGATCCTTTTCCAAAAATGGAGACAAATATGGTTTCTACAGACCATGCATCCACTTCCCAAGTGCTTATGCTATCCGCCTCTAAGCCGAAAATTGAAGTTTTGGTGTCAACATGAAGTAAATATTATGGAAATTAACCATCGTCTTCGAATAACCAGGCCGATCAACCTAACTCTTCGACCTTGATTTCTACTGATCCTATTCCACCACCTATTGCACCAGATTTAACAATAAAACCACCTAAGGGAGTTGTACATAAATCAACATTTAACCCTTGAGCTTGAGCTGCACAAAACAATAACATAGTAGAATATTTGGCTCAGTGACCTTCTGCTATGTCAATGCTCGAGGTGCTTCAAAACTGTCCCTCCCAAAAGTAGGATTTGTTGTCAGAAATTTGTGGAATCGATCCAACTAATTCCAATCTTGTGGTATTCAACCATGTGGGTTATACGCCTTAGTTACCAGCGCAATTAACATTCTTGATTCAAGTAAATGCCTTGAATAAACTTGTTCATCGAACCATTATTAACGAGGGGGCATCTACTTGTATTATGTCTATGAATTGCTCGAAAACACTTGGATCACTGCCTTTGTCACATTCACCAACAACATTAAAATCTTTTGACGGACACACATATACACCTTGTGGAATATTGAGTAATCTGCATGTTGAACTAGGAGGAAAAATAGTAACTGTTGAAGTTGAGGTTGTTGATAGACCCCTTGACTACAACATTTTACTAGGAAGACTGTGGGTTTATGCTATGGCTGCTGTGGTTTCAACATACTTTCGTATGATTGCATTCCCTCATAAGGGTGGAATCACAGTTATCAACTAACTTGCCTTCTTCGCCTCTAGTTCACAGTCTGTTGGATGCATTCCATTGGTACACAGACCCCCGCTATCTCTTCAAAACATTGGTGTAGGTCTCTTTAAATATTCTTCTCTAATGGGTAATTTTTCACTACCATTGATGAGCCCCAAATTTTGGTAACATTTTGGGCTCATTCGGCCTACTTACCTTGCTCAAGCCTTCATTTTTTATCACTTATGCATCATTTCTTAGTATATTCATGTTATTTGTAGGAAGGAGGGCAGTCATTATGCCTATGTGGCTAATACATGTTTATTTCAGGTTTTTTGACATTAAATGGAGCAAAAACCACGCAGATGGAGGCAAGGAGACAGCCAAGGTGGCATTGCAGGTTTTTAGGAAGGTTGTCCACAGCCTTGAATGACCTTCCTCGTGATCTCCACCCCAACTCCGAGCTCCAACAGCTATCACCACCGAGCTAGAAGGCAGCCAACGGATTCTACAGGAACAACAGTTTACTTTTAGTTGGACAGCCAAGCCCCACTAATTTAGGAGGCCAGCTTGGCCCTCATAGTGTATAAATATTGAGGCTGCAGCCTTCGATGGAAACGTTTTTTGTACCTTTGTTGCAGATTTTGAATCACGAGCTATAGCTCTGTTTTGCTCTTTGTAAGCCATTCTTGGCATGTTGTTAGACTTATGATTATGATCTTATAATAAAAGGCAGGCAGATTTGGGTTCAATTCTGAGTTCTTAGAGGAGCTATAGCTCTCAGGTTTGGGCCCAACCTGAGAGCAATATGCCTCCTTTCTTTGTATTGTTACTTGTCTTTCCTTTCAGCATTTCATTTCCTTGCCTTGACATGCATTTGGAAAACACAGTCTGCTGATCCAAATTTCTTGATGTGATTAAGTAGGTTAGTTTTATGGATAAAGTGCTTTCAGCAGTTTATATTAGAGTAGGAGGATTAGAATTCATCAGAGCTCCAAGAAAAGGTTGATCGTACACTCACTTCCACCCCTGTTTAGAGATTGGGAGTGTAGACCGTGCCAACCACCAAAAAAACGCAGTTTTACATGTTCATGCAAGCTTTAAAGTCATATTTCCAATGGTAGAAGTGTCCATGCATTTAGATCTTGAGCAATAACCCCTTGTTTCAGCACCATGCATGATTTCTCTCTTAACTTACATCGTTGTTCTGTGGTTTTTAATAAAACAGTTAGAATAGGTTGATGAATTCTCGATTTTGTGCAAGACAGAGGTGATTTGTTTCATTTACACTACGCAGCACCACTCTATCGCTTCCTTATCCTTCTCAGCCATGCCTAAGCCATCTCCTTACCTCCCAGCTAGATCCTTTGCCCACCAACTCTTCTATTATCCACGTTGTTTTATCTTTCCGGCCTTCCACTGCCTCTACCCTTCTATCGACCAACCAGCTTTACACACCCCCTCTCCATATCATCTCTCTGTCTATAAGCCTTCACAAGCTCCCCTCTCATCCTACCTATCCACCCATACAGCTTATTCACTCCTCCATCACCCAAAACTCCGACTGCAGAACATCCTGTAGAAGTTAGCAGACTTCTTGTAGAAATCCCGAGCTTCCTGTAGGATCCCCTGCAGACATCCTGTAGAAGCTTGCAAACACGGTTGCCAGGCACCTGAACATTGTGAACTTCTGTGGAATGATGTTAGGGATCCCCTGGAACCTCTCAGAGTCCTCCTGACCTTTCCCAAGCCTTCCTCCCCTTGAACTACCCCTGCACAGCCAAGACCCAGTAAGAAGCACAATCATAATAACTCCAACCACTTAAGCAAAAATACAAAAACATGTTCTCTTCAATGGAAATAGTTTAAACTCATGCATCTCATCTCACTAGAAGTAATGGCATCATTTTTAGGAGTTGCATTCCCACCATTGCATCGTAAGGATTAAGCTGGTCAGATTAGGGTTTACTAGGGTTTCCATGTTTTGTTGGCTTTCAGTTCATTCTTGCAAAGTAGGTTAATTTCCTTTGAGATAGATCTCGTTCATCACTCAAAAAGCTTCTTCTGAGAACATATAGAAGTTGGCTTGAGCCCTAGCGGACTTGTGCCAGCTGACCAAGTGACAGCTACGACAAGAGCTAGTACTTGTGCATACAACACCGTCGCTTCCAAGTTTGTTACGAACTACCGGGTTGATAAAATTAGAGAAGGAAGCTCCAGGAGTTGTAGCATTATTGATACAATACTGGAGCCCACCATCTTTTTGGCGCCGTTTCCGGGGGAGCGTCAGAGTATTAGTAATTGTTGCTTTTCTTCTACTTTCCTACTCTCGCCTTCTACCAAGTAGTTTATTTCATTTCCATTCTGCAAAGGTAGCATAGACATTTCCTGCTTTCATAGATTAGCATTTCAATTCCGCAATTTCAATTTTGCAAGCATAGATTAGCATTTCAATTCTGCAAGCGTAGACTAGCATTTCCATTCCTGCAATTCCATTTGAGCAAAGTAGATTAGTTCTTTCCTGCTTTCATTTCAATACTGCATTCTTATTTCAGCAAGATAGTTAGTTGTAGATCAATCTGTTTCAGTTTTGCAGGTACCAAAGAAAAAAACAAAAGCAATCAAAAAAGTCTTTCCATTTCATGCCTCGTAGGAATCGAGATAAAACAGGCAAATTCTTACCCAACACCCCCACCACATCACTGAGTCACCCTTCTCTCTTCTTTGGTGACAGTGATCCAGAAGAACCTATAGGTGAACCTCCAGAGATATACGAAGATCCTATAGCAGAAGAAGAATTAGAGACCATCCCATCTGAAGCTATGGCTGACAATAGAAGAGAAGATGAGAGAATAGAAGGTGCCTTCCCCATCCGAGAAACCAATGGAGACATGAAAATGAAGAACATTAGCCCCTCCGCTTTACCTCACTTCCATGGACTGACTACTGAAGATCCTGATACCTTCCTGTTTGAGTTTGCTGTCCTCTGTCGAACCTATGACTATACTGAAGATGAGCAGAAGCCGAAACTCTTCCCTTCAACTCTTAAGGATGCAGCATTACGCTGGTTCATGGGCTTACCTGGGAATAGTATCACCACTTGGGCTCAGATGCAGCAAGCTTTCAATACCAAGTACCGGGACTACTGTAGGTCCAAGGAAACCAAAGGAGAAATCTTTCGGATGACCATGGGAAATGATGAGTCCTTAGAGGATTATGAGGAGAGGTTCCAACTTAGCTATAAGCGGGCCAGGTGCACACTTGACCCTGAATCCCTCAAGTTGGTCCTGCTCCGAGGAGTCCCTGAAGACCTCTTAGATACCCTTCACATGTTAGCTGGAGGAGATATTTACCAACTGCCTTATGAGGACATCAAGACTGTGTTTAGGAACCACTCTAGGGCAGCCCGGAAACGAGGTAGAGGAAACCTCCTCTCAGCTGGTATTCCTTTCTCCAAGCATGAGTTTGCAAATCAATTAGAAGATCTCAAGAGTGAGGTGAGACAGACCATTGCCATGCAACTCGACACATTGAGGATCTAGCAGAAGAAGGAAGAAGCTGAGAGGGCCTTGGCTATCTTCTGCCCTAGACGTACAAGGAGACACCCTAAGAACGAATGCACATTGCATTCGGTTGAAGTGTGCTTCGTTTGTGAGGAGGACCATCCCACAAATCAATGTCCAACCTTGCCTGGGCTTAAAGCCATGTACCAAGGGACAGAAGCCCCCACTGAACCTCTCTATTTCCTCAACCAAAGGAGGCCACAAGGACCTAGACCTTACCAGCAGGGGATGCAAGGGGCACCCCAAACTTATTACAGCCCCAACCAATCTACTCCTATGCCTTCCTGGGGTCCCCCTGCTCATCCTTCCTGGTCTATGCCTCCTCCATGGTCTTATCCACCTCCGTACCCTACTCAGCCCACTACTCATTCATATCACTCACATGCCCAGCCACAGCCTCAGTGGAATGCACCTCAGTCGGGGTGGAGGCCCTAGTACAACACTCCTCCCGCCATTTTGCCTCCACCACCAGTTCAACCTCAACCATTACCTCCTGCTCCTCCAAGGCAACCTCAAATGTCTGCTCAACTGAACCCGAACCCCAACAATAGACAAGCCCAGCAGGTGTATACTGGGGAAACATCATGCCCTACCTATGCTGTGGAGATCCAGGAGATCAATCTTCGATCGGGAAAGACTCTTCCGGATCGCCAACCTCCTCCCCCAGAGGACGAGGAAGACAAACAGGAAAGTGAACCAAAGGCTATTCCACCCTTTCCTGAGAGACTAACAGCCACCACACAACCCAACCCAGAGGAGGATGAGCTTTTGGGAGAGCTCAAGCAGTTGTGTGTGAAAATACCACTTCTCCAAGCCATCAAGGATGTGCCAATATACAACAAACTGGTTAAGGAAAAGTGTTTCAAACACCCAGGCAAGCGAAAGAGAGATGCTTCAACCATCAATGTCTTAGGACAAATGTCTGACCTTATGTTAGGACAAGTCATCTGCCCAAAGTACCTAGATCCTGGGAGTCCTGTAGTAGATGTCCACATCAATGGCACCATCATACCTCACACCTTGATTGATCTGGGGGGTGCCATTAATGTGATGACCAGGGATACCATGCTCAAACTCAATCTTCAGGGTTCCTTGAGGAAGACCTCAACAGTCCTGCAACTAGCAGATCGCTCCACCGTGACTCCCGAAGGGATTGTGGAGGATGTCTTGGTCTCTGTCGACTCTTGGGAATACCCTGCAGATTTCTTGGTTCTGCAACCCAAGGCAAAGCTTACTAGATATCCTCTTATTTTGGGAAGGCCTTGGTTAGCCACTACAGATGCTTACATAAGTTGTCGTGCAGGAAACATGACCATCAAAAATGGTCCTATGTCCAAGCAGCTAGTCCTATACCCTCCTGCCCAACCCTCCTTAGAGCATGACTTACCACTGTGGTTGGAGGAAGGAGAAGAGGATGAGGTGTACTCAGCACCTTTGTGCACCCTAGACACCACTAGAAGAGACCCCCCAACTGAGGATGACTTGATTGAGACCTTAATCCAGAATCCACCTCCCAGTGTACTATCCTTAGAGAAATTGGTGGAGGATGCCCAAGCCAGCACCTTAGTGGACCTTTGTGCCACCAACCCTGTCACTCCCAGAGTCAAGAATGTGGAGTTTGGCCCTGAGAGAACGTTAAAGATAAGCTCCTCCCTATCTCCTTCTCAGGAAAAGGAGTTGTGTAGCCTGTTGGCCAGTCATCTAGATGCTTTTGCTTGGAGCTATAAGGAGATGAAAGGAGTCCATACTTCGATCTGTACCCATCACATATACATCAAAGAGGATTGTAAACTGGTTAGGCAACCTCAGAGGAGAATGAATCCAGCCCTTAAGGACATTGTCAAGGAAGAATTACAAAAACTGTTGGATGCCGGATTCATTTACCCCATCTCAGATAGTGAATGGGTGTCCCCTCTGGTGTTGGTTCCCAAGAAAAATGGGAAGTGGAGAATCTGTGTGGACTACCGAGAACTGAACAAAGCTACCAAGAAAGACCATTTCCCTCTACCTTTCATAGATCAAGTGTTGGATGGACTGGCAGGAAAGAAGTTCTTCCCTTTCCTGGATGGATTTAGCGGGTATAACCAAATCCAAATCAGCCTAGAAAACCAAGATAAGACCACCTTCACTTGTCCTTGGGGTACCTTTGCCTACCGATTTCTTCCCTTTGGGCTATGCAATGCTCCTGCTACCTTCCAAAGGGCTGTCTTGAGCATCTTCTCGGAGCTGGTCCATGATGCGGTGGAAATCTATATGGATGACTTCACTCCTTATGGGTCCAATTTCCAGGAGGCATTGTCCAATCTGGGAAAAGTCCTAACCAAATGCATTGAGATGAACCTGTCCCTTAGTCCTGAAAAATGTGAATTCCTGATGACTGAAGGGACCGTGCTAGGCCATACCATTTCTTGCCAAGGGTTACAAGTGGATCCTAACAAAATTGCTCTCATCAAGAAGGTTCCACCTCCCCAAAAGGTAAGGGATGTTCGGAGTTTCTTAGGATTAGCAGGGTATTACAGGAGATTCATTAAAGACTTCAGCAAGCTAGCCTCGCCATTGTTTGGCCTGTTGGCAAAAGATGTGGAGTTTAAATGGACTGACGATTGTCAGAAGGCTTTGAATGAATTAAAGAACAAGTTGGTGTCAGCCCCAATCTTGAGAGGTCCAAACTGGGCCCTACCTTTCCACATCCACACTGATGCCTCGAACAAAGCCATAGGGGCAGCTTTAGGACAAGTTGAACAAAAACTTCCATATGCCATTTACTTTGTTAGCAAAAACTTATCCAAAGCTGAACTGAATTACACTGTAACCAAGAAAGAATTCTTGGCTGTGGTCCATGCACTGAACAAGTTCCGACATTATATTACTGGCTATCAAACCTTTGTACATACGGATCATGCTGCAATTAGATATTTAATGAATAAACCAGATGTGAATTCTCGTATTATTAGATGGTTACTTTTGTTGCAGCAGTTTGATTTGACCATTGTCGACAAACCAGGTAAAGAAAATGTTGTTGCTGACTTTTTATCTAGATTGGATTTGTCTACAGATGAGGATGGAACAGTGGATGACCAAATGCCCGATGAACATCTGTTTGCTATCTCAGTACTCTCTCCATGGTTTGTTGATATAGCAAACTACCTTGTTTCAGCACAGTTCCCTCTGCACCTATCTTCAAGAGAGAAGAGCAGAATCATCAGAAAAAGTGCCTCATTTACTTGGATCGGGGGCAATCTGTTCAAGCTTGGCTCTGATCAGATCTTAAGGCGTTGTGTAAGGGAGGAGGAAGTCTTTGATATCCTCCTCACTTGTCATGATGGGCCTTGTGGAGGACATTTTGTAGCAAAGAGGACTGCCTTCAAAATCCTGCAGGCAGGCTACTATTGGCCCACACTTCATCAAGATGTCAGAAGGTATATCAGCCAATGTGACCGATGCCAAAGAATGGGGAAACCGACTCAAAGGGATGAGATGCCTCTCCAACCTCAAGTGACTCTTGAGCCATTTGAGAAGTGGGGTATGGACTTTGTGGGTCCAATCAACCCTCCTTCGAGGCAAAGGTCTTACATCATTGTGTGCACTGACTACCTGACAAAGTGGGTAGAGACTAAAGCAATCAAGGCAGCAACAGAAGAAAAGGTGGCTGAGTTCTTAAGGGAGAACATCTTCTACAAATTTGGCTACCCAAGAGAGCTGGTCACCGATCAAGGGAGCCAGTTCACATCCAACTTAATTGAAGACCTACTAGCTCATCACAAAATCAAGCATAGGACTTCCACCCCCTATCATCCACAGGCAAATGGGCAAGTGGAAGTCACCAACAGAGCATTGGAAGGGGTTTTGACTAAGGTGGTGAGCAGCAGTAGGAAAGATTGGGCAGATCGCCTGGTTGAGGCCACATGGGCTTACAACACCACCTGGAAGACCACCATCGGCTTCACACCTTATGAGTTGGTCTATAGGAAGAAAGCTTTGCTGTCCATTGAATTTGAATACAACACTTTGAGGATGGCAGCTCAGCTAGACCTGGATCTTAGCCATGCACAACAAGAAAGATTATTGCAGCTGAATGGATTGGACGAGCACCGGATGCAGGCCCTCCTTCACTCAGAAGTGGTTCAACTTCAGAGAAAGGTGTGGCATGACCAACACCTCAATGACAAGCAATTCCAGCCAGGAGATTGGGCACTGTTGTATGACTCCAGGCACAAAGATTTCAAGGGGAAGCTGAGAACCAGATGGCTGGGACCATATGCAGTGGAAAAATGTCATGACAATGGATCTGTTCTTATTCAGACCATTGATGAGGAAGCCATCCCCATGCTTGTCAATGGGCATCGACTGAAGATCTACAGGAAATCTCTCTCAAGACAAGAGTTCATCAAAACTATGGAGGAATCAGTGTTGGTCATAGAGAAGGGTTCTACCTCTGCTTTGGGCATACCCTGAAAGATCTAAAAAAAAAAAAAAGAAGAAAAAATAAAGATCCTTGGGTGAAAACCTCTCTGAGGCTCCCAAGGCAGGTGGTAGGGGTGAAAACCTCATTGAGGCACCCCTATTATCTTTCAAAAAAAAAAAAGGGGATTTGGAAAAAAGATCCTTGAGTGAAAACCTCTCTGAGGCGCTTAAGGCAGATGGCAAGGGTGAAAACCTCATTGAGGCGCCCCTGTTATCTTTCAAAAAAAAAAAAAAAAAGAGAAAAGAAAAAAGAAAACAATCAGCAAAAAAGACAGGGACAGCAAGTTTATAATGTGAAAATGCATGCAGGTTGCAGGTGTTCTATGAAGGAGAGGAGGTCTCTTAACTCAAAGCCAAGGATCCTTATCATGCTGCCAGGAGACCTCACCAGCACATCCTCCAAGAATACTCATCTTCTCCAAGGTATGGGCACGATTTCATCACAGCTTAAGCTTTCTACAGGAAGATGCAGACTTTCTACAGGAAGGTACAGACTTTCTACAGGAAATGCAAACTTTCTACAGGAAATTCTATATTTCTACAGGAAACTTCCTGTAGAAGTTCAGGACGGCCCATAATTCATTGTATGAGGAGATCTAATGACCAAGGATCGGTTTGGACGCATGCAAGCTACTATTGTCACTCTTATACACTGCTGTCACCTCTTTCTACCACCCCTATCGACATGCAATAAAGTTACCTACACCATCAAAGCAGATCATTGAGTTATCAAGGGAAAGCAATTTAAAAAAAAAATGAAAAAATGTTGAGATGTCATACCATATCCATCCCAGCCATCCATGAGCTCTGTGAGCGTGATCGTGAGGCCACTGCCTTCGTCGACATCCTGTCGGAGTCCCGTAACAGTTAAGCCCGCTGGAGTGTACACCATTCAAAGCGCTTGCCACATGCAATGAAAACGCGGGCGCATGCAGCCGAAGCATCAAATTCAGCGTCAACGGCCTGTGAATATGAACCTCCGGGCCTGTGCAAATCTACCAGCAGCAAATAAATCCACTCATCGTCGTCCAAGAGCTTGAAAAATCATGTTGCGGCCGCACAAGTAAGTGCCTCAACCCTTTCTTCCATCGAATCGCATGAATTTTACTTTGAAAATTTTTGCGAAGTGTAAAGTGAATGGGTTGAGCGGTCGTATGGCCATCCGACTGGCCACGTCGACCAGTTAGTGGTTTAGTCGGATGTTTGGGCGGTGGTCGTGGCAAAAAGGAATGGGCAATGCACATGTGAGAGCCATCCCGTCGGGAAAAACGAGTTTTAACAGAAGAGACGGCGGCGGATCTGCGGGGAATGATGCGGCAGTAAGGGAACTCGCAGACGAATGATGGAGTGACGTCGTCCAACGGTCCGGCAGGGACAGCTCACCCCCGTGCCACGGATTCCGCCGAATTCAAATCTAATCGGCTAGATTGCCACCCCACGCATTTATCATTCACCGTTTGAAACTCGAGTGATCATCCGGATCCCTCTGCAGCTCGACACTCCTAGTCTGTGGCCGTCAAACGCCTGTTAAGCGACACCAAGAGCGCAGACCCACTGCAGTATCAACAGAATTCGGGCGCTGCTTCTACAGGAAAGCTGTTTCTACAGGAAATCGGGTTCCTCACGTCAAAAGGTGGTGGATTAAAAAGGTAAGCCTGAACTCTCCATGCAATTGGTTTTGAGGGTGGCAGAATCGACGTCTACAGTCTGGTCGTAGAAAATTTTTGCAAATATTGTCTGCCGTTGCATGAATTGTCGTCCTACAGGATGTCAGTATAATTGAGCTGTGTTAAGGTCCTCGGGAGATAAGCTCGTGAATTATATGCATGACAGAGGCGTAGTTCTACGCTCTGTCCCAGTAGGCCAAATTTCTTCCGCATTCGCCACCTCCAGCTAACGCAACAGTTTTTCACCATGCCAGGTGGGTTCATCAGAAGGGAACCAACTGATTCAACGAAGTTAAGAGAAAATCCTGAGGTGGTGGAGCTCTTCACGCGAGCGCAATGGATATCCTTCTGTGACAAATTGCAGGGCTATGACGACGAGCTGGCAGAGGAGTTTTTGCAAGCCCTGAGGCCGAAATCCAAAACATTGGCCACCATTAACTTCAGGGGTTTGAGTCTCAGACTCACCCCACAATTCATCAGCCGAGTTACGAAGCTCCCGATAGGATTACCATGGGATAAAGAAGAAAGGAAATTGGGCCAACAGGCTAAGAAAGAATTCTTTCCACCAGAGGAGGAATTCTCAGAAGATAAAAATGGGGTTCATAGAACCAGTTTACTGCCACCGTGGAATGAAGTTAGCCTGCAGATTATGAAGTACATCACCTGCGAAGGCCGTTTTAGCATTGTATATGGGTACCATTTTCGGTTACTCACTGAATTAAGGCACCAGATGGATCTACCTGTAGAAAACAAACTCAGTCTCCCCTACTTTCTACTACAGTCTCTGAGTGAGTGTGCCACCAAGTTGAAAGAAGGCACACTAGACCAGGTAGCCCACCATGGACTCATCAAACTCCTCATGGAGGATGCGCTGCACACATACAAGGTTCCTCTCTCATGGGAAGCCTTCAGAAATTTGACCAAGGATGGTGATATAAAGATGCTGACCAAAGAGCTCGGTTCATCTAGCAGTGAGGAGAAAGAGTCAGTGCCCGCAAGGAAGCAAGAAAAAGGCCAGAAGACCACGACCACGGAGCAGAAGAAAAAGCAAGAGAAGAAACAAGAGAAAAAGGGTGCCAAAGAGAAAGATGACACACCCACTTTGACGGCAAGAGAGAAAAGATTGCAAAGCAGAGTGGACAAGGCTGAGAAGGTCCACAACAGCAAAAGTGCCTCGACAGCAACCGCAACCAAGTCAAAAAGTAAAACTCATGCAGCAAAACAAACCAAAGCGGTGACACCTGTTTCTACAGGAAAACCGATACCGGCTTCTACAGGAAGCCCGAAATTAACTGAAAAAAGGGTCTTCTACAGGAAGCCCGAAATTAACTAAAATAGGGTCTTCTACAGGAAGCCCTTAAAAAGTGAAACCCAAGGAGAAGAAAGCTGACATTCTTGCAAGGGAGGTAGCAGCTGTGCTGGCCGCCGTCAGCACACCTCCTAAGCCAAGGGAGAAGAGAAAGAGGGAGACCCCTCTATATTTTAAAGCTAGAAGAAGTGTGAGAATAAAGATGGGCAAGCCACAACCTCCATCTAGCAGCCCAATCATTATCGAAGATGCCCCTACTTCGCCCAAGGAAAGGTCCCCCTCGAGGATATCAGTCACCTATGAGAGGGGGAGCCCGAAGAAAACTACTTGGAAAGAAAGGTTAAACCAATTGACTACAAAAGCTTGGCTATAGGATGCTGAAGATGCTCGACAGGAAACCTTAGCCAGGCTTAAAGAAACTGAGAGAATGGAGGGAGAATCACCCTTATCACCACCGAGGGAGGGCGAAGTAGAACCACCAAAGGAAGTGGAGAAAGAGCATATACCATAGCCCAGCCCTCAGCCAAGTCTGAGTTCATATTACAACTTTTTAGAGGCTGGCAAAATTATACCTCAGAAATTTACTGTGCCACTGTTTTTTGCATTGGAGGAAGAAAGAGTCCGTACACACACGTGGATGAAAATAGCCAAGTCAAAGGGTGTGGTGGACATAGGTCCCTTACAGGAGTAGCTCAAGGAGGCCAGAAGTGAATTGTCCATGGCTAAACACGTGGAAAATTGCCAATGAGTGTTCCTACAGGAAGAAAACCAAAAGCTGAGATTGCAGCTACAGGAGCTGAGGGCAGGGACAGGTACATCCTCCAAGGACACCACAGCAGAACAGCAAGGCAAAAAGGAACTGAACACCGGTCTTGGGGAGCCAACCACACATCTACAGGAAGCAGAACAGCAAGCAAAAATTGAGGTGCAAGCTCTCAGACAACAGCTGCAGCAGAAAGAGGCACAATTGGCCTACATGGCCAGCTGGGCCATGGATGCTATCCAATGCAGACAGCCAGCCAAACCCTATGGCCTGTACTTGAAAGACCAATGGCTGCAATTTCAAATCAATACCTTGGCGCAAAGAGGTATCTCTCAGCTCCAAGACCCGCAGCAATTCACTGAAGTATGCAGTACTAGTTCATCAGAGGATAAGGCCAAATTAGCGGAGTTCTACCTCCATAATCTGGCCCTGCCTAATGTAGTTTCATGGGATCCCAATACGGCCTTGGGAGATCTGCAATTAATGGCATTTGCCTCATGGCTGAACCATGAGGACAAAAGAGCAGCAGAAGCCAAAGCGGTCATGAACCGAGAGCTGAACGAGCCATTGCTCATCAGACCAGAACTAGGGGATCCAGTTGCACTAATCTCGGCACACCAACATTTTTCCACTGACCCTCAAGCTTCATTGAGATATATGGATCAACAGGCCCAAGCCATAGCTCATTTTGAGGACATGGAGAGACTGTTAGGAGACAATGTTGTCCAAGCATGCACCCGCAGATGGAATACATTGGCCCACAGTCTGAAAATCCGAGAGTACCATACCCCAACTCGGATGAGGGAAGCTCTGGTACGAGTAGCCCTCTATAAGAAATCCATGCAAAACGTCCAGGCTAGCTGGATTGGCCTTAAACTCAGCCCACCACTGCTGCTAGGATTGATGGAAGGCAGCACAGAGAAAGATGATAATGAACAATGGGAAGAGGTAAACAGAAGGGCTGGGTTTCATATCAGCAAGGAGGACACTACTACAGAGGCTTGGGATGTAAGGGTAGCAGTAAAGGCAATGAAGGATGAAGAGTTGGACTAGTTGCTCAAGGATGAGCAAATATTTTAGCTGGGGGGTGATGATGAGCCCCAAATTTTGGTAACATTTTGGGCTCATTCGGCCTACTTACCTTGCTCAACCCTTCATTTTTTATCACTTATGCATCATTTCTTAGTATATTCATGTTATTTGTAGGAAGGAGGGCAGTCATTATGCATATGTGGCTAATACATGTTTATTTCAGGTTTTTTGACATTAAATGGAGCAAAAACCACGCAGATGGAGGCAAGGAGATAGCCAAGGTGGCATTGTAGGTTTGTAGGAAGGTTGTCCACAGCCTTGAATGACCTTCCTCGTGATCTCCACCCCAACTCCGAGCTCCAACAGCTATCACCACCAAGCTAGAAGGCAGCCAACGGATTCTACAAGAACAGCAGTTTACTTTTAGTTGGACAGCCAAGCCCCACTAATTTAGGAGGCCAGCTTGGCCCTCATAGTGTATAAATATTGAGGCTGTAGCCTTTGATGGAAACTTTTTTTGTACCTTTGTTGCAGATTTTGAATCACGAGCTATAGCTCTATTTTGCTCTTTGTAAGCCATTCTTGGCATGTTGTTAGACTTATGATTATGATCTTATAATAAAAGGCAGGCAGATTTGGGTTCAATTCTGAGTTCTTAGAGGAGCTATAGCTCTCAGGTTTGGGCCCAACCTGAGAGCAATAGGCCTCCTTTCTTTGTATTGTTACTTGTCTTTCCTTTCAGCATTTCATTTCCTTGCCTTGACATGCATTTGGAAAACACAGTCTGCTGATCCGAATTTCTTGATGTGATTAAGTAGGTTAGTTTTATGGATAAAGTGCTTTCAGCAGTTTAGATTAGAGTAGGAGGATTAGAATTCATCAGAGCTCCAAGAAAAGGTTGATCGTACACTCACTTCCACCTCTGTTTAGAGATTGGGAGTGTAGACCGTGCCAACCACCAAAAAAACGCAGTTTTACATGTTCATGCAAGCTTTAAAGTCATATTTCCAATGGTAGAAGTGTCCATGCATTTAGATCTTGAGCAATAACCCCTTGTTTCAGCACCATGCACGATTTCTCTCTTAACTTACATCGCTGTTCTGTGGTTTTTAATAAAACAGTTAGAATAGGTTGATGAATTCTCGGTTTTGTGCAAGACAGAGGTGATTTGTTTCATTTACACTGCGCAGCACCACTCTATCGCTTCCTTATCCTTCTCAGCTGTGCCTAAGCCATCTCCTTACCTCCCAGCTAGATCCTTTGCCCACCAACTCTTCTATTATCCACGTTGTTTTATCTTTTCGGCCTTCCACTGCCTCTACCCTTCTATCGACCAACCAGCTTTACACACCCCCTCTCCATATCATCTCTCTGTCTATAAGCCATCACAAGCTCCCCTCTCATCCTACCTATCCACCCATACAGCTCATTCACTCCTCCATCACCCAAAACTCCGACTGCAGAACATCCTGCAGAGGTTAGCAGACTTCCTGTAGAAATCCCGAGCTTCCTGTAGGATCCCCTGCAGACATCCTGTAGAAGCTTGCAAACACGGTTGCCAAGCACCTGAACGATGTGAACTTCTGTAGAATGATGTTAGGGATCCCCTGGAACCTCTCAGAGTCCTCCTGACCTTTCCCAAGCCTTCCTCCCCTTGAACTACCCCTGCACAGCCAAGACCTAGTAAGAAGCACAATCATAATAACTCCAACCACTTAAGCAAAAATACAAAAACATGTTCTCTTCAATGGAAATAGTTTAAACTCATGCATCTCATCTCACTAGAAGTAATGGCATCATTTTTAGGAGTTGCATTCCCACCATTGCATCGTAAGGATTAAGCTGGTCAGATTAGGGTTTACTAGGGTTTCCATGTTTTGTTGGCTTTCAGTTCATTCTTGCAAAGTAGGTTAATTTCCTTTGAGATAGCTCTCGTTCATCACTTAAAAAGCTTCTTCTGAGAACATATAGAAGTTGGCTTGAGCCCTAGTGGACTTGTGCCAGCTGACCAAGTGACAGCTGCGACAAGAGCTAGTACTTGTGCATACAACACCGTCGCTTCCAAGTTTGTTATGAACTATCGGGTTGATAAAATTAGAGAAGGAAGCTCCAGGAGTTGTAGCATTATTGCTACAATACTGGAGCCCACCAACCATCACCATCAAATTTGGCGGAAGTGGAAAAATTTGAGACTTGCAACATGGTAACTTCCACTTCATCTGACTTAAGGAAGATTACCAATAGCTTTGAAGTTGATAGTCATAATGAAATCATGCCACTAAGCCCTATTGAGCTAGCATAGAAATCAATCTTTCTGGCTTGTGCGGCAAATCCAAATCCATTTTCGTCAGTTGTATGGGTAGATTGCTCATTAGAATATGGTACTTCCTCTGATCCTTTTTCATGTATATTTTCTTACTGATGAAGTAATCATCCAATCAATGATGATGGAAGGAGAACCATGGGAATATTATCATCATCGTTCACATCTTCTAGATCACATAGAAGATTATTCAAATGAACTTAATCACCCTTTGGTTGTCGATTTTCTTTTGAATTCTATTTTCATAGATACAATAGATTCCGAGAGAAACCTGTCAAATATCGAAGAAACTATTTCTATCAATATTTCGACCAAACCTAACATTGTAGAAAACATTCATGTTCACAAATCTTGTTCTCCATCAAAACTTGATATTTACCATGTTCTCTTTTGTGAATTTTGAGATATATTTGCATTGTCATACGAGGAGATGCTAGGAATTGACTCTAGTATAGTTGAACATGAAATCGAAATATATCTTGATGTCAAACCAGTGCGACAACACCTCCATCTTGTTCATCCAAAGAAGGCTACTGCTATTAAAATAGAAGTTGAAAAACTTTTGCATGCTGGTTTCATTTACCCTGTTCCTCTTACTGATTGGGTTTCCAATATTTTTCATGACATGAAGAAACAAGGGACAATACGAGTGCGTGTCGATTATAGGGATGTTAATCAGGCTTGTTCAAAAGACAGTTATCCTACTCCCTTTATCGACCATATTATTGATGAATGTGCCAGATGTGAAATATTCTCATTTATGGATGGTTTTTCCGGCTATAATTAGATCAATATATGCCCAAAGGACCAATCTAAAACTACTTTTATTTGTCCATGGGGCACATTCGCTTATAGGAAACTCCCGTTTTTTTTTAAGATTGCAGGAGTAACATTTCAGAGGCCGATGAATTATGCCTTCCATGAAATCAAACATATTGTTCAACCATACCTTGACGATTTACTTGCTCATTCACGAAAGCGGTCTAATCACCCGCAACATTTGAGAGCTATATTTTTATGGTGCTGACACTACAAAATACGACTCAATCCACACATATATGTGTTTTGTGTTTGTTCTGGTTGTTTTCTTGGATTCATAGTGTCTAAGGAGGGAATTTGACTCGATCCACTTAAGGTTCAGGCAATCCTTGACTTGCCTCCACCTTCCAATCTGCTACAGTTATAGAGACTCCAAGGGAATGCTAACTTTCTAAGGAGGTTCATTCCCAATTATGCTGAAATGGCTAAAGGATTTACTTATTTATTGAAATATGGGATACCCTTCCGTTGGGACCAGTTTGCACAATATTCCTTTGATTCTCTTAAAGATATCTTGATTAGAGCCTCATTAATGTATTCCCTTGATTATCAAAGCGACTACTTCTTGTATCTTGCCACTGCAAATACAACCATTGGAATGGTTTTAGTCCAAGAGTAAGATGGGATTGAACATCCAATATATTATTTGAGTTGAAATATCAATGATACAGAAGTTAAGTACTCTTACATTGAAAAGTTAGCTCTGGCTATTGTTTAAGCTGTACAGAGAATTCGCCACTACATCTTGCTCCAAAAGACCACTGTCATTTCGGATTGCAACCCTCTGACATATATTTTGTCACGTCAATTGATGGGGGGAAAATACTCAAAATGGATCATCATTTTGTAGGAGTTTGATTTTGAATTCATCAAATCCAAATCAAATAAATCTCTAGTCTTCATAGAGCTTCTTTGTGACCTTCCCTTAAAAACCATTGATTGAACATCAAAAACATCAATTCTAGATCTTTGTTCCTGATTTCATCATTTGACGCGTGGTATGGAGATATACTGATTTATCTCTAGACCCAAACTTTCTGACTTGATACCTCTCACTCGCAACAGAGATGTATCTAATAGTAAGCCAAATATTATCTGATCGTTCGCAACACACTTTATCATCGTGGTATCGATATGATTTTACGAAGGTGCCTCACTCATGAGGAAGCCAAGAAAGTTTTGAATGATTGCCATTCAAGTGCTTGTGGTGGACACTTATCTGGTTATGCTACCGTGTAGAGAATTCTCTATGTTGGTTACTTATGGCCTTCTATATTCAAAGATTACATAATTTTTGTCAGAACCTGTCATGCATGCCAGATCTATGACCGTAATGCCAGATTACCACCTGCAACATTGCATCCTGTCATCATTGTTGGACCATTCTCCAAATGGGGCATTGACTTCATGACATGTAACCCCACCTTGGCTAGAGGGCATGGGTACATTATAGTCATTTTTGACTATTTCACGAAATGGGCCAAGCCGATGCCAACATTAAACAATAGTGGTGAGACGGCTGCTCTTTTATTTTTCAACCATGTGGTTGCTCAGTTTAGTGTACCACATGCTATAGTTACAGATCATGGGTTTCGCAATCACATGATGGCTGAGTTAACTGCCAAGTTAGGACTTTCACATGATAGTTATACTCATTATCAGCAAGCGAATGGACAATTTGAGGTCATCAACAAAGTCTTGAAGTGAATGCTTCAAAGAATGATAGGGGTTCATAAATGAAACTGGAATTTAATCCCAAACTCTGCCTTTTGGGCATATCAAACCTCGATGAGAAATGAAATTGGACTCACACCCTTTTAGTTGGTGTATGGTTTGGAGTCAATCTTACTGATACAATGCGAAATTTCATCTCTCAAACTCATGATTGACCTGTTAACTGACACTTTTGAAGAAGAAGTGCATTTCTTGGAACTTATCCATTTGGATGAAACCCGTCGTGAAGATGTATTGGATAATGAAGTGCATAAGAAACGAATCAAGGTGCAATATGACAAAAATGTCAACCCTCACATTTTTTTAGAAGGAGACCTGGTCTTGCTTTACGATCAGGAAGCTAATAAACTAGGAGCAGGAAAATTTGAACTGCTTTGGATGGGTCCTTATATTGTCAAGCGTGTTTTGGAAAAATGTGCCTATGAGTTGGTGGATTATGGTGGAATTCCATTGTCACGACCCCGAAATGGGTTGTATCTCAAACATTACTATGCTTAATTGAGTGTAGTAAAAATCACTATATATATGCTTTAATTACATGTGTGTGTGTAAGTGTGTCTTTTAGAGTTTTTATGTGGTTAAGGAATCCACTTTTCATTTGTTGTAAATGTCGGAACCTTTGGAACCATTTGTTAGTTATGCTGATGGTGCTAGTCGTAGTACGCAGAACCTATCCTCTATAGCATGGGCCATTTTCGCTCCAAGTGGTGAGTTGGTGAGTTTTCAAGGGATTTGTATCAGTAGATTGACGAAAAATATCGTTGAGTATAGCGCGTCGATCGAACTGCTCTCTGATGCCATTTCACTTGGCATTCACTGAATCATTGTTAGATTGGACTCACAACTCATCATACTGCAACTAACAAACATTTATACCATCTGAAACCCAACAATTCTTCATATGTTCCTTAGAGTTCATATTTTGGAAAGACATTTTGAGTACATTCAATATCAACATATTTCCAGAAACTTTAACACATTAACCGACTCATTAGCAAACTATGTGTTAAATAGACATTTGCGACACATGTAAAAGTAAATTTTCAATTCACATCATTAGTTGAATAGGATTGCACATAACCATATATATAAAATCTGAAAGTAAAAATAGATAGATGTTTTAAAAGTTTTTACAAAATTTGTGTCCAAGACATGTTTGGTCATTTGACCTAAAAACTCAAAATGCATGCAAAAAACATCCTAAGTAGACCTAGTGATGCTCATGATAATAGGTCACAGCTTGAGTTATCATGCGCAAGAGCCACATCCAATAGCCTGGAACACCAATAGTATGGTGCTGCAACCTCATAGGTAACTCCTTGATCCAGACATCTGGAATACCAAGGGTTAATCCCTCCACATGATCTTGCAACTCTGCCAGTTTCTCGGCCAAATCTAAATCTTGGAGAACTTCTCTCCCAATGTTTCTCCACGCTGGCCCACCTACCTCCTCGATGAAAATGTGTTATCGATCGATCCAACTAAAGAATGTAGTGGAAAATGTAATCGATGACTGACCAACATGCCTAGCCATCAATTCGACCCATCGCTGCATCTGTGGATCTCTAGGACTAGCTACACCCAATGTTACATGTTGGGGTTGCACCAATGGAATTCTTTCTAAGGTAAAAGAAATTAAGAGTGATCCATAGCTAAATTTCTTTGTCTTACCACTCTTTACCTATGTCAGTTGTTCTTTTAGTGAAGAAAGTACTGCCTCACACCAGCTGAATAAAGTTGGCTCAAGACACTCAAGAGCATATTGCACATATGATCTATTCGCCAAATGAAGTGTCACACTACCAACCAACTTTATGATGGTGAAAAGGTTTGTTCTCAAAAGAAAATTGTGGATATCTTTGATGATTATCTTTTCATCGTTGCTAGGCTATTAACCTGGCCGACAGAATTGTCGAACATAGTCCCTCACTGTCTCCCCTCCATGGGTAGAACCTGAAAGAGATATTGGGGAACCACGGCTCAACAACACTGTAAGAAACTAAGCATCATCGATGAAAATAGGGAAAACTTTGTCTCATATGTGAAAATCCTTATCTGTCAGATCCCATGCATGAACTAGGAAATGCAAAAGTTCTGATTGTTGCCTCATTCCAGACAACCTGAAATATTTGAGCCACCAACAGTTTTTGAGTGCCTCAACTGTACCCGAATCATTTAGGGCAACCATGTCTTGTTCTTAATGCTATCTTTCTCACCAAGTCTTCATGCTCTATTTCTCACCACGTAATAGACATTCTGATTCGATAAAAGCCTGAAATCAAACCATAAGGTTAGTTAGGATCATTTTCATGCAAAAAACTAGAGAAATTTTGGGTCAATTTGGTGAAACAAGTTTGTGAAACTCGCCCAGCATAGCCCAAGCAAGGAGACACTATGCTGCAGTGTAGAATACCTTCTATCTGGGTGCTCCCTGGTGTAGTTTGTGACATGCAAGCCTGCGTTGATCCCAGGGTGAAAAATTCAAACCCTAGGGGCCTTAAAAACCCTAGAAATTGCACAAAACAGTAAAATAATGATACGAAAATAAAGAGGAGGGGTAGATCTCCTACCTGGTCTAGACGGCACAAAAAATGATTAGTAGAATCTCTCACAATCAGCTGATGAAGATCGAGGTAAAAAATAGGGTCAGAGCATACACTAAATGGTAGATATTGAATGGTGAAAATAACATGGTAAATTCTTGTTTTTATGTTTATTTCATGAACATTAAATGACTAAATTTTACTATTTACCTATTTTTACCAAAGAAAAAGGTATGTTTAATCTATTTGGTGTTGCTTTGAATGGATTTATAGCTGACCTACATAATTTGACGTGCATGATCGTGAATTGTACTTTGACCACAGAGCATACTTTTATCTCTTTTTCGAGCTCTGTTAAACATCGAAAAAGTAACCGCCTTGGATTCCTTCTTGAGCTCTTTTCAAACTCTCGAAATATGAAAAGATTGTTGAGTGCTTTGATCCGGACTTAAACAGGAACGCAACAAATTACAGAGATAACCAAATGCATAAAGATGCAGTGGAAATAATACTTCATTTCATAAATGGAAAATACCGAAATATGCTTACAAACAGTAATGGAAATAAACTAGCTAGGGCGATGGTAGCTTATCTCTGAGAAGAGATGTGGTGGCTACATGCCTCTGAACTGTTCTGAACTGTGAGGATCGAAGGCCTATTTATTGTTGAGAAACAATGGAAAACCCTTCACATCCCAAAACCTAACCCTAGAAGATGAAACGCCAAATTGTGGGCCCCGTTTGGGTAAATTGGTACATCAGTTTCCCGTGGTCGTAACTTTGGCCTACGATCTCCGTTTGAGGCGTACGATAGCTCGTTAGAAAGACCTATCCGATTACTACCACTTTGGGAGGCAACATCGGTCCATGGACCCATGTTGCCCCAGATTTCCCAAAAAACGTCGTTTAGGGCCTCAAAACGGCTCTGGAAGTTTAGGACCCGAAAAACTGCTAAAAATAGTAAACTATGCTACAATTTAGGAAACTGAAAATACTAAAAGAGACAGTTGTGGGGGTCCAAATGGGATAGGTGGGTGGACACCAACATCCACCTGGATCATTCCTCCCCCCTTAGGAAGCAATGGTCCCCATTGCGTTGAGTTACTCCCTGAGATGAGGAAGCTTCTGCTAAGTTGGTTCTCTAGTGAGTTGTTCTGCAATCTCTGATGTGTCCAGAAATGGTGGAAAGCACGGTCGACGATGGTCCACATTGAACACTCGATGCAAGCGAAGGAATGGAGGAATGCTGCGTTTCAAAGCATTGTTGCCCATAGCCTTGGTACTGGTGTAAGGACCATGTCAGAGTGGTTTGAGTTTCTGATGGGTTCTGGTAAGGCGTTCTCTCTGTCGATGCAACCAGACTTTGTTGCCCACCTGAAACTTGTGTATTACCCCTGTGGGTGAGGAGAAGTTGTTCCTGTGTTTTGTCATGACTATATCCCTTTGTTGTTGTTGTTGCATGGAGGAACCCTTTGCAGGGGTCATGGATGTAGCAACGATCTTCCCCTTACTTTGGGAGTGAAACAGACAGATAAATTTCCTGGTTTGGGAGATGAGCTTGCTGCCTTTCTTAGCAGTGATCAAAGATGTGGCAGTAGGTGGGGCTACCTCTGGTATCCTGTATAATGAATTATTTAAAGAAATAAAGACAGCACGAGGCCTTGACTCATACACAGCATGTCACCTCCACAAGTATGGTTGGCCTAATAATACATCACAAACATCCAGAGGTGTAACATCACACAATACCTCGTCTGTGAAGGGCTTTATGCTGTAAGGAAGATGGCACTGCTGGCGAACTTTGAGATCTCGTCCTACATGAAGCCACCTGATACTGTACGGCTGTGGGTGTGGTATAGTCGGTAGGCCCAACCGCTTCACGACCTCTGCTGAAACGAGGTTCTTTTGGCTGCCACTGTCGACAATGAATTGTAGCGGCGAACCCTTCACCCACATCTGTGAGTGGAAAAGACGCTCCCCTTCTTCTGAATTTTCGGGCTCATCTTTCTGGATCTTGGCAGTGGCAACAGTGGCACTGGGATCTGCATCAATGATCTGCTTCCCTTTGCCATTCGCCTTGTCGGGTTCTGGCTCAGGGTCGGAACATGCATCTGATTTAGAAGCCTTCAACTCGGCCACTAGTGACTGCTTAGTCCGACACTCACTTGTGTTATGAGTGGGACTCTTGTGGAACTCACACCACTTTCCTGTGTCCTTCTTTGGCTTTGTGGTGTTGTTCTTTTCTTGCCGCTTCGACGGGTTGTCTTGGGTCACCCTGCCTTGGCTTTGTCCTTTGGGCTTCAGATTTGCAGATCCAAAGTCTCGCTTCTTCTGTTTGAACTTTTGCTCGATTTTGACAGCGTATCAGTATTCTGTGCCGAGTGAGGAGATGTTCAATAACCCCATCTCTTCCTAGTTGTATCTGTGCAGGCAGCCGCGGTATTTGAGTACCAGATGCAACTCAGAATATTTGATACCCAACTGTGTGCGAAGGGTATGAAAAATGTTTGTGAACTCCGGCACATCTTGGTCTCGTCCCTGCCGCAGTGTGGTCCATTTGATGTATTTGTCCTCATAGCTTCCGACAGGGTAGTACTGCTCCTTGATGGCATCCCGAAAGTCATTCCAAGTGGGTGTGGCTGAAAATAGTGAGCCTGTACTTTCATCCTTCTGCTCGCAGTAGGTTTCCCACCAGTCCTTGACGTGGGGGGCTGCTTTGAGAACAGTGAAAACAATCTTCTCCCGACTTGAAAATTCGTGAACAGAAAAAATACCCATCTAGCAGATTTAACCATTTATCTACGGCATCTGCGTCTATTTGACCCTCGAAGATGGGGATTTCAAAATTAACTTGTACCTTAAATAGCGTGGCGTTTCCAGAGTTGCTGTTGGAAGTCGATGCGTCGCCTCTGGGTAGCCACTGAAGGATCTGCGCAAAGCTATCCATCATCGCGTTCCTTTACCGCTCGAGCGCTTCTTCGAGCAAGATTTTGATAGGATCTCCTGCCCCCTCGTCTTTCTTCTGATCCGCCATGGGAGGCCGTCGGGATTTGCGAGGCTGGTCTTGCAAAGGTTCGACCAGTTCAATCCCTAACTCCTTATATCCCGACCTCGTTGGGGACATGCAAAGAAAAACCGAGAAAAAGCAGACCGCTCTGATACCACTGATCTAGACTTAAACAGGAACGCAACAAATTACAGAGATAACCAAATACATAAAGATGCAGCGGAAATAATACTTCATTTCATAAATGGAAAATACCGAAATATGCTTACAAACAGTAATGGAAATAAACTAGCTAGGGCGATGGTAGCTTATCTCTGAGAAGAGATGTGGTGGCTACATGCCTCTGAACTGTTCTGAACTGTGTTACAATGAGGCTCGAAGGCCTATTTATTGTTGAGAAACAATGGAAAACCCTTCACATCCCAAAACCTAACCCTAGAAGATGAAACGCCAAATTGTGGGCCCCGTTTGGGTAAATGGGTACATCAATTTCCCATGGTCGTAACTTTGGCCTACGATCTCCGTTTGACGCATACGATAACTCGTTAGAAAGACCTATCCGAGTACTACCACTTTGGGAGGCAACATCGGTCCATGGACCCATGTTGCCCCAGATTTCCCAAAAAACGTCGTTTAGGGCCTTAAAACGGCTCCGGAAGTTCAGGACCCGAAAAACTGCTAAAAATAGTAAACTATGCTGCAATTTAGGAAACTGAAAAGACTGAAAGAGACAGTTGTGGGGGTCCAAATGGGATAGGTGGGTGGCCACCAACATCCACCTGGATCATGCTTGTCCTTTTCATCTCTGTTTGGTTCCAATTTATGATGTCAATTAGAGCTTAATTTAATGTCAACCCGGGAAGGTAAACTTAGAAGTGCCTATCTAAAATATATAGATATAGAAAGATTCCTAATTTTTCTAAGATCTTAAAATGCCCTTACAAGAACATATTCATTAAGATATCTTTCAATAACTAATCAAACCTAGATCTAACAATTGTTTGAGATCTATGATTCTCTTACAAGAACATATTCTACAAGATCTCTTCCAAAAATTATATCATCTAATAAGAACTTAAAAGCTGAAATGAAGTAAACCTAGATCTAATCATTGTATGAGATCTTATGGTTCTTTTACAAAAACACTTTCAAATAAGATCCTTCCAATATTAGAACATTTAATAAAACTTGAAAGCTGAAATCAAACAAAAAAATATAAAACAAATTATACCTAAAATAAGCAAATAACCATGCAAGTGAGGCCATGGGGGCCCTCCATAACTCCACAAGCACACCACTTCATTGGAGACTCAAATGTAGAAGCAAAATTGAAGTATGATCCTTTAATCCAAAATCTCCATTACGAACCAACTCTAAGATTACAACTCTAAGCTTCTAAGATTACATACTCCAAAATTCTAAGATTACAAAAACTTCAAGATTCTAATATTACAATAACTTCAACATCCTAAGATTCTAAGATTACAAGTGGAGGAGATTGTACTCCTATTTATACAATGGGATGAGTAACAAACACATAATGATCATCCACTAATCTATCTTTTACTTCCATACATCTCTCAACCATCTAGACACATAACCCCCTTTTGTCCTTGATCTTCTCCATGAGATCATAATCTTCTCCATGAGGTTTATCTCTTCAAATTCGAATTTGATCCTTCAAGGCCACATAAAGGTGTCTTGGAAGCTTCCTTGGCACCTACACATGTCACAAAAACAACCCACTTTCCATATATAAAGTAAAATATATTATTTTCTAATATTTAATCAAGGAGAATTTCTCTCAAAAATTCTTAAAAATAAATAATATTTGGAAAATATAAATGAGACCCATTAATGGTGAATAATAGGGAAAATGGAGTGAAAAGGTGGTGAATAGTGAGTGATATAATGGAAGCATAGGTGAAAAATTTATGGTAATAAGTGATATTTGTATGACATTTTTGGAGCCCAACATACTCCCCAACTGAAGCTCTTGCATGTCCTCATGCAAGCTACTACAATGACTTATTTTATTTGATTCTTAGATGAGATTACTTTTACAAGATGTTTGGTTCTTGTGTAACAACCATCTTTCAATCATGGACTTCCTTTTAACTTTGCACATCTTTGGATAACTTTTTATTTTGGCAAAGCATTTACATATTTTAATGATTGGTTCTTGTGTTACAATCATTATTTACTTTGTTGAGATCTCTTTTTAATGATTGGTTCTTGTGTTTGCAATTAATATTTACTTTGTTGAGATCAATCATTTTAGGAAGTCATTCAATATGCTCATCATTTTGTAGTAGTTTTTATTGTGGGAAGACTATGTGGGTTAAGATGTAATATGAATGAGGGAAAAAAATGAAGTGTGAAATTCCCCCCTCCCCAACTGATGGTTTTTGGCAATTTTTAATGAGAAAGGGAATAGTGAAATAGTGGAATATTTTCCAAATATCATCATTTTAGCATCTAAAAAGAATTTCAAGATTAAAGGTTAGAAAACATCATACCTTACTTACCTAAAGAAGTGGATGAATCATGCATGTTCCGCTGCTGCAATTCTGATCTGAAGCTTCTTCTACAAGTTGTGGATGAAAGATGGATCTGTATTGTCGTATCTGCTACTGGATAGTCTGATGAATCTGATGAGTCTGCTGAATATGGATGAAAATCTATAAGGCTTGGAAGGTATACAAAATATATAAGTTACATTTTCCTCCCCCAACCTTATTTATTGGCTTGTCCTCAAGTCATGACAAACTGTAAAACAATGAAAGGAAATCTGCTTCATTTGCTACAAAATATGGGTCTTCAAGTCTTCAACAGTCGATGGCACAAATCTTACTATGTGATTAAATGTGCTGGTGTCGAACATAGTAAGAAGTTGTTGACTTAGTGGCCATTAATGAATGCCACTAGCCAACATGAGAGCTCCCACCATTGATTCCAATGGGAGTCAAAATGCCTAACACATCTTTGTAGGTATGAATGAATTTGTTGTGGTTGAGTCACCTACAAGATCCAACGAACAAGGGATATTAATGTACTCCCATTGTTCATTGGCAAGAGTACTTTCCATTAAGGCATGCAAGCCTCTAAGTGTTTTTACAAAGATAATTAGACTCTAGGACTTTGATTCAGTGATATGTAGAAGCAAGATTTTATTGGCGGAAGATGAAAATGGTAGAAAGAAAAGGAAATGGAAATGACAAGGAAAAGGAAATGGAAATGACAATAAGTGAGATTTTTGTAAGTGAGCTTCTTGTTTTATTTTGTGGGTTAGGGGTGAATGAAAAAAAGTAGTTTTGACTGCATGATTGAAACTTGCTGGGAAAAAGGGATTTTGGCTTGCATTGAGGACTCATTGGGATTTACAATTTTACAAAGGGAATAAAAGACTGGTTGTAATGAATATGGACTTATTCACATGATTCATCATAAAATTGATCTGTTGGAAGTCCAACTGTCGACAAATTAGACTCCTTGAATGATCATCTGATTAACGTAAACCTGCAAAAACTTGGCATTCACAAAACATAAATATATCCAAGCAAAAGTGATCAATTTCTACTTGGTTTTTTATGCAAAAATTAAACACCAATGAAACAGATTTAAATAAAATCAAATGTATAAGTTAGCCCAATTCCATGATTTTTTACAAATCCATTTTCAAATATGAAATGAGTATAATTAATTCCCTTCTTATGTAAATAAAATTTAATTTCGTTGCAATTATGCAAATCCTGACGATAGTCGAAATTGTTTCATGATTTGCGTCTATGATATTGAATTTCACATGTCGTCATCAATCTTGTACTTGCCAAAATCTGCATCATTTAAGAATTGCAAGATTTTAATATAGATGCATCAAATAAAAATAAAAATAAAAATTCATGAAGAAAACTAATTGTTACTCCTTGTCGAAAGTTTCACCGTGTCGTGATTTTCTATGCTTTGCCCATGTACCATAACATCACCAACCCACAATGTTACACATGAACAAATATCAAATGCTTGAATGGACAAATATCAAATACAAAATCAATGCATATGCATAAGATATATGAACCAATTTACATTTAATATGTGAACCTGTGTAAGAAAGTGATTGTGAAAACAAAATTCCAACCTACAATAAAATAGCCATGAAAGAAATTACCAATGGTATCACCTTATTTTTGACCTTCAAATACTTTTCAGCGCACAAAATAGAATGCATAAACATATTTGAATTTCAACGTACCAAATTTCACTTACGTTGTGAGCAGAGAAGGGCATTTTTTTAAGGAAATAAAGTTCAAGGTGTTGAAAGCATAATATGCTGATCGATTTTCTTTAGAAATGGTGTGTTTGATACGTCTTCAATGTTCCACAGAAGCACATTCGAATCTAATTAGGAATAGCCTTCAGGCATTGTCACCAATTGTACTCTCCATTCTCAATTTCTATATAAGAGATTTTCTGTGCATTTAATTTTTCAAAAACCGTTTGTTTCTTTACGCTGTCACCAAAATAGGGTCCCAAAGAACCGCAATTTCCCCTCAAACCGTTAAGAATCCAAAGAAACGATTTCTGGGTTATGTAATTCATTCCGTTCAGGCAAAAACCCATGTCTTCGTTCTTTTTAATTCATTCTGGTTTGCTCAGAAAATCCATTTTAAAATCGCATGTTGAGATTGGTGCGATTTCGTGAAGGCAACAGAAATCAATCGCTGTGCGTGGTAATGGAGTCAGAGATATGAAGGTAAAGAATTCAAAATTAAAAAGCACAACCCCAAAAGTAACGCTGTCAATGGGTATAGAGAGGGCTTGCACTAGAAGCACAGCCACGCCCCCAACCATATAACCCAACACAACGAATGCTGCAAAACCCATGTAAAAACGAAGAAAATTCGTCCATCTATAATAGAAAAGGCATACTAATAGGAACGTGACCACTGTGACAACAACTACAAATAAAAGGGCATTCAAAAGAACGCCCCCAAATTTTTCCAGTTTGAATCGGAGGATTGTTCATCATATATGTGAGTGGCGATTGTAGTTATTGATGATGATGAAAAAGAGTTGTTGTTTAGGATACTTACCAGAATAACAACCAACAGCTTGTAGATTGAGACAGGGAACACTATTCTCACGATGTTTTCTCCAAGTCTATCTAGTATGCTTCTCCTATTCATTTTTCCTTCGATAATTGCAATCAGCCGAATGCAGTTGCATCCCGGATGAGGTTTATCCTGCCTTTGTTAGTCCCACTATAATTCATTATGTATGACATTGCCCTTCATCATTGCATGTCTCATCCTTTTTCTTCTCTCTTTCTTCTACTACCTTATCCAAAGGAGGACGTCCTGTAACTTGTAAGCGATAGTTGGCCCAAACAGCGTATATGGCATCAATGCAACGTGAGGAATCAATGCTCCACCAGGTCTTGCTACGACAGAGCAGAGAGGCGCGCATCTTACTGGTACAGAAGAAGCTGCATAATAATCTTGGAGTTCAATCAAAGTCCAAACATTTAAAATGAATTTGTTATAGCATTCTCAGACATATGCCTTAGGGCTGAGATTTGGAGATTGCAGGTTATTTGTGCAATTCGTTCAACGATTGCAGTTCAAGGTAGCGCAAATCGTTCCAATGTAAATGGGGTTGAATTTTAACTTGTTGCAAAATCGGATGTTAATTATCTTGAGCGTTATCTCTTCCTCATTCCGTGGACAGAAAAATCAATTTTTTTCATTTTTAGACGATTTTGTTCCACCACAATTTCTGGAAAATATTTGGCATTTAACAAAATGTCCATGAATAGAATTTACAACAACCCGATTGCAATTTTCTATAAGATTTCTTTGCTAAGATCATTGCGACTTTTTGAAACCGATACCCCAATTCGGAGAAGTTGTGGATGAAGCAGTGAAATAAGGGATTTGAAATTGAACTAACCATGAACTAAGCAGTGAAGTAGGATCGACAACACAAAAAAAAAATTGTGGCACACGAAAAATAAAAAATAATTCAGTGACATGCCCAGTTATGCAGTAGATGTTATGAGCCAAAATGTTTGAAGGGCAGAAAGGGCGAATAGCCAGAGGAGGAATGACATGGAGTTTAGGTCACGGTGAGTGAAATAGACTGGATCAGATGCAAGCTGGTTGTTTTGCTCCATGAGCAGATCTCGTGTTTTCATTGATTATTCCAAAATTTGCACGAAGCAATTTTGCAGCGAAAAACAGATTCAAAAATTCAACGTATGGGTTCTCTTTTTGATTCACACGGTTTAATTTTTATATTTTTATATTTTAATGTTTTGCATTTTTTTTTATGATTTGTATTTATTAATTGTTTTGTTTGTTGTGAAATTTTTTTATTTTTATTTAAATAAGTTAGTTAGTTTTTTTTTTTATAAAACTAAAACTTAAAAAGACTAAGTTTTATCTAAAATGTTTTTTTTTTAAAGATGATTTTCGCTCATTTACAAAATTCTTTATTGTCATATCGCAAATCAATTTTCCAGCAAAAGTATTTTTATTTGAAATAAATCAATAGATTTTCTGATCTTCCTGATCGCACGAAGTGTAGGAAGAGAGCATACTAATCTCTTGATTTTTTATTTATGCAGGTTAGCGTGGATGGATAAAACACAATTAAGATTTGCGACAAAACCTTGCATTATCTACACTCTTTCTGCAATGTCACGGGGGCGTTTAGACTCTCGGAAGACAAGGCTTTCCGATAATCAAGCTCCTGGCTCACCTGTGATATAGAAACAAGACATAGAGATGCAAAGATGTGCCACTGAATTTATTCATGATAATTTATTTTTTGAAAACAAGACTAAAAAATTCTAATGATAATGACTTCTAATGACTTCTAATGAGATCTCATTTTTATTTTTCTAATCTATTCTACATTAACTTAAAAGATGTTTTATTTTCTAAGTAAAAGAATGCTTCCAATGAAGCCATCTACAGACTAAAAATTCGAACATGCTCACATCAAGATTTAAAAATTTTACATTATGTTTTACCAGTATGTGAGTAACCTGTCTTAGAGTTGGCTCAAGGTTATTGTCCTTGCTCTCCAAGAAGTACCTGTTCAACATTTTCAAAGTCCTCATCCGTAGATGGATTAGTGAGAAATGGAGGGTTTAAAATAAAAACTGAATTTAAATTAACTATGTGTGAAAATAAAAATGCTCCAAACTTTGAAGTCCTTTATGAACCTGCTGTCACCAAGTTCCAAAAATTAGCCCATTAAAAACAAATGAATAAAATAATTACTAAATCCTTCTAGTTTCACTTCCCCGGTAACGACGCCAAAATGTTTGGTTCCAATTGATGATGTCAATTAGAGCTTAATTTAATGTCAACCTGGGAAGGTAAACTTAGAAGTGCCTATCTAAAATATATAGATCTAGAAAGATTCCTAATTTGTCCAAGATCTTAAAGTCCCCTTACAAGAACATATTCATTAAGATCTTTCAATAACTAATCAAATCTAGATCTAACAATTGTTTGAGATCTATGATTCTCTTACAAGAACATATTCTACAAGATCTCTTCCAAAAATTAGATCATCTAATAAGAACTTAAAAGCTGAAATGAAGTAAACCTAGATCTAATAATTGTATGAGATCTTATGGTTCTTTTACAAAAACACTTTCAAATAAGATCCTTCCAATATTAGAACATTTAATAAAACTTGAAAGCTGAAATCAAACAAAAAAACATAAAACAAATTATACCTAAAATAAGCAAATAAGCATGCAAGTGAGGCCATGGGGGCCCTCCATAACTCCACAAGCACACCACTTCAATGGAGACTCAAATGTAGAAGCAAAATTGAAGTATGATCCTTTATTCCAAAATCTCCATTACAAACCAACTCTAAGATTACAACTCTAAGCTTCTAAGATTACATACTCCAAAATTCTAAGATTACAAAAACTTCAAGATTCTAATATTACAAAAACTTCAACATTCTAAGATTCTAAGATTACAAATGGAGGAGATTGTACTCCTATTTATACAATGGGATGAGTAACAAACTCATAATGATCATCCACTAATCTCTCTTTTAGTTCCATACATCTCTCAACCATCTAGACACATAACCCCCTTTTGTCCTTGATCTTCTCCATGAGATCATAATCTTCTCCATGAGGTTTATCTCTTCAAATTCGAATTTGATCCTTCAAGGCCACATAAAGGTGTCTTGGAAGCTTCCTTGGAACCTACACATGTCACAAAAACAACCCACTTTCCATATATAAAGTAAATATATTATTTTCTAATATTTAATCAAGAATTTCTCTCAAAAATGCTTAAAAATAAATAATATTTGGAAAATATAAATGAGACCCATTAATGGTGAATAATAGGGAAAATGGAGTGACAAGGTGGTGAATAGTGAGTGATATAATGGAAGCATAGGTGAAAAATGTATGGTAATGAGTAATATTTGTATGACATTTTTGGAGCCCAACAATCTCGTTAATAGATTGCAAATTACATCTACTCAGTATAAGTTTAAACCTCTTTCGGGCTAAGATAGATTATTTATGAAAAAGGAATATGTTGACCAAACATGGTCAGTAGGTTCTCTCTTGTATTGTTTTACGCTTTTTTGGACTTGAGAGACAAATCTATGAAAAATAACTGGTGGAGTTTGCTTTTCTTCCCTTTTCAAACTCTCTAAACATGAAAAGGACCGAGTTATCATTATCTTTAGACTCATTAAAATATCAAATAGAGACAAACTTGTCCATCATGAAAAGACCAAGTTTCACCTTCACTAGACTCATTAAAACATCAAAGAGTGATGGATTCACCTGAAGGGTGGAATTATACAACAGGCATATGTTATCCTCCTCAAGCTTGATAAAAATAAAGAGGTACTATTCAGCAATGACTGGGGTAAATGGGAAAATGGGTAAACCACTTTATGGTATTAGGCCACTCTTGAACATGACACTTTCACTTCATCATTGTGACTATTTGGGTTGGGTTATCTGCTTGATGTTCTTCATACCTTGGTCTATCATACCATCCATTACTTTTGTTTTGGGTCAATGTTTCCAATCCATTTAGTGTCACCAACATGTTCAAGAGAAGTCACTCAGTTTAAAATTCATCCTTTGCAATACTCATAAACCTTCATTTTCATAACCGCCATTCCTGAACGTTGTGTTGTCCGTCAAATTCCGTCTCCAAAAATCATTACACTTGTTTCATGTCGTTGATGTGGTATACATCAAGGCCCTCCTGTGACAAGTTGCTTCTTGTTGACATCAGTACATTATCCAAGAAGTTGTCTTAGAAACACCCCTTCAGTACCTTGAGGCTTGCATACATCAATGGTAGGTTTCTCACTTCGGGCAATAGGTTGGCATCACTAGCCTTGGACCGAAAGTCTTTGTATGGTGTTCAACATCAAAACATCCATTCACACCATGCAGAATGTACTGCGGTATCTTGAGGATCATCATCATTATCGGTGATTTCTCTCGCGTCTATTAACAGCTTACATCATCGACTGGTAATCAGATGATGTATTCCCATGTTCGACTTCAGATCACATATTCGCATAGTGAGACTCATACCTGAGAGAATGATTGAACAAGATAGAAGATCCTGGATCTAGTTTCATCCATTCAGGCTGCGATTTCAGAAAATGTACCGAATCATCCGTACAATGGCTTTACTTTGATGGTCATCCTATCATGGGTCTATATCTGTAGAGGACTGTCTATGTACTTGTAATGAAGGTTTATATGCTGAGCATGGGTATGCCTTCCCTTAGAAATTCATGAGAAAAAATCAAAATATCATGAGATTATGTATTACGATGCAGGTCACCAACCACTTCGGAACCTCCTCATCACATCGTAAATCATATCACTCGACATCATTATTTTTGACTTCATGCTTTAGGGGTAAGCTATTATAGATCCATTTGGGCACATCAATCCCATCATTCATATCAGTACCATTAAGGCTCATCGAACCGTAATTCAATTGCTACATGCCCTAGACAAGCCACCATTTTGAATGCCTCCTTCCATGAGAGTTTCTTGGCCTGAAGCCCTCCAGAATTGCCTCCTTGAGGGACCAACGCAGCCTTGGACAGGGGTAAGTGTGCTTCAGTTCAGGTAGGCCCATGTCAAGGTTCTATGCAGAGCATCTCTGTCCACTTTGACCTGTGTTGGGCGAGATTGAGTGAAATTCACATAGGTTTCTAGGAATATTCTTATCTTTTGGAGCCATCTAGAAGATTCCCACACTTATCATCTCCTATGAGCTTGAAATTGGATAGGGAATGATTTAAGTAACCTCCTATGCTCTCATCCCTTCCTCCATGCAAACTAACTCTAAGTATGGAAGTCCATTCAATACCCTCATTTATGAAAAAACCTCCTCCATCTGCCTATAAATTGAGCACTCACCTAAGCGATCAGGGGCTGGACTTTGAGTATTTGTAAGGAGATACTGTTGGTGCGATAATTGAGAGTATAAGCAAGTAGTGTTATCCTGTCGAAGTGTTTTTCTATTAATGTGATGTTGGTTGGAACCCAAGCTAGAAGAGTGGCAATTGATCGTACTTCATGGTTGTAATTCTTCCTTCTATCTAATAAAGTTGTTTACACATTTTTCCATTTGATGTTTATATGTGTGAATGTATCTGATTCCATTTACTTATAGTCGATAGGTCTCTTGCTTTGATTGGTTCTCTGTCTTCTGTTTATGCTTGTAGGTACTTTTTGAGCAAGTTAAGTTCGAGAAGGATTGACATGCGTCATACAAAGGATACAAAAGGAAAGCGAAAGAACAAGTAGGTCCTTTGATTCCCTTTGTCTTATTAATCGTGTATAGAAAAAGGATAAGCACTTTAAATATATTCTTCTAGGTATAGCTACCTACCTAGGGAATTAGTATTTATCCATAGATGCAAAATTCCTCATAACACCTAGTACTAAAATGGATAAACCCCACAAAGAAAAGGGAAAACACATGAAGTTCTAGCCTTTGTGGATTGGATCATTCACCGTTAGTTAATTTGATGACTAGGGTTATTACATCAAGATCTTGATGTTATATGTATCATACTAATTTCGATTGGCCTATGCAGATGGGTAGGGTTATGATATTCATGTATGAGTCAACCTAATTATGATAGTGTGTTGTAGTAATCTAGATTGACCACGCATATGTGATTATTATGCATGGTTGACAATTTTTTATGATTTATGATGTTAACATGTTAATTAGTTACTATTATGGACATCATGAATTTATTTATGCTTGATTTGATATGTTATGAAGTTTTATTGTGCTAATATAGATTGATTGTGTAGACAAGATAGCCTCCTCTGAGATACATTAAGTATGAGTTTGCTTATGTCATCTACTTGGTGCTTGAATGTTTTATTATGGCAGCTATCTAGTGTTTGATTTATTGGTGTCTATCATTTCGTCTATTTTTTGTTTGAATGTTTGACCAATTGCATGATATGAATATGTGTCTATAAGATTGCATGAATGAATGATATTGTTTTAAGATGGTTGTACTAACACATTATGTGTTCAGACAACTGATGTGCACTTGAGTGTAAGTAGGTGATAACTGTGAGATTATATACTATGGCTGATGAATGTGAGTTGATTGTTGATTGTGACATGACTATTCATCTTGGTAAAGGTTGATTTCAAATTGATATACATGATGTCTTGATATTTGGAACATGTGGCTGACATGTGTGAACAATTGTAGGGAAACATGCTTGGTGTTAGCATGACAAGGTAATAGTTGATGTTTTTTATATAACTAACAGATGGGTGATGTGTAATACATAGTAGGACTTGATTGCATCAAGATAAAAGGAATGCATTGGGTGAGAATTCCTTTGGGCTAATGTTTGGAACCATAATTCCAAACGAATGAGTGCTTTGCATTCATGAATTCTTCTTAACCCTAATTTGTCTAAAATAATGTGGATATGTGCTATATTCATGGACATGTATTTGATAGGTATAACGTTTGGTGTCTAGATATAGCTAGATCTTTCAAGGGAATTGGAATCCCTTGAGAGATGGCACGTATGTGTTTAGTTACAAGGAAACATGATTTCCACAACAAGATAAGATGACTAGTATATTGTTATATTTGTTTATACAATGATAGTTGCGTGTTTATGGCAATTTGGTACAGGGGATTGCATGGAAAAAGTGACTTCCATGAAATATTGAAGAACGATCAGGTTGAATTTCCTTTGTAAGCACTGGGAACCATAGGGATTGAGTCATGGTGTCTGTTGCTAGTATTGTGCTTTTAGTCTTTTCTGATTTGTTGCGCTTAATTGCGGCTTTGTTATGTCTACTGTATGCCCATAAAACTTTGTTTGTGGTGTTGTACTGTTATTGATTTTCATGGTTTCCTTCCTATTTGTTTTTTTTTCTTACCTTTTTTTGTTTTGAGTGTCTTGGGAATTGGTTGGGGAAAGAGGAAAGTTAGTGGAGCTCGGGGAGAGGTGAATGAAATCTAGCAGGCAACGTAATACTTAGATGAAGCTAGTGCATATATAAGGGAAATTGAAGGAAAGAGTGTGATAGTGGATTGGATTTTATGGTTCCATTGGGATAAATGGACAATGGCAAAATAACCATTAGAAAGGTAGTAGGAAAATTAAATGGACTTGAGGCCTCAGATGCCTTAGATATGTTGGGAGCTTTTTTTCTCAATGTTGTGCATGTGATGCACAAATAAAAGGAGTTCTCTTAAGTTTAACCTTATTATATATGGTAATTATGTTGTGATCATGATTATGTTGATATCTATATATATACACATGTATGTATGTATGTATGTTGTTGTCTGACAGAGTCCTTAGGGATCATGATTCTTTTATGTTGATGTTTATATGTATAGATGTATGTATATATGTGGTTTTCTAATAGGGTCTTTGTGGAGGAATGATTTCTTATGCATGTAAATAGAATGAAGAGGTTCCTGGCTTATGAGGAATCAAGTGGGAAGAGTAACCCTCACATACCTACAAGGTTGGTATCATATGGATATGAATTGAATTTATGTGTTTATGCTATGTTTATGTTTACATTATGGATAGCTAATGCAGAGAGATACTTCAATGGAATGAAAACAACTTCATCCGTGACATGCTAGGATAAGAATGGATGGTGGAGAGACACTGGAAGCAAGGTTGCTTGGTAGAGACAGTGTGGTTTTGGATGTGTACTGCTACTGTTGTGTATATGTTGTGCATATTGTATATTCAGTGATTGTACATATGGTGTTGAGTGCCTGTTGTATATATGGTGTTGCGTGTATATTGCATATGCATTGCTGGGTATAGATGGTGCTATGTACGTGTTGGATATGTGGTTTTGTGTACATATGGTGATATGTACATGTTGTATATGTAATGCTATCTACATCTAGTTTTGTGTGCATGTTGTACATGTGGGGCTATGTACATATGGTCTTGTGTGCATGTGGTACTCTATAAATGTTGTACATGTAGTGTTGTGTGCATATGATGCTATGTGCATGTCCTGTATGTGGCGTTGTGTATTGTTGTGACAGTGTCCCTTGGGGTCAACTTTGTAATACTTTTTTGTTATCTATGTAAAGTCTTCACATTTTTAGGAGCAGAGCACGAAGGTCATTAGAAGTTGAAGGGGCTTTAGGAAGGTCAAATCTGCTTAGTATGTTATAATTTAAGATATTTTGTGACCCATCCATGGTTTGCGAACCATGGTATTGTATTGAAAGAAGCTATATAAAGGAGTCATACTGAGTCATAGGATGTAGTCAATAGTAGAATATCTATGTATGGGAAAGTGATCTAAGTCAGAAGATTCTGTTTTCTGTACTTAGGCAAAGGGGAAGGCTCTTGAAGCTGTGTGAGTGGAGACCTTGGTAAATCTACAACTAAGTGCGTGGGCCCATGCAGTTCTGTGTGCAGGGAAGAAAGAGTCTATAACAGAAGGATTGAACATAATAAAGACTATTTTGGATCAATATCTATGTATCTATGCCTTTATGTTTACTTCTACATTTTCTATGTATTCATTCTGTTTTCTACAATTATCTTAAGAAACACTTAATTGATGCACGAAAGTAGTAGATCAATTAGTTTACTTGATGATATGAATTTTTAAAGAAATTGACACAAAGTTAGAAGTTATTATCTGTAAGTTATCATAATTTCTTCATTTCAAGGATTAGGGTTCGCGAAGGTTGGGATAAAGACTTAGAAGTAACAAAAACCCATCACATAAACCTTTGGATGTAGAAAGCTAGTTATGTCATCCCCCAATATTGCATCGAGTGAGACTGCAGCCTACGTTACAGAGGTTGTTGCCAAAAGGTCCATAAGTGTAGGGTTTTGTTGGTTGGCACAACTAACTTTGAACTTGGGGCTAGACCCCCTCAATCCAAAAAATGGTTCCATTTCTGGTGCCATGATCTGTATAAGGAATGTGTGATGTCAAATAAATGGTTCCCAACTAAGAATGCAATCAAGAACTAGATAGATTGAAAGCTACATGAATTTGCAGCCCAAGAAAACAGGAATCCACGCTTATTGAAGGAAGATTGGTTGAATAGATATCTATATATAGAAGAACACCAAATTTTCTTCTACTCTTTTCCGTGCGAATTATGCCAATGGCTATCTAAATTGGCAGAAATTTAGGGTACATGGAAGTTGGATAACCCTATTTTGTGGACTCTAGAGTTGGTAAGGCACCTGGAAGCTTCAGAAAACAAGATCACAAGGGCTGTCAATTACTAGATCGATAAAATTTTGGGCAAGTTCATCATTGAGTTCGTGATTGATACGTCTATCAGTTATAGTAAAGTTGAACACCGTTTTTTCAAAGGACCAAGAGGTAAGTATTTTAAATCACTGAAAACTTGGATTAAAATGTTATTGTGCGAGAAAATGGTTATTCCATTGAATTAATGTTTAGATGAGATTTGACGGGAGCGATGCGAAGTGAAAAAACATTCAGTAGAGATCTAGATTTAGGTGCTGAGTACAATCCTTTGTTGGGAGCATCTAATAATGATAAAGAAAGTAGTATTCTAAAAATACCTCTAGGTGTGTTGCAGAAATTAAATAGGGCATCAGGGGAATACCGTGTCCATCCACTCCACCTCCACCATCATCTCCACCTCACACACCTACACCTACACCTTCGCCTCCACCTCGACCTTCACTATTAGGCATGGCCAACGCTATGAAGATGCCCATATTCAGCAGTCTGCGAACAGAAGACCCTGAAAAGTTCTGGTTTGTAGTTGATGCTGTGTGGAAATCACAACAGATTATAGATGATGATTTGAAGAAAGCACACATGGTTACAAAATTGGAATATAGAGCACTAAGATGGTAATATAAGTATTATTCGGCTCATCCAAATCCAACAATGGAAGACATGAAGAAAGCACTCAATAATGAATTCAAGAAGCCTAAGTCACAAGCCCAGTGAGTAACATAGGTCAAAGAGATCCAGAAAAAGGTGAATGAGTCTGCATGGCACTTTGATCAAAGGTTGAAGTGTCTGCTCTAGCAGGATCATATGTAGATCATAGATGACCAACATAAGGAATGTTACATTGCTTCGCTATTGCCCCATTTGAGATTCCCCTTGTCACAACAGAAGATTGGGACATAGGTGGAGGCATTATAGATTGCTATGAAATTATAGGCCTCACCCAATCAGGATATGAATTCCAGAGTGTAACAGATTCACTCACAACTCACTAGCCTACATATGGAGTTACAAAGCTTCGAGAAGAGAAAAGAAGTCTAGAATGAGGTCTGCGCGGAAGTATGGTGTTTGAAATGTAAGGGCTAGGGTCATGACAAGGACCATTACCAAATGTATCAAAATTATATTGTTGGAGGGGGTCTTGTCCCCTTGAAACCAAAAAACACCACTGGGCCATGTATGGGAATGGTGCCATGGTGCGCTATTTCTCATATTACAAGAAAACATATGACAGATAATTTTCCTTTGCTGCAAAAGTTTGTGCAAGCTCTCCAGCAACTTTTTTGTAATTTTTGTAAGTCTGTGGGTCACGATGAGTGAAATTACTGAAGTTACGAACTGATGATGGATAGAACACTCACACATAGAGTACGAATGGAGGCACGTCCTCAGGATCAAGGTGCAACTACAATGCATGGAAGATTTCAGGGTTGAAGAAGAGGACAAGGAGGAGGGGTTGTAAGGGGTTGTGGTCATATCATTTGTTATAATTAAAGAGAACCAAGTCATTTTGCGTGAGATTTTCAGAATCCAATGCACCCCTAATGTCAATATTGTTTCCAGTTTGATCATGTCATAGAAGATTCCCCCATGCTCATCATGAAGATGCAAGAAAAGAAGACTCAGACTAAGTAGCCTACCCAGAACATCCAGATGTTGGGATCTAAACCACACAAAGAGGGTCCTAGTGTTAATGTCATCACACAAGGTGTCATAGATACCGGGAAGGATAAAGGGAAGCAACTAGATGAAAACGTGTGGGCCCATAAGGCTGCTAATAAGGAGACTGGATTGCATGTAAATAAGGTGAAGGAAAATTTTGTGGAAGAAAAGAGGAGCTTCACAGATGTAGGAGCTTCTGCATCAAGGACTCAAAGTACAGGAAAAAATGAAGACATCAGTACTGAACAAGAGGCAGACCCCTCATTATTAGCATCATTTTTAAAAACCTGCATGAAGCTCCTAAAGCAAAGAAGGCAATAGAAGAACTACAAGAAATGATAGATAAGTGCACTAGAAAGAATAAGCCACTACCATAATAGCACATGGTACATATGGTTGGGAAAAGTAAGAAAATAATTGGTCGCGAAATGAGATTGACTACACAGATAGGAGAATCTGAAATGGACCAGGTAATTCTTAATTTTGGGACTGATGAAAATTTTACGCTGAAGAAAACTAGGGAAATAATGGGAAGAGCAACACTACAGTGGTCCCTGATCCACCTGATGATGGTGGATTAGCAGAAGATTATTCCTATGGGGCACCTACATGGAGTGACTGTGGATATTGAAGGGGCGCGTGCCATAGCCGATTTTGAAGTGGTCAAAATAATGGACAACAATAACCCATATCCAGCGCTATTTGGAATTGATTGGGAATTTGATATGAACACAATCATCTACCTTCAGAAGCGTAGTATGACGTTCTAAAAGAAAGAGCTAAGGGTTATTTTTCCATTGGATCAAGCTGAGGGTATGCGATATATTGAACCAGTTTGTGATTATGATGAGGATGATGATATTGAGAAGATCTATAAGCTGACTGTGTAGGATGAAGATTGGATCAGCCCTACGGAGGATGGGCGAATTATGTGGGAGAATGACAACTCCTACAATTCAGATTCAGACGAGGAGCTTGAACACTAGAAAAATAGGTTGCAT
The DNA here is from genome assembly GCA_031772625.1 of Pinus tabuliformis. NCBI lineage: Eukaryota > Viridiplantae > Streptophyta > Pinopsida > Pinales > Pinaceae > Pinus > Pinus tabuliformis. The sequence continues at coordinate 124,830,761 of CM062805.1, forward strand.
GAGGTATCGTCACTATGATGCAACTAACTTACAAAGTCACTCCAATGTATATCCACTAAGGTATGAAACTTACTATATTATGATGGTTTACAAGATTTCAATTTATTTATGGATAAATTAGAAAGGGATGTACCGAAGGAACATTGGTTCTAAGCACTAGATATCACGCTGAGAGCTACGCCTGTAAGTGGTGGGGTACATATAAAACTTTGCATATTCGAAGGAATATCAATGGATGATGAAGCTATAGTTTTGGTATGCCAATACCCGCGTTACGGAGAAGTATACAGGGAAGGAAGATCCATGCAAACACCTGGCTCGATGAACAAAAGCATGGGGAGAAGAATTATAGCTAGAATGGGTTCATATATTCTGCCATACGTTGGATACGATCCCGATGGACTAGTATCTAGAAATAGAGTTGCACACGGAACTGCAGAATGGGATGTCTTGAAGGAAAATATTTTGCTCACTTTTATCATTGAATATGGATTTGAATGTATTGATGAAGCATTACAGGATATCATAGCTACAATATTCAGAATGCCTGAAGAACAGGTTACATGGGTACAAGCAGATTGGAGTACGCAACTGCACCATGGACTCGAATGTTACAATGTGACCACTAAGGAAGGCGAAGAAGATCCTAGGAACATCAATATTCCTGAGTAAGAAGGAAAACACAAAGTCATTGTCCCTAAGGTGAAATCTCTTGATATTTCACAGCCCTTGAAGACTAAGTAGGTGAATATTGGATCGAAACCATAGCCAAAGTTAGCTAACATAGGTGATTATTGAGATGAAGATACAATAGACAAAGTCACAGAGCTACTACAAGAGTATCAAGACTTATTTCCCACCAAGTTCATTGGTTTGGAAGGGATAGTAGGGGATGTGAGCATCATGAATATCACTCTAAAGCTAGATGCAAATCCAGTAAAGAAGGGCCCATACCATTTAAATCTTAAGTATAAACAAAAGGTGCGTGAAGAAATAAATAAGATGCTTGTAGCATGCATTATTGAACTTGTCAAAGAATCAGATTGGGTTAGTCCCATGGTGGTTCAGGAGAAGAAGATGAAGGGTGAAATTCTAATATGCGTAGACTTGAGGAAGTTGAATGACACTTGTTTCCATGATCCATTTCCTATGCCATTCATAGATGAAGTATTGGAAAATGTTGTAGGTCAGGAGGCTTACTCATTTACTGATGGGTTCTTAGGGTATCACCAGATCAAGATCACGCAGGAGGATAGGAGTAAGACCACCTTCACGACTGAATGGGGTTGTTTTTAGTATACATTCATACCTTTCAAACTTAAGAATGCCCCTACAATCTTCTCTATGGTAGTAGTCGCAGCCTTCAAGGAGTTTATTCACAAGTTTTTGGAGGTTTACTTCGATGATTGGATGTTGTTTGGCTTAGTAAAAAAACATGTTGACAGTCTTGACCTCATGTTGGACACTTGTTGAAGGTATCAGATATCCCTTAATCTAAAGAAATGCATATTCTACGTACCATATGGGATACTGTTGGGCCATGTAGTTTGTAAGAAGGGGTTGATGGTAGACCCTGCCCAAATTGTCGTAATTATTAACTTGGAGCCTACAAAGAATGTCAAACAATTGCACGTGACATTGGGCCACATAGGGTATTACAGAAAATTTATCAAGGTGTATGCGCAGATTATGGTGCCCATGGAAAAAATGTTGAAAAATGATGCAATGTTTTGTTGGGACAATGATTGCTAGAAGAGTTTGGATTATTTGAAGGATAAAATGGTCACTGCGCCCATTTTAGTGTTCGCCGACTCGAAGAACGAGTTCCATGTCCATGTTGATGCATCCTACATAGCCCTGGGAGTTGTGATGACCTAACCACATCAAGGTGATATCGATCATTTGATAGTGTTTGTAAGTAGAAAGTTATCGAAGGAGGAAAATAATTATTCTACCATAGAGCTTGAAGTACTAGCAATGGTGTATGCGCTGTGAAAATTCAGGCACTATTTGTTGGGTGAACACTTCAAGATGTACACAGACCATTCTTCTTTGAAGTAATTGGTCAAAAAGCCTGTGTTGGGGTGGGGAATCTGTTGATGGTTGCTTCTCTTTCAAGAATACGACTTCGAAGTAATTGTGAAGCCAAGGTGACTAAATGTTGGACTAGATCACATATTCCGGATTAAGAATGGTGACGAACCTACAAATTTGGATGAAGGATTGCTTGATGCACAAATCTTTGCTATGTGCATTACACATGATCATTTCATGGACATAATCCAATTATTGTCTACTGGTACAGCTTCGAAAGGGTATATGACACAACAAAAGAAAGAATTGTTGGTCAGGGCTGCAGATTGTTTTGTCATTGCAGGGCACTTATATAAAATGGGATCAGATGAAGTAGTGCATAGGTATGTCTCGGAGTATGAAGGAAAAAGAATCCTCTCTAAATTGCATGGAGGAGTTGCTGGAGGAAATTATGCGGGAAGAGAAACAATGCAGAAGTTCCTACATGCATGACTATGATAGCCAACTATGCATAACGATGCCAAAGTCTATTGCAAGGCCTATGATGCTTGTTAGAGAACGGGGAGGCTGTCACTAAAGGATGAATTTCCTTTGAACCTAGGTGTCATTAAAAGTGTTTGATAATTGGGAAATTGACTTTGTGGGGCCAATTCAACCACTAGGAAAGAAGACAAGGGCAAGATATATCATTACAACAACCGAATATTTAACCGAGTGGGTTGAGGTGTAGACTATAAAGTATTATAGCGCAGCTACAGTTGCAAAGTTTATTTTTGAATATATCCTATCTCAGTTTGGCTGCCCTAAGATTTTGATGAGTGATAGACATTCACACTTATTAAATGAAACAATTACTAGTTTACTCAAAGAATTCCAGATGTATCACCAGAAGAGTAAGTCGTATCATCCTCAAGCGAACAACATAGTGGAGGCATTCAACAAAATCTTGGAAAACACCTTAACGAAGATTTACAATGCGAAGTCAAATGATTTGGATGTGTGCATACCAGCTTTTCTATGGGCATATAGAACTACTTGCAAGAAGTTGAAAAGAAAAACGTCATTCAGGTTGGTTTATGGACAAGAAGTTGTAATGCAGATGGAATACATAGGGCCTAGTTTATAGATTGTTGCAATTACAGAAATGGTAGACTGAGATACCATCAAAGAATGCCTCGCGCAGCTAGTTGAGTTGGAGGAAGATTGCTTCTTGGCAGGTTTTCATCAGCAAGTACAAAAGAATCATGAAAAGGCATGGCATGACCGCCATATCAAACAATGCACCTTCAAGAATGAAGATTTGGTATTGCTATATGACAATAAGTTCACGAAGTTTTCGGGGAAGTTCCAAACACATTGGCTAGGGTTGTATATTATTAAGGAGATTACGGATGGAGGCATAGTTCAGCTCGTGAAGCTGAATGGGGAATTATTTTTTGGAAAATTCAATGTGAGTCGGTTAAAGTTGTACAGGGGTGATCTCGCCTTTGCATAATGACTATATGGATGTGGGATAGTCTTAGTGCTCTAGGTAGTTGCAAGGGAGCACGAGACTATAAACTATACTGCCAACGATAAGGTTGGGCAAAGCAAAGGGGTTGCTTGACAAATTAAGGCATGGCGCAGAGGAGAGCTATGACAAAGGAGTTGTGCTAGGATGGTGGGACTCGCAAAAACTTGCCAAAAAGTGACTGTTGGCAGCATTTTAGCTGATTGGATGGTGATTTTTCCGTTAAAGGGAACGAGGGTAGAGCATTTATGGAGCATATCTTTGGAAATCTACCACCAAAGATGCATTAATGACAGGGAATTGAAGGGAATGGACATATTTCAATTCAAATTGAGTTATAAATATGGCATCTTGCTCCACATTCGAACACTTGCTTCTTGAGAATTTGCATTAAGCTTTTGTGCCTAAGTTTGTGCTAAGAGAAGTATTTGTTGGAAATAATACTAAGAGGGGAGGGGGTGAATCAGTATTATTAAGTCAATAAAACTTTTTCATTTCCATACTCTGATTCATATATGCTGCTTCAGTTAAGAATACCCGCGTATATTATGATTCAGTTAATTGGTCTTCAATGAGTGCATTAGAACATTATTAACCATATTAACAATAAACAAGTGTAGTAAAATAGAACAGATCATCACACATAAGCCACACACATGAACACCATGATATAAGGTGGAAACCCAATGTGGGAGAAAACCACCTACTACAAGTCATCTCAATCTTCTTCTTAATAAGAAAATCCTTTTACAAAAGTTATGTACTAGTGCAGTCCTTTACCAGTACGCAGGCTACTACCTGCAGAGAGCTACAACCCTCTCTCGTTCTCCAGTCTCTCCTGGAAGGGAGCCACAACCCCCCTAGTTCTTGTACTAGTCGATCCATTTACTAGTACGTAGGCTGCTACCTGCTACACTGCTCCAAAGTTTTCAACTGCTACTGGAAGGGAGCTACCACCCCCTTAGCTCTTGTACTAGCTAAGATACTAGTACGTAGGTGATGGCCTACAATATTCTCTCCTCCAGGTACCACGTTTCATCAATTTTCAAACTGGATACACTGAAGCACAACATCATAATCTAAAAGGCCACATTTCATCCAATTTTCATACTGGACCCATTAATATCATTGAAGCACATAATCAATTAATCTTCTGAATCACCCAAACACCAGATCAATACATATACAAGGATAATATGTGAGTTAGCAACCAGATCTAGTCCATCAGATCACATAAAGATAAGTCATTAAGAACTTGATCCATTCAACCATCAATACTGAAGCTAAACATAATCATGTTGTTATCAGAACTCAATACCAGTAACCAGACATCAATTATGCACCCAGAACCCTGCAGAATAGTCAAAGGCAGTTAAAACAAATTTCAAGCAGGGTCCGCAACTTCACCAATAGACATCTATGAACATCCGTGCCTGTGCTTCTTTCTGATATGCGGGTATCCACACCTGCACAGTTTTCTTATTTGCGGGTATCTGCACCTGCGCACTCCTCTGCTCTGCGGGTATCCGCACCTGCACCGTGTTGCACCTGCGGTCCTGCGGCTACATCCGCACCTGCGCACTCTTCTGCTCTATGGGTATCTGCACCTGCACCGTGTCGCTCCTGCGGTCCTGCGGCTAGATCCACACCTGCACACTCTTCTGCTCTACAGGTATCTGCTCCTGCACTGCGTCGCACCTGCGGTCCTGCTGGTATAGATAGTTTTTCAGTCTTCAAGCATACCCCAGACTATCAGATCTACAGATTTGATCATGTGCCATGGAGATCTCAGCCCATTTAGATCTAGCTATCACTCAGATCTAGCTATCACTCACCAACCGATCACAAGTATTTCAGATCTATCTCACCGTAAGATATTTAACCCATAAGTGTGCAGCCAAATGATCTCCTTTCCTTTTTATAACCTTAGGTATTTCACAATACCATGCACAAAAAACCATAACACTTCAATACCATGGACCCAATACTTCGGACCAACACTTTTGGATGCAATGCCATGGAACAAAACCATAGGATCAAAAACTGTCGGACTAATACCATGAACCAATCATGAAAGTGCGTGATCTTTTCTCTACATGAAAGAAACTTTTCTCTACATGAAAGTGCGTGAACTTTTCACCACATGAAAGAAACTTTTCTCTGCATGAAAGTGCGTGAAATTGAAAATAACTTTGCTACACTATAATTTATCATCTGTGTGATTTTCCATCAAGGACAACACTTGTCTCATAATTCCAATAATCTCCCCCTTTGGACTTGATGGCAAAGCTAACCTGAGAACCGACATCCCATGCACTTTGTCACATCTGATATCTCTTCCGTAGATTCATCTAGATATATATAAGCGAGTTGATCTTCTATGAGTTGGTTGCCATCAAGTACAACACATGCATCATAATGTCAACAATCTCCCCCTTTGGACTTGATGGCAACAATACCAAATCACTCTCCCCCTTTGACATCAAGGGCAAAGGGCGGACCAAGATATTCTCTTCCTTTGCTGTCCATACTCCCCCTGAGTACCTGCTGAAATCTCTGAATGATCTCCCCCTTTGTATATGCCATGGTGCACCAATCTGTCCATGCTCTTTCTGAGAACATGCTGAAATCTCTGCTCTGCTGAAATATGCTTGTTCATGCTCCCCCTGACTGTAAGCAAGGTCTGCAAAAAGATGTTCTACAAGAAGAACATGACTCTATACATCATAAATGACCTTCCTATCACCAAAGACTCATACATACATCTATCTCCCATCACAATGGTGATATACCAAAAGTTTACATATGATAACATAAGAGAATAACATCATTCATCCCAGGCATAGTGGGGAAACCAACATAGGCCATTACATGACCTGAAGAGATCTCATCAAATGACTACAATAGATAGAGACACACTATTACATCATGAGTCTTGATATGACCTTTACATCGAATGATATACATGACATTTATAATAGAGACCAAACACCTAAATAAGATCATGATAAACATCAGCAACAACACTGTATGATCTGCTCCATAGCATCTGTCAACAACAACTAGACCAGCAACTTGTATTAGTGCATGAATCATCAAGGTATGTCCGTATCAACTCATCCTTTTGAACAGAATTCTGTATATACAGAATCATTCACATTCTATCATATGTGAGAAACACCATAGCCATCTAGATCTGCATGAACCAAGTATCATCAATTGGGAATATCTGCATCAATCAACATATGTACGAAACAACCTATCATCATATAGGTAAGAACTCATCATCATCATGTCTCCAACAATGCAAATTTGTATAATCATCCATGTATCTAGCCAACAATCCTCATCCATATATGTGCTAAGAACAATAGGAATCCTGCATCATAACTATAATATATGATTTTATGCATATGACGACAACAGCATATGAGTGACTCATCATCAAGTAAAGAAGATGTGAATTCAAGCTATGTACTTCTCCTTATCCTTATGAAGATCACCATGTAAGCACCATTAGAGAATCAACCAGAAATCTGATCTAAATATCAACTATGTAACCCCAAGAATCATCTGAACAACTCTTAACCATATCATAGCAAGATGAATCATTTATCCATATAAGCATCATCACCAAGGACTATTAACCACAATGCCAACAATGCATTAAAAGCATATGCTCCCCCTAAACTTATGCCATCTTGGTTATTGTCAGATCTGATCATGCATATCAGCAAGAAGTATCAAGACATCATCATTATCAAGTTAGAAACAAAACACTTCTAACCATCAAGTCATTTCCACACAACATCAGCAAATTGTAACCATTATCAAACATCGCAAATAATAAACCGAATCATAACAGATCCTGAACCTGTCCCTACTGCCTTTCCTCAAACAATCATATACGCGACTATGCCATAACCAACTCGCGTATATACATGAATTCTCTTTAAGAAACTTGCGTATGAGATTTAGGACACTGAAGTTTTACACTTCTAGCTCCCTTTGATTCTGTTATGTCTGTATGTTGTGCTGTGCCACCTCTTTCTGACTGTACTTCTTTCTTCTTCCACATCTTCAAGTGTGATGACGATGTTTTCTCCTTTTGGTATGGTGCCCATACTTTGTTCCTGCATTCCTTAGCTATATGTCCAGGCTTGTTACATGTGTAACATCTTACATGTCTCATATTTCTTCTATAGCAATCAACAACTCTGTGACCAAACATATTGCAAGCAAAGCAATATCCATTAAAGTACCTTGAATGTGATGATCTTTCTGCATGATATTCTTGAACCCTTCTTCTTCTACATCTGGCTGCAACATGTCCAAGATTATGACATACATAACATTCAACATTATTCATAGGAGGAGTAAAAGATTTTCTGTGAAGAATTTTTTTCCTTGGTTGATGATGAGATTGACCTTTCATCTCCTTATTGAGCATTTTAGATTTTGCAGTAGAGTCCCTTGTCTTACTTTGTGAACTAGATTCACCTTCAATAGATTCATGAAAACCAAGACTAGTTTTGATAGCAGGAGACCTTTGACTATTAAGAATATCATCCAAGACTTTAGTACTATCTTGAAATCATAGAAGCTTATCCTTTTCTTCTAATTTACCTTTTAGAATATTTACCTCAACTTGATGTTGCTCTTCCTTTTCAAGATACTGATTCTTCACGTTTTCTTCAGCATTTCTTTCTTCTTCCAACTGACGTCTTAGTTCAAGAACTTCATTTTCATGAGCTTGGAGTAGTTCTTTATTCTGCTTCTTTGATTATTCAAGATCTTCTTTTAGCAAGTGGATCGTGGCTTCAAGACTTTCATAGTAACTGGATCTATCTCTGAGTTTCTTGATGGTTGTGCTTCTTTCATTGACTTCATCTTTTAGTGATGTTACTTCATCTTGCAACTTTTCATATTTGTCCTTGAATAACTTCCTTACCTTGTTTCCTTCCTCTAGTTGAGCTTTTAGTTTGTTAGCTTCTTCTTTGAAGGCACATTCCCTTTTGTTCAATAGATCTTGTTGATCTCTAATTTTGTCTGTAAGCCTTTTAAATTCGGCCTCTATTTGATATCTTTCTTGCTCACCCATAAAAGCAAATTCAGTTGTTTCGCTATCACTCTCATCTTTTCCAAATGGATAGATACCTGTATCACCAGAGGATAACAAATTCATACCTGATAGATCTTGTTCATCTTCATTCTAAAGTTATTTTGAATCTTATGTGCTCCTTCCACATATTCCCCAATCAATACACCCACTGTCATAGTTCTTCTGAGATGCCTTCTTCTTCTTAGGTGCTTTCTTCTTAAGCTTCTTTCCCATAGTTCCATGGATCTCCTTCAAGCAATCAAGCTTCTACCAAAGGACCTGATCTAATATCGATTGTTGGAAATAATACTTAGAGGGGGGGGTGAATCAGTATTATTAAGTCAATAAAACTTTTTCATTTTCATACTCTGATTCATATATGCTGCTTCAGTTAAGAATACCCGTGTATATTATGATTCGGTTAATTGGTCTTCAATGAGTGCATTAGAACATTATTAACCATATTAATAGTAAACAGGTGCAGTAAAATAGAACAGATCATCACACATAAGCCACACACATGAACACCATGATATAAGGTGGAAACCCAATGTGGGAGAAAACCACCTACTGCAAGTCATCTCAATCTTCTTCTTAATAAGAAAATCCTTTTACAAAAGTTCTGTACTATTGCAGTCCTTTACCAGTACGTAGGCTACTACCTGTAGAGAGCTACAACCCTCTCTCATTCTCCAGTCTCTCCTAGAAGGGAGCTACAACCCCCATAGTTCTTGTACTAGCCGATCCATTTACTAGTACGCAGGCTGCTACCTGCTACACTACTCCAAAGTTTTCAACTGCTACTGGAAGGGAGATACCACCCCCTTAGCTCTTGTACTAGCTAAGATACTAGTACGTAGGTGCCGGCCTACAATATTCTCTCCTCCAGGTACCACGTTTCATCAATTTTCAAACTGGATACACTAAAGCACAACATCATAATCTGAAAGGCCACATTTCATCCAATTTTCATACTGGACCCATTAATATCATTGAAGCACATAATCAATCAATCTTCTGAATCACCCAAACACCAGATCAATACATATACAAGGATAATATGTGAGTTAGCAACTAGATCTAGTCCATCAGATCACATAAAGATAAGTCATTAAGAACTTGATCCATTCAACCATCAATACTGAAGCTAAACATAATCATGTTGTTATCAGAACTCAATACCAATAACCAGACATCAATTATGCACCCAGAACCCTATAGAATAGTCAAAGGAAGTTAAAACAAATTTCAAGCAGGGTCTGCAACTTCACCAATAGACATGTGCGAACATCCGCGCCTATGCTGCTTTCTGATATGCGGGTATCCGCACCTGCATAGTCATCTTATCTGTGGGTATCCACACCTGCGCATTCTTCTACTCTGCTGGTATCCGCACCTACACCATGTCGCACCTGCGGTCCTGCGGCTACATCTGCACCTGCGCACTCTTCTGCTCTGTGGGTATCTGCAACTGCACCGTGTCGCTCCTGCGGTCCTACGGCTAGATCCGCAACTGCACACTCTTCTGATCTGCGGGTATCTGCACCTGCACTGCATCACACATGCGGTCCTGCAGGTATAGATAGTTTTTCAGTCTTCAAGCATACCCCAGACTATCAGATCTACATATCTGATCATGCGCCATGGAGATCTCGACCCATTCAGATCTAGCTATCACTCAGATCTAGCTATCACTCACCAACCGATCACAAGTATTTTAGATCTAGCTCACCTTAAGATATTCAACCCATAAGTGTGCAGCCAAATGATCTCCTTTCCTTTTTATAGCCTTAGGCCTTTCACAATACCACGGACCAAAAACCATAACAATTCAATACCATGGACCCAATACTTGGGATCAACACTTTTGGATGCAATACCATGGACCAAAACCATAGGATAAAAAACTGTCGGACTAATACCATGAACCAATCATGAAAGTGCGTGATCTTTTCTCTACATGAAAGAAACTTTTCTCTGCATGAAAGTGCGTGAACTTTTCTCTACATGAAAGAAACTTTTCTCTACATGAAAGTGCGTGAACTTTTCTCTACATGAAAGAAACTTTTCTTTGCATGAAAGTGCATGAACTTTTCACCATATGAAAGAAACTTTTCTCTGCATGAAAGTGTGTGAACTTGAAAATAACTTTGCTGCACTATAATTTATCATCTGTGTGATTTTCCATCAAGGACAACACTTGTCTCATAATGCCAATAATCTCCCCCTTTGGACTTGATGGCAAAGCTAACCTGAGAACTGTCATCTGATTCCTTTGAGTTGTCCGGCATCCCATGCACTCTGTCACATCTGATATCTCTTCCATAGATTCATCTAGATATATATAAGTGAGTTGATCTTCTATGAGTCAGTTTCCATCAAGTAAAACACATGCATCATAATGTCAACAATATTGTATGTCTGCTATGGATTGGGAGAGAATTAAGGAGCATATTTCACTGTCGAGATTCACAAATTTTCCTAATTGGTAGCACGAGATATTCCTCAAGAGAATTACTGCAAAGAAACTTGAGACAGAGCCTACCCATCCTCTACCTACAGGGTTTCCTACTACCATGCCTAGGTCACCAAGGTGTAAGCTATCTTCTTCTACAGAGGGAGATAAGAAGAATAAGAAGCCTTAGCAAGCACCGATGTGACAATCACTGCAGAAAAATATGACATAAATCTGCCAGATGGGCAAGATGGATAGGTCCAAACAACCGACAGAGCCCCTGGACCTGGATGAGGAAGAACTGCATGGAGGTATAGAGGATATTGATGCAGAAGAAGCTGAGCCAATAACTCGGCTACCACCATATATTCCACCAAGAAAATCCATGGTTGAAGTACCCAAAGACCCGAATTCCGTGATTTTATGGTCTCCACAACTTTGCTATTGGAGAATGTGTTGTTTGAGGGAATTTTGCTGGCTCATATACCAAACTTGAAAATGGAGGATTGGGACCTAGGGGACCATGAGAGGTTTCCTTAGTTGGCAACTAGAAAGTACTTGAAGAAGGTTTATTATGAAGATTCAGATGTCATGCAACTTGAGCCAATGAAATGGGTGGCTGGAGTTGGGTGCGGGCTCCTAAATATGTTGTGGGTGCCACACTTAAATCACACTACTATTAATGCAGTATGTGTGTGCCAATTGTTGATACTATTACACAATGGGTCGCTCTTGTTGGGAGTACCTATCCCAATCACAGACATGTTGATCCATAGAATAAAGTTGCTACCATACCAAGGAGTGGACCCTGTAGGGGCATTTGTAGGAAAATCACAAGAGAAAAAGTTGGTGGACAAAATGAAGTGTGACTTTGGTATGGTAAAGAAGTCATGTGGGTATTCCATTCAATCAGTCTCAGATGGTATGGTGTAGTCTTCTGCACAAATCTTGGCTTACAAGATCATGAGAAAGTGTTGTGTTGATGAAGTGTCGACACTAGTAGTTTCTTTGGCTTCATAGTTCGCCAAGGGAGTCCAACACAACTCGGCTCAATACTTGTGTTAGGAATTGTTGGAATACTGCAGAGAGGCCCACGTTGAGGGCAAGGAATTCCCCTATGCATGGATTTTATTGTTGATCACATTGGTGGCCTGGAGGATGCTTGAAGAGAGTCAGTTCCCTCAGAAGGAATCAGATCTACCTGAGGCTGTGAAGTTCGCTTCACTATGGGCTACCAAGGAAACCACACGAGTGATGGAGATGAAGATATTTTGGGTGTTATTTGAGTCAAAGCTAAGGATGGTGATTAACCAAAAACCTAAGTTATCACCAAGTTTGCACGCACAATACCTCAATGTCACAGACTTCAAGGAAAATTTCCATAATTTCCACATTTGTGCGAAGAAAGATGCCAAGGGCATATGGCACAAATTTCCATACTTAGTCATTGAGGACAATATTCTGGGGCTTGTCAGTAAATGTCCAAGTAAGTGACTAACCCCCTTTGATGTCAGTGCAGGAACTAGTAAGGTCGCTAAAGGTGAAGAAGCATAAACCACATCAATGATAGTAGTAGAAAAGAAGAAGGAAGTGCATAAGACTTCCACTAAAGAGAACGCCATGACAAAAGAAAAGGCCGTGCAACTAAAAGAAGTTGTTGCAAAGGAAAAATAAGTTGCTACGAAGGAGAAAGAAGTTGCTTCCAAGAAGAAAGAACCACCAAAATAAAATATTATGTCATAGGCCACCATTGACCATGGTGAGTTAGACATAGAGCATACAAATGTGGAGGAAGATACAAACGAAGAAGCAGGAGGGGGCACAAGCTTGGAGTCCCCTTTCATCGTCTGGAAAAGGAAGAAAACTAGCTCGACAAGTTCATACAAGAAGAAAAAATTAGATAAATCGGAGAGCGTGAAACCTTTAGTCCTCATGGATGGGGACCTAGATAAAATTAGGGATGTGGTCTGCGATGCAACGATGGATCTTTGGGGAAACTTCGAGGAGTAGTACCAAAAAAGACTAGGTAAAGTGCAGTAGGGCCTACAAGAATTGCAGGTTCAAATCGGTCTCATTCAAGCAAGCGTGGGACATGTTAGTGTCAGTCAGTTCTGCCTATCACCAATGATCAAATATGGTTTTACCAAGTTTTATTAGGGGTCCCAAAATCAAATTTTATCATGTCACTAGGTTTTTAGAATAAAATTTGGTCACTGGTTAGTGTGTCTAGGATTATTTCTACTCTCTCAAGAATTTCACATGTTGGTAACTTTCATCAATTAGCTAAGTGTATCATCATTAAGAGACTATCATCATCATGTCAGTCATCACCATCATGATTTCATTCAGTTCAGTGTCTCCATTAGGTCATTATGGTTTCAAGGTCACTAAAACTTTCATTTCATGCATAAAATCCAACAACGGAGGAGCAGTAATAAGCAAGACTCTTCAATAAAGTTTGATTTCAAATGTAATTTTATGTTTTTATATGTAATAATGACTTCAAAGTTCCAAAGGTTGTAGTTCATAGTTCCAAAATGATCCAATGTTTCAAGAAAGCCAATAAAATTATAGAGGTTCAAATTTCAAAGGTTATAAAGTGTCAAGGTTCCAAATTCGAGTTTAAAAGAGTAAGGTGAGTTTATTTTAACTCATTTTCAATCTTAAAAATATCAAGATCTCTCATTCATCATTGTGGAAACTCAAAAAGGAGAAAAAAAATTGTGAAAAATTGAGGGTTTTGTTACATTTTGGGAGAGATGCGACCTTTCTGAGGAGGTGTGACCTTTCCTATGACCTTTTTACTGGCTGGTGAGATCCTTCTAGACTTGGCATGGTGCATCTGGAGACACCTTGGGAGAATGAGTTTTTGAAGGCCTTCCCTTGGGTCATTTTAAAAAATTCAAGATGTTATGGAAACTAGAAATATGAGGCTAGTCTACTATTCTTTCATATTTCAATTTTAACTTTAGGAAGGCACCTAAAAGTGGCCTCAAACTTCGCGCTACGCTTCAGCAATTTTCTGAGATGTTAATTAAAATTTTTATTGTGTAATTTTTCAGAGTTTCTAGTTTGACTTTTGTAAAAGTCAAAAAGTGAAAGTGGATGAATGTAAATGGTAAAATGTAAATGCAAATGGGTTACTATATGGGTAAATAGGTGTCTTATCCTCCTTTTAATGCTTTGGATACATATCTTGTGAGAGTTAGATAAAAGAGGAAATGGTTGAGTAACCTCCCTATTATGTAGCAGTGATCAGATAGGTGCATGTATCTGACTTTCTTTGCTGGAAATTCAACCGCATAGGGAGGATTTCTACTTCAAAGCCTATATGAGGCCTTTTTAAATAATTTTCAAGGGTTGGATGTAGTGGAATTAAGCCTTGAATTCTAGTGTAATTGAGAATTTGGCAAGAACTAATAGACATAGTTTGCAGCTATTATAGTGGGATTCCTGTGGTATATGTTTTAGGAGTGTTTTTCCTTCTGTGATGATAAGTTTGAATGTATTGTATCTCTCATTTCCATTTCAATGTTTCATGTGCTTGTTTCCTAATATAATAAACAAAATGCATTCATGTGATTCTCTGTTTTGGAGAAGCTTTCACATTATTGTTCATTTTTCTTCTGATATAAACGAATTCATGAGACTCATTCTTGTTTAGAAACCCTACCTATATCTTGTATACACAATGAAAACCCTAAAGTGTTAAAGTGCGTGCCTACCTTGCCCCATTACATCTTGACAAATCTGATTCTCAAAGCCTAGACCTAGCTCCCTAGACCTAAGCCATCATCCAGCAAACAATCAAAATCAAATCAAACCTTGATCTACACATATCTAGCCTAAAATAATTTACATCTCAGTTATCTGTTGGCTGTGATTTCATAGAGAGATCCCTCTATAGTTTGGTAGGTCCAGCTACCAAACTAAAATCTTGTTATGTGGTTACCTCCATTGATTCCTCTTAGCCTGAGACATTGTGGGGGATAACATTTTGGCATCGTTTCGCAGGAAATGAGAGATCATATCTTCCTCCGGAAAGGACGACAAGGATTAGAACTGATTGCTGATGGTGGACAATGGTTAGACACATATGAAGGCTGAAATCATTCACCTGGTGACTCCAAATCATTTTCAAATTTAATTCAAAGACTCCATTGGAGGATGAACCTTACCAACAGAAAAATGAAAGGACAAATATCTGGGAAGATCAAGTATTCAAGTTCAAATTTCATCCAAAGCTTCATGTTATTTATTGTAAATTATTTCTTTTCTTTCCCTAAGAATGTCAAGAATGTTTTCCAGAGTATATTGTATTTGAGAAAAGATCCCAGACCTCATTTGATTCCTTTTCTTTGCAGATTGTGAATACAAATTCTCTGTACACCTTTGATCTTGGTAAAGACCCTTCTTCCGAATATTATGATGACCATATTCCACTTGATGAGCCTCAAGAGATTAAAACTAATCCTAGAGCTTCTGTACATACTCCTACACCTTGTAAAATTCCAGATAGATACAAGCGATTGATATTATGTCCTATACTTCATGATTTCCCTAAACATTATTACAAATATCTTCTCAGGTTTGATGGAGAATATGGTAACATTACTGCTGAAAAACACATTCATAATTTTGAAAAGTTTCTCAACCCTTTTAAGGTCGAAGAAGATGATGTGAGTATTAAGATTTTTGCTTTAACTTTTCAAGGTGAAGCTAAGAAATGGTTTAAAAACTTACTAGCTGCAAGCATTTTCACTTTCCATCATTTTGTGAAAGATTTCCTTGATATATGGGTGATCAAGAGAAATCCTTTTCTAATTTTAGAAGAATATAATTAGTTGGAAAGACAACCAGGAGAAACAATGCAACACTTTTTAGCCAGGTCCAATCAAGTATAGCATTCAATCCCTGCTGATATCAAACCCCCACCTGGTTTAGCTCTCTTACACTACCCGGATGCCTTTGATCTAGAAATGGCATTTCAATTGAGGGAAAGGGATCCTACCACACTCAAAGCAATGCAAGACAATGAAATATATGTGGAAGCTAATTTTCTGGTCAAAAGGTCAAAGTTGAAAGAAGAAGCGAGGGAGAACATAGAGAAAGAACATCTAACATATTCAGAAGTGAAGCTCGAGATTTTGGTAAGCACAATGGAAGAAATGATGCAAAAGATCATCATGAGAGATAAAATTGTTGTTCAAAAACACCATATCCCACTTATTGCATAAGAATAAGAGGTTTTTGATCCTAACCATTTTGCTGCTAATCCTTGTTACCATAGATCAGAAAATGATTTTTTTATCTATTCATTTATGGAAACTCATGAAGATGGATTTGTAGATCATCCCATGGAGGATCAATCTACTGATCTAAAGTGTATCTTTGACATCATTCCTTATAATCATGAGTTACCCAAGTATGATCAGTATGATGATGATTATGTCATTGAAATAGAGGCTGGCTCTACAAGGCAATAAACAACATGTTGTTGGGAGGAAGGAGCTTCATTATAGTAGCTCGGATGTAGCACTCAACCTATGCATATCAATCATGACAGCAATAAAGAGAAACCAGAAAATTTCAATTCAGGTGAAAGGTATTTGCCTTTCTGTTTTACTTCATTTCAATTACTGAGAGAAAACTTCCCTAAAACTAGAAATTAGCAGTCTTTCAGTTTTAATGTTGAGCACGGAGAAGACCATGAAATTCTTGAGCAAGACTCCTTACCTTTGTGTATCTCTTCTTTCAAAAAAATAAGAGAAAACTATAAGGTTACCAAGGAAGCAAATAAGCAAGTTGAAAGAAATCAAAAACCTTATCCTGAAGTTGTTGAGAATGTTGTTTTTAATATAGAACCTTCTTTCAGTCCACAATCACCGTTACCAAAGCAAAATTTAGTTTGAAAATGCATCCGAAAGTGTGGAACATGAAGATTTTATAGTAACCTCATTGGAAACAATGTATGGCAAGTTGCAATAGTCCTCTCAAGTTCTCCTTAATCCAGTAGTTGATGTTGTTGATGGTATCTGTAGTCAAATTCCTTTTCCAATAGTTAACTATGAGCTTCAAAAAAAAGATGACACGAATTTGATTAGGCATCTAGATTCATTCTCTTGTTTAGCAGGAGTCTCATTACAAAGTTCATCCAAAAATTTGCAGTGTACATCTGTTTCGCTTGAGAATGACAAACTTCATTTTATAAAACAACCAATGTCTAAAAAGGAAGAAGATTCTTGTCTCATTGTTGATCATCAAGAAAAGGTAGTCATTTACGAGTTTCAAGATCCTTTTGTCAATTTGTTATAGTCATCATGGGAGATGAGTTTTATTATATTTATGGATCATGTACACATGTTCAGTGGACACTTCGAGTGGCCTAGCTTTTGTTTTTTCTTCCTGCTCAAGAAAATTACAAGTAGAATTCAAATAAGTAGCCATTTGCTAGATTGATTACACTGGAGGGATCATTACACATGATTGTATATACATCTTCAGGAGGTGGGCAGTTATCATCAGGACTTGAACCCCACAGTGAAGTCCCTAAGGTCTCGATGGTCTGCCGCCATAAATAAGTTCAATCAGTAGTCAGTTCTAGGGTTAAGTTAGTTAATATTTTAGGATAGTTTTTAGTTTTGAGTTTGGTCTTTTTGTTTTCGACTCCATACCTAATGAATAAGGCTACAAGGTCTACGGTGTTCTTGAAACCCCAAAGGAGCTTCCATCCCCAACTGGAGCCAATGTTAAGGTCAGTCGGTTCTTCCTATCACCAGTGATCAAATACGCTTTTAACAACTTTTGTTAGGGGTCTGAAAGTCAAATTTTATCATGTCACTAGGTCTTCAGAATAAAATTTGGTCACTGGTTAGTGTGTCTAGGGTTATTTCTACTCTATCAAGAATTTGACATGTTGGTCACTTTCATCACTCAGCTAAGTGTATCATCATTAAGGTACTGTTGTTATAGCTCCAAATCTCACTCTTATGGTTTGTGATGCTGCACTCATGGCCTGGGGCAACCCCTCCTTCCAGACCTGGTCCAAAAATTTAAAAAACAGTGTTTTATCCCTTATACGTGACATTGC
The DNA here is from genome assembly GCA_031772625.1 of Pinus tabuliformis. Lineage (NCBI taxonomy): Eukaryota > Viridiplantae > Streptophyta > Pinopsida > Pinales > Pinaceae > Pinus > Pinus tabuliformis. The sequence goes on from CM062805.1 coordinate 124,848,951, forward strand.
CCTGAGTTAAACGCGTGTATACGCGGGTATGTGTATACCCAACCCGCGTATATGTATTAAGACACTTAAAAAAATATAAAACTCCTTAATTTTGGGCGGAGATCGTAGGTTTTACCTACTGATCACCTGTTAGTGCCCGTGGCCCAACTGTTCCCAACCAATTCCCAACTAAAAAACTTCTTTGGAAGAAGTATAAAAAGGCTTCAATGGGAAGGCCTAAGGGAGGAGAGAAGAGAGAGAAAGGTTATTATGTTGAGATTTCCTTGACCAGGTCTGAAGATCCTTGTTTCCTTGTGTGATGATGTCCATTTGCTACTAGTGATATCATGGAGTAAGTCATGGAAGGAGTTTGTTAAAGGCTTGAGACTGGATGAATCCGGACGACAGTTCCACTTGGAGCCTACGAAAGGACGACTCAGGTGAAATTGTTCCTTTCTATACTTTATTTGTCTATAATAAAAGAAACACATGTCTTCATTCCTGATATAAATCTTCTTCATGTTTATGATATTCATGTTAGAATTCTTATGTGAATGGTTGTTTAATTTCATAACTAACTACCTTTCTTTATAATATGAAGATGGTTTCTTTATAATGTTTAGTCCATAGACTGTTGTGCCTTCTTGAATTGGTTGTTTTGTAGGTCAAAGGAGCAAAAGGAACTCCAAGAAGGGTTTGGACCCTGGAAGGACCTTCTCAAATGTAAGACCTCAGGTACGCCCCTTATCATAGAGTTTGCTTATATTAGCATAATGGCTGTGTGGAATGTGTGTTTCTCTGTATAGACAACTTTCAGTCTGCTAGGGTATCAGCCCAAGACCCTTTCTAGGGTATAAGCAAGCAACTTTCATTTCTTGATTTAAGAGTAGTTTTGAGTCTTGCATCAGCATGTACTTGTTGCATTAGGATAGACTTGCACATCTTTTTAGGCATCCATAGCTTTGTTAACTTTTGTGAGTGTGAAGCTTGAATTAAAGAAAAGAAAAGAAAAATTTGTTTTATTTGAAGTTCCTCTGAACCCTATAGAAATTTCTTTTCATCGAAAAACGAAAAAAAGTGCATTTGCATGTAGTTTGGTTTTTATTAATTTCTTTTGCATCAAAACACCACTAGTTTCACTTCCACTTATCCCGTGACCTAAAGAACAACCTATTTTAAAATCAAGCGCTAATTAAAATTCATTAAAACTTTTTTATTATCAAGTTAGATACACCAACAAGTTTTAGGATTTTAGGGTCTTAGATTAGGTGAGTGGAGAGTTAACTCTCCAAGGCCATTTAAACTATAAAACATAGGAGTCTAAATAGTGAGTGAAAATCCAATAGTGTTAGGAAGACCAGGAAAGCTCCGGATCTGGGAGTTAAGCATGAGGGTCTATGAAGACAGGGAAGAGAGATACCCCCTCTTCTAATTGTCCAAACTTAGCTCACGACTATTCCGCCTGGCTTCTGCGACGAGTTGGTATCCATAGTTGCTACTCGTAGGGATCTACACAGGTGGCTGCGGAGGGGAATCCCATGGCACCTGAGATCGATGTTGCATCACTCTCAACGGTACTACTGGAGGGCACCCTTGCGAAGCTTGGGGGCTTGCACCGGCGCAGGCTATTGTTAGGAGGTCAGTGTAACTTCCTCTGTTACCTTCGCTGATAGGACTGGGCCGTCATTATCCCAGACTATCTTCAGAAGGCCCCTTAATTCACTTTCTTGTATTTTGGTGTCCAGTCCTAATCACCTGGAGCGAAAATACTTGGAAGTTGTTTGACTAGCTGATATCTTTAGGGACTTTATAGTGTGTGCTCTGTGCTCTTAGTTGGCCTAGCTTTCAATTTTTTTAGTCTTTAGTTAGATCTTAACAAAAAATTCAAAGTGGCTAACCGATCACCTAGACGGTCTTAAAGACTTCGTGGTATTTCACCACCAAGTTTAGAGCCTTCTCCTAGAAGGCACAGAGGTAAAACTGCCAGTGGGTTTCATTCCATGGCAGCTGACGCATCTGGGATTGATCCTCCTCTCGGGGGCATTAGTGTTCAAGTAAGGCTTGGCACTTCCGTAGAACAAGAGAGGAACACTCTAGTTCTTTCTCGAGTTCTCTTTCAAACAGAGAATAACATAGAGGTAGAAGAACTCTCAGAGTCATTAGCAGCTCTGAATTCTCCCTTACCATCTAGCCATCCGGAAGTATTACAATACATTGGGACTCCGCCGCATAGACCGTCAAGTCCAGGTCACATTACGCACTTACCGTCGATGACCACTACTGGAGGCATGGCTTCTACTACAAGTGCTACAACTATGCAGACTCTAACATCAGTATAAGGGGGAGGAACGATTTCCATCTCCTCTGCTTCTTTGTTTGGGTATTTTTCTAGCACATCTTTAGTTGGGCCTACCTCCATTCCGTCCATGAGTGGAAATTCCCAAACCAATGTTTTTAGTTCTGGATTCTTCCCATTTGGCACCCATTCACAAGGTATTTCGTTAGTTCCGTTTAGTGCCGCCACATCCATGATGGGTGGATTGGCTTCCTTCTAGGGTTTTCCTTTCAGAAGTGGTCATATACCACATTCCAACCCGACAGTAGGATCTATGACGTTTTATTCTACAGGACAAAGAAGCAATCCTTTCGAAGGTTGGACTAACCCTGTGGTTAGTGGGATGGGAACTGGGAATCCATTTTTCGGCCAACAAGGGAATAGGTCGTACTCCATAGTTAGTTCGTTTCAAAGTATTCCTCCGTTAGCTTCTGCTTGGAATCCGTATCAGGGGTTATCAACTCCTTATAATCCTTTAGGAGGAAGCTTTGCTGGTTATGGAGGCTTTGCGGCCGGAGTTGGTAAAACTCTGAATTTTGCTGGATCGCAAGGCTTGCCTTTTCGTTTAGTTGGTTTTGATGGTTAGTTCGAGCAGCCTGGTGCCTTCCAAAATCCAGGCCAATCTTTTCAGAACTTTGGGAACTTTTCCCAGTCCAAGGTCCTCCTAGGCTTCCATTTCTGGCAACTTTGAACTTGCCAGATCTCACTAAGTTAACAAACGATCCAATCAAATACAATCTAGCCTGGCCTCTGGTCCCAACCAAACTCCCTTCGGACATTCCAAAATTCCAAGGGAAGAGAAGTGAAGACCCAGGCGACCATGTATCCACATTCCATTTGTGGTGCTCATCGAACTCCCTTATTGATGACTCGATTAGGTTGAGACTTTTTCAACGCATCTTGACTAGTAATGCGGCCAAATGGTATATAGAGTTGCTAGGGGGGAATTTTACATATTTCGCTGACTTAGCTAATATTTTCTTAAATCATTTCCAGTTACCTGTCTGTGATGATGCCAAAACTGAACTTCTGGCCACATTCCGTCAGGATAAGGTAACTCACATTTCTGACCATATTCAGGAATGGAGATGGAGAAAGAGGCTCATTAAAGCCGAAATCCATCTGGAGTACCATCTCGAATGGTTTTTGAAATCTTTACAACCTGAGATCTCTAAGGATGTCTCCATGTCTAGAGTCTATTCTAAGGAGCAAGCCATTTTTAGGGCTTAGCAATTAGAATTGATTTACTCTCAGTCTGGGATCCTACAAAAATACTTGCCAAATGCTCCTAGATCTAAGGTTGATATAGCCAAGTCAAAGCCAGGTCCCCATGCAGATGGTATCATTGGATTGGTAGACACAAATACGGTGAACTTGTTGAGCCAATTGTAGCAGTTGTCTTTGCAAACTGCTCCTAACAACCAAGTCACATCGTCTAACCCTCCGGCTTCCCAACCCTCTTCGATTAATGTCATCCAATCTGATAACCCTAAAGGAAATCAAAATTCCAATGGGAAAAAGAAAGGACAAGGTAAGAAAAAGAACCAGGATGGGAAGGCTGACACAAATAAATCCGGCAATAATGCTGGTGGTGGTAGAAATGAGTCTAGAAAGAAAGTCAAGTTTCCATGCAAATTGTGCAGTGGAGACCATTTAACTCACCTCTGCCCCAAGATTGAAGATGCTCAGCGCTTGTTAGGGCAGCAAGGGACTTCTAGTTCTCAGGCTGTGTTGACCATCCGTTTTCTCCAAGGGCAACAACTTCTTGCTGGCACACGTTCAAACCCTAGAACCAACGCAGGGGGCAACCAGGAAGGGGAAAAATCATCAAATGTTTTCATGATTAGCTCTCATGCTAATGTGGCCACACGGTCATGCAATTATGGTGAAGGTGAAACTTCCGAGGACAAGACTACTCCCAGAAATACCGACCTTCATATTGAGCGACCCCTTGTTGAGACTATACCACAGATACCGAAAGGTTCCGCTAAACGCGCGACTATTAATCCTAATGCTAGGGCTGCCTAAAACTACTCCATTGTTGAGGATCTAGCTCAGAGTGCATGCGCCATGTCGACTTTAGAGGTTCTCCAGTCGTGTCTGGCTCAATGAAGTGCTTTACTTTCCGCGATTGGGGCAGTTGATCCAACTAACTCTTTAGTGATCACTTTTGACATGTTAAATGTCAAAAAGCAACTCCCTCATCATATGGCTTTCCAAATAAAGTCTACATACCAGAAAATTAACATTTTTTGTACCGTTATTGATGAAGGAGCTTCCACATGCATCATGTCGATGTCATGCTGGAAGGCTATTGGATCGCCTTCGGTTGTTCCTTCACCTACTGTCCTGACTGCATTTGATGGTCATTCTCATAAGCCACATGGGATTATCCCAGCCTTTCATGTATGTGTTGGAGGGAAGATCGTCAATATTGAAGCAGAAGTCATTGATGCCAACCTAGACTATAATCTCCTCTTAGGAAGGAACTGGGTATACGAAATGGATGTCATTGTTTCGACTCTCTTTCGTGTCATTTTCATTCCTCATGAGGGGAAAATCGTTAAGGTTGATCAATTGCATTATTGTCCAGCCGATCCTCAAGCAATCTCTGACTCTACTATTCCCTTAGTGGATAAGCCCCGTCCGCTGACTGAGAATTTAGGAGTTGGCATGTATTCCTCTCTGATGGGTACCTTTGATCTTCCCTCTCCTATCACTAGAATCAATGTCGTTTCATCATCTAAGGAGTCTCCTCGAGAAGATTTCTTCTGAACTCGTTATTTTTTAGACCCTTGGACCTTGCCTTCACCTACGACCACATTAGCTGAAGGAAAATTAAATGGAATGGCATTCCCTATGTCTATAGCTAAGCTTAGATATCAGTCTATCGTTAACTCTGTAGACGACCACTCTACTCATTTTTCCGAAGAGGAGTTAGATGGTGATGTGGCCTCGGCCTAGAGCCTTGATTCTACCTCTGACTTGGACTACTTAGATTCAGTTTTACCTTCTGAAGAAGCAATCCTCGAAGCGATGATGGGTATAGATCGACCTTGGGAAGACTTACACCATCGTTCATACTTTCTTCCTCCATTGCAAGAAGTAGAATCTAGATTCTCCAAGCTCTTTACTAGTGATTTTTGTACGGTATCAAATCCTTTGGCTCCAGCACACTTTCATGCTGAAGGCAATATGTCGGTGATTTCAAAAATGATATCTATAAACATCTCTAGGGACGCTAACATGATCGAGAATCTCTTCATCGGAATCGAATGTTCCCTTGAAGAAATTCAAATTTACACCGACCTTTTCAAGGAATTTCGAGATTTATTTGCTTGGTATTATGAAGAAATGCCTAGCATTGATCCTTCTGTAGTTCAACATGAGATCAAGATGTATGAAAACACCAAACCGGTCCGTCAAAGGCTTCGACTGGTTAATCCTAGGAAAGCAGCAGCAATTAAAGCTGAAGTTGAGAAGCTGCTCAAGGCAGGTTTTATATACCCTGTTCCCCTTACTGATTGGATTTCTAATCCAGTCCCTATGGATAAAAAGCAAGGAACAATCTGAGTATGCATCGATTTTAGGGACCTAGACAAGGCTTGTCCGAAAGATAATTACCCCATGCCATTCATTGATCAGATTATCGACGAGTGTGCGGGTAATGAGATTTTTTCCTTCATGGATGGTTTTTCCGATTATAATCAAATTTATATCCATCTTGAAGATCAACATAAGACAGTCTTTATATGTCCCTAGGGTACCTTTGCATATAGAAAGATGCCTTTTGGTCTTAAAAATGCTGGAGCCACTTTTCAGTGGGCCATGTCATATGCTTTCCACGACATCAAACATATCATCGAAGCATACTTGGACAATCTCGCCGCTCGTTCTCAAAAGAGAACTGATCACCCTAGTCATCATCGAATGGTTTTTGAGCGATGTCATTTTTATAAAATCCGATTGAATCCCAACAAGTGCATTTTCGTGGTTACGTCTAGTTGGTTGTTAGGGTTCATTGTGTCAAATGAAGGGATTAGGGTTGATCCCTTCAAGGTTGAGGCAATAGTTCAGTTTCCTCCCCCGTCCTCAGTTCGACAACTTCAAAGTCTTCAAGGGAAGGCTAATTTCTTAAGACGATTTATAGCGAACTATGCCAAGATCACTAAAGGGTTCATGCGTTTGCTATGGAAAGGAGTTTCATTTGTGTGGGACGACTTTGCGTAGCGGTCGTTCGATGCTTTGAAAAAGGAATTAGTCTCTGCCCCACTTTTGAGTCCACCGGATTATGGTAGGGACTTCCTTTTATATCTCGCTGCAGCAGAATCAACCATTGGTATGGTTCTCATTCAGGAAGATGATGCTCTCACAGAGCATGTGATTTATTGTTTGAGCCGAGGCTTAATAGGTCCTGAACTTCACTATTCTCAAGTTGAGAAGTTGGCTTTAGCAGCTGTTCATGCTATCCAACGGCTCCATCATTATATCCTGCTACGCAAAACTTTTTCCTTAGAGACGGTCAATCCATTTCAATTTTTCCTCAGTAGGTGAGTGATTGGGGGCAAATATAATCGATGGATAGTCATTTTGCAAGAATTTGATCTCGAGTTCTTGTCTGCCAAGTCTAAGAAATCCATGGTTTTTGCCGAGCTAATTTCTGAGCTACCTTGTGGAGAGGATACTGTTTATGAGGAAAGTTTTCCCGATGAGCATTTATTCCTCATCTCTTCACTCGACCCTTGGTATGGAGATATCATTGTCTATCTCCAGACTTCGAAGTTTCCCTCTACTTTCTCTAAGGACGAACGTTGGAAATTATGTCACCTAGCCAGAAATTATGTTATCATTGGTGATACATTATATCATCGAGGGGTTGATTCAATCCTTCGGCGTTGTTTAACCTTAGAGGAAGCAGAGTTAGTGCTAAATGACTACCACAGTGGAGCTTGTGGTGGTCATCTATCAGGGCTTGCTACAGCCCAGCGCATCTTGTGTGCTGGCTACTTTTGGCCTTCACTCTTTAAATACTGTGTTGAAGCAGTCAAACGCTATCACCCCTGTCAAATCTATACTTGGAAGATGTGCACACATCCAGCTCCTCTTTTTCCCGTTGTCGCTGTCGGTCCCTTTACTAAGTGGGGTATCGATTTTACAACTTGTAATCCGCCTTCCGCAGCGAATCACAGGTACATTATCGTGGCTGTAGACTACTTTACGAAGTGGGCCAAGGCCATGCCCACTTATAAAAACAATAGTGACACTGCAGCATTGTTCCCTTTTAATCATATCATCTCAAGATTCGGTATCCCGAGAGAGATTGTCACTAATCATGGCAGTCATTTCCAGAATCAACTAATGTCTGAATTGGCTCTCAAATTGGGTTTCCAGCCAGAGCATTCGTCTCCTTATTATCCTCAGGCCAATGGACAGGTCAAGGTAGTTAACAAAACTCTTAAGACGGTCCTGCAACGGACAATCGATAATAATCGGTCCAATTGGCACCTTATGTTGTATCCAGCTCATTGGGCATACCGAACCTTTGTAAAGACTACTACTGGTTTTACACCTTTTTAGTTGGTTTATGGGATGGAATCTATCTTTCCGGTTGAATGTGAAATTCCATCTCTTAAGTTAGATGTTGAGCTCCTTCCAAAGACTTCGAGTCTCGAAGAGCGCCTCCTTCACTTGGAACATCTCGATGAGCAGCATTGGGATGCCACCACGATGAATGAGGCTCATAAGAAAAGGGTTAAAACACAGTATGATAAAGCTGTCCCTCCTCGAGACATTTCTGAAGGTGACCTTGTCTTAGTCTATGACCAAGATAAGGACACCTTGGGGGCAGGCAAGTTTAAGCCTATGTGGTACGGTCCCTTCATTATTAAACGAGTTTTAGAAAAAGGGTCATATGAGTTAATCGATTTTGAGGGAAACAAGTTGGCAGAGCCCCGAAACGGGCTCTACCTAAAGAAGTACTTTGCTTAAGTAGGAGTTAGGCAATGATTCTTTGTACATTATGTATATTTGTACATATCTCATCGAGAGTTTTTTGATATCAACACTTTTTGGTCTGCTGTGGCAGGTGTTGATGGATGACTTGGTCTATTTTGGGTTCGCCGATGGTGCTAGTCGGCACACTCGGAATCTTACTTCCGCAGCTTGGGTACTCTATTATCCAACTGGTTAGTTGATGGTATCAAGGGGAGTATGCATTGGTCCAACTTCAAACAATATGGCTGAGTATACTGCCATTATTAATTTACTATCCGAGGCAATTTCTCACAAAATCGACTCGTTGGTAGTTTATCTTGATTCTCAATTGATAGTGTCACAATTGAACAACATTTATCAAGTAAGGGATCCATGTTTATTTCGCCAATATTTAAGGGTGAGGTTGCTGTAAAGATCATTTACTTATATTAATTATTTTCACATTCCAAGATCTCATAATTGGTTAGCTGATTCTATCGCTAATCAAGCATTAGACTGGCACATCAATCATTCATTACAATAAAATCAAGCATCAAAAAGTCAAACTATATATATATATATATATATATATATATATATATATATATATATATATATATATATATATATATATATATATATATATGTCATAAAAAATCTCGAGTGTACATAAGTTTGTCCAAAAAATATACAAAAATTGGGACTCAAATTCCCATAATCATGTCCGATATATCTAGTGCCCTGGCTTAGGATGAGCGGCTAAGTAGGTAGCTATCGCATTGGCCACATGCCGAAAAGTGCGAACCCAGTCACGTGGCATGCCAACCACATGACACTGCATATCCTCAGGAAGGTCCTCTATGGCAGCCATCGATACTCGGTGACTTAGTCTCACCAAGTGTCATTGAACGGTATGTAGAAGTCATTCTATATCAGCAGCCACCTCTTCGGCTCCTCGGCCGCACCGTCCATGCCGCGGGAACCCATCTGGTCGTACCGGCCCAATATCTAGAACATGATCATCATATTAGTCATTTGAATCCCATCAAAAATATTTTTCAAAATTCATCATTATATTTGAAAAATCCAAAAAAATCATAAAATCAAAAAATACTTACCAATGTCGCCCCATGCTGCGGTCGGTGGTAATGCTAGATCGGGATCTCCTCGGAAATCCAACCCAGCATAAGGGTAGTCATCTATGGCGATGATCTACTGATCCCACCAGGTAAAGAAGTCATCATCAAATGCAGTCCGTGGGACGTCCCCACCCCCTAGACATTTCATCAGGTCGGCCCACCTACCCATGCGTGGATCTCGTGGGGTGCTGATGGAAACTGCTACCCTAGGGTGGAGTGCTGGGACCCTCTCAAAAAAGAAAGAACACAGAATAGTCCCATATCCAAAGTTTTTGGTCTGCCCCCTCTTGATAGAAGTGAGCTGGCTCTTCATGCTGGCCAGAAGAGGAGTACACCAGTCAAATACAGTTGTGAGACAGTCAACTGCCATGCTCATGGTTAGGCATGATGCCTGGTGTAGAGAAGCTGATCTGTTCACTCGAGCTATGGTGAACAATATTATCCTCAGTGGTAAACTTGCCACATGTCTGATGGAAATCTGACTTCCAACCTTCTTGGGATGTCTCAGGCAATATATCTGTACGTAGTCCTCGATCGAGAGACTGCTCCATGTCCTGTCCCAGGAATGTACTACCTCTCCCCTTCAGGAAAGGCCCGTGATGAAATAGATATCTTCCACTTCTATCCTGAGTGGCATCTGGTCAATCATAAAGGCATCCTCCTCGATATTCCAGTAATCAATGAGCATCTCAAGCAAACGTGTGTTTGCTTTCATATTCGGCAATTTGAAGAATTTAAGCAAACCACATCCCCGTAGGGCATCCAAAGCATCAGGATCATTCATGACTTCGTCATCCACCGCGGTATGCTCTCTTTCTCACCAAGTGACCGACATCCTAAAGAAAAAATGATTTTCAACCCTTAGTTTTTTGTTTAAAAATGTTCGCGGCGTATACACAGGTCCCTGTGCACACAGTCACGTATAAGGCTTGCGTGTACACGGGTTTCATATTACCAACCTGCGTATATGCCGCGGTGAAATTTTTGGCAAAAAATTCAATGGTAAAACATTAATTAAAAATTCTAAAACTAGTCACAATCAATTGCAAGACAAGTAGAAGGGTTACCTGGAGGTTTTTGAAGAATCTGAATGGTTGAATTTGGAGTATGGGAAGTTTGCTCCTTTTGCTCCACTTCTTTGCTCTCAAACTCAAATGGTGAAAATGGTCAGTCCAGAAACTCTTTTATAGGTTTTGAAAATGCAAAATCTTTTCAAAATTTTATTTTGTTTGGCCTCATGTGACTTTTAACTTGGGAGCTTGGAATGTCCAAATTGGTTTGATTTTCAGGACATTTTGGATGTTTTTTCAACAGTTTCGAGACGGTTCCATGACTGCTGACCCGTCATGGCAGGTATCGTTTTCTCACTGGCATATAGGTTAGGGACACCATTTTTCCGTTGCATTATGCATACTAGCCTCCATTTGCCGATACATCTTCCATAGGATCGATCCCATCGTGTTATGGTTCGTAAGCCATCTTCACTCGCCAACTCTTTGAATCATCACACGATGGTAGAAGCCATCCTTTACATGGGCATCGTAGTTAGCACCTCACTGACATTTGTTGCCCATGCTGCTCCGATTTGAGTAGGCTTGGGGGTCCTCTGTAGTCCCGCGATGACTTATGTGATAAAGACTCATTCCTCTTTGCTCTTTCGCTTCGTTTGTTGGAAATAATACTGAGAGGGGGGGGGTGAATCAGTATTATTAGATCAATAAAACTTTTTCATTTCCATACTTAGATACATATACGCTACTTCATTCAAGGGAACCCGCGTGTATACGCAACTGTGTCTAAAGCAACTAGCGTATATCCAAAATACTTATGATTCAGTTAATCCATTAAATGTTGATCTTTAGTTAGTGCATCAGAACTTCATTAACCATATGAACAGTAAGCAGGTGCAGTAACACAGAACAGAACATCACACACAAGAAGCACACATGAACACCATGATATAAGGTGGAAACCCAATGTGGATGAAAACCACCTGTTGCAATTCGTTTCTATCTTCCTTTATTAAGAAACTTCTTTTACAATGTACTGGTGCAATCCTTTACCAGCACGCAGGCTACAACCTGCAGAAGCCTACAACCTTCTCTCGTTCTCCAGACTCTCCTGGAAGGGAGCTCCAACCCCCTTTGCTCTTGTAGTAGCTAAGATACTAGTACGTAGGCGCCGACCTACAATCTTCTCTCCTCCAGGTACCACGTTTCATAAATTTTCGGACTGGATACTCCTGAAGCACAACACATAATATAAAGGCCACGTTTCATCAAATTTTCATACTGGACCCATAAATATCATTGAAGCACAAAACAATCAATACTCGCATCATCAATCTCTAAATCACTGAAACACTGAAGCCCTGTCAACAACACAGTCACCAGAACACAGAGCAGAACTCTGCAATAACAATCAGAACCAACTGTACCATCAAAATCATGCATCAGACTGCATACGCTACTTGGAAGTGCCGAACCTACGTGTATACGCAACTTCATCAAGATGAACCAGCATATATGTCATTAATCACTTATTCATAACTTTTCTGCACTTCCTGACTTCAAACATAACCAGATCATGACATATACAAGGATAATATATGTGTTAGCACCGATATCTGGTCCATCAGATCTCATAAATATGAGTCATTATGATCCTGATCTAATATTAGTTCTCATCCATCAATACTGAAGCTAAAAAAAATCAGCTAAACAAGATATGCAGAATACTGACACCTTTAAATTGTCATCAGAACCCTTTAACAACCAGAACCACCTGAACTTCAAATATCATAGCTCAAAAAGGTATACGCTACTACAATGAGCTCGACCTACGTACATACGCGCTTACACCAAAGCCAACCCGCGTACAGATCTATAAATATTCAGTCATCACTTGCAGCGATTAAAAACTTAAGTTATACCCAGTTCAGATTATTACATGCGTCAATATACAGATCTAGAAGAAACATCATCCATCATATAGAGATAATTCATTTCAAACCATTTGATCCCGATCTATCCTTAGATCTTGTTCTCCATCCATCGGTGAGATCCCCCCTTAGCTCAGATCAAGCAATGCATCATCAACCCATAACCTGCATACTGGATCTCATACTTCTTCAGATATTCCAGACTTTTCTCTTGATACCTTGCCTAATGATCTTCTTCTCCTTTTATAGTCTTAGGCCTTGCTCAATACCATGGTCCAAAACCATAATAAATCAATACCAAGAGCCCAATACTTGGGTTCAACACACTTGTCGAGATACCATGGTCCAAAACCATAGGTTCAAATACCAAGGACTAATTACCACGGACCAAAAGTAAGCTTTCTGACATGTACGTGCTTTTCTGTGCATGAAACTGCGTGTATACCCTACTTGGTATATAGCGAACCTGCGTATATGCGACTTGGTATATAGTGAACCTGCGTGTATACCCTACTTGGTATATAGTGAACCTGCGTATATATATTTTCTCTTCATACTTGTAGTCTGATCATCAATTCCTTGCTGCTATCCTTTTGCACTATGATTTGTCATCAGTGTGATTTTCCATCAAGGACAACACTTGTCTCATAATGCCAACAATCTCCCCCTTTGGACTTGATGGAAAAGCTAACTTGTCACACTTAGAACTTGATCTTCTTATTCCTTTCAGCTGTCCTGCATCCCATGCATTTAGTCACATCTGTAGATTGATCTAGTTATATGTAAGTGAGAAGTTCTTCTATGAGAGGGTTTCCATCAAGTACAACACATGCATCATAATGCCAACAATCTCCCCCTTTGGACTTGATGGCAACAACACCAAATCACTCTCCCCCTTTGACATCAAGGGCAAAGGGTGGACCAAGATATTCTCTTTCCTTGATAAACATTCTGCTGTTCATACTCCCCTTGAGTACCTGCTGAAATCTCCAAATGTGCTCCCCCTTTGTATATGCCAAAGTGTACCAATCTGTCCATGCTCCCCCTGAGTACATGCCAAGTCTCTGTACTACTGAAGTGTGCCGTTCATGCTCTTCCTGACTGAAGGCAAGATCTGCAAAAAGATGTTCTTCAAGAAGAACCATGAATTATACATCATAAGAGACCTTCCTATCAACAAAAGACTCAATACATACATCCATTTCCCAACCACGTGGGGATATACTAGAATTGACTCATCCACCCAACCAAGTGGGGATACATCAAAAGTTTACACATGATAAATCAAGAACATTACATCTTCATCCCAGGCATAGTGGGGAACCAATATAGGCCGTTACATGACCTTGACACCATGAAAGAGATATCATAAAAGAGATATATGACCGAAATATCTAGAGCAAGACTTTATGAAAGTCACCAATAATTGATATCACCAGCATCTGTCAATCACCATCCAGATCAGCAACCAAGAGATCCTTCTATTCTCCCTCTGCCTTTGTTTCACCTGAAACCAACAACAACTATGAACTAGAACCAAACGCTTCTAAGATAATGCCAACAATGCATCATTGGAAGATTATCTGCTCCCCCTAAACCTATGCCAGATGGTCTCTGTCAGACCCATATCAGAATCTTCTCATTCTGTGTTTGGCCCACTGATTTTATTCAAACCAACATATACGTGACTGTATCCACAAAAACTTGCATATATACGTGGATACTCCTTGTGAAACTCGCGTACAACTAATTCCGGATCACCAACCTGTAAATGTCCTGTAAGTCATCAACCTATAACAAGGTATGTCTGCATCAATTCATCCCTTTGAATAGAATTCAGAGTCATTCACATTATATCATGTGTGAAACCACCATAGCCATTTCATCAACATCAAGCTCTACATGATCCAAGTATCATTACTTGTGAACATCTGCATCAATCATCATATGTAAGAATCAACCTATCATCATATAGATATGAACTCATCATCATGTCTCCAACAAAGCAGCTTTGAGTAGTCATCCATGTATCAACACTATGTATCTTGAGCTCAAGCTCTTTTGACAAAACTTCTTGATAGCAATGATCCTTATCCACATGAGTGCCTGCATCATAACTGTATGATCTTTATGCATATGACAACAGCAGTATAAGAGTGACTCATCATCAAGTGAGGAAGATGTGTATTCAAGATTTGTACTTCTCCTTATCCTTATGAAGATCACCATGTAAGCACCATATATGCATCATCAAAGAATCAACCATAAATCTGATCTGAACATCTACTATGTAACTTCAAGAATCATATGAGAGTTTGTCATAGACAACTCACAACCACATCATAGTAAGATATATCATTTAGCCATATAAGTATCATCACCAAGGACTATTAATCCATAATGCCAACAATGCATTATTAAAGGCATATGCTCCCCCTAAACCTGTGCTATCTTGTTTACTGTCAGATCTGATCATGCATATTAGCAAGAAGTATCAAGACATCATCATCAAGTTAGGATCAAACCCTTATAAACATCTTACAAGTATCAAGATATTTCCACACATCCTCAGCAGACTGTAAATATTATCAAACAGAGAAAATAATGGACTGAAACATAACATATCCTTTTCCTGAACCTGTCCCTACTGCATTTCTTCAGATAATCATATACACGACTGTGCAGCATCCAACTCGCATATATACGCGACTTCCCTTTATGGAACTTGCGTTTGAGATTTAGGACACTAAAGTTTTATACTTTCAGCTCCCTCTGAGTATGTTATGTCTGTGTTGTGTTGTGTCTGAGTACATTGTGCTGTGCCACATCTGTCTGACTGTACTTCCTTCTTCTTCCATATCTTCAAGTGTGATTATGTTTTCTCCTTTTGGTGTGATGTTCGTCCTTTATTCCTGCATTCCTTTGCTATATGTCCAAGCTTGTTACATGCATAACATCTTACATGTTTCATATTCCTCCTGTAGCAATCAGCAGCTTTGTGACCAAACATATTGCAAGAAAAACAATATCCATTAAAGTACCTGGAATGTGATGATCTTTCTGTGTGATGATCTTGAACCATCCTTCTTCTGCATCTAGCTGCAACATGTCCAAAATTATGACATTCATAACATTCAATATTATTCATCTGAGTAAATCGTCAACCATAGTTAGGAGTAAGACATTTTCTTTGAAGAATCTCCTTCCTTGATTGTTGATGAGGTTGACCTCTCATCTCCTTGTTGATCATTTTGGATTTCTCTTTAGAGTTCCTTGCCTCACCTTGTGAACTAGATTCACCTTCAACAGATTCATGAAAACCAAGGCTAGTCTTGATAGCAGGAGACCTTTGACTACTAAGAATATCATCCAAGGCTTTAGTACTATCTTGAAATCACAACAGTTTATCCTTTTCTTCTAATTTACCTTTCAAGATATTTACCTCAACCTGAAGTTGTTCTTCCTTTTCTAGACATTGCTTCTTCATGTATTCTTCAGCTTTCCTTCCTTCTTCCAACTGATGCCTCAGTTTGAGAATCTCCTTTTCTTGTTCTTCATTCACATCTTGCTGCATTTGACGAATTCTGAAGGCACATTCCAGCTGAGATTTTAAGCTGATAACTTCGTTTTCCTGTTTTTCAATAGCTTGGAGTAGATCTTTATTCTGCTTCTTTGTTTCTTCAAGTTCTTCCTTTAGTGAGAGGGTCGTAGATTCAAGACTTTCATAATAACTGGATCGATCTCTGAGGTCCTTGATTGTTGTATTATTTTCAATGACTTCATTTCTTAGAGATGTTACTTCATCCTGCAACTTTTGATATTTGTCCTTGAATAACTCTCGTTGAGTCTTTAGACGAGTAGCAGCTTCTTTGAAGGCACCATCCTTTATGTTCAAAAGTTTTTCTTGAGTTCTAATTTTGTTTGTCAGACTTTTAAATTCTGCCTCTATTTTATATCTTTCTTGTTCACCTATAAGAGAAAATTTAGTTGTTTCGCTATCACTTTCATCTTTTCCAAATGGATAGAAAGCTAAAGCATCAGAGGATATCAAATTCATACCTGATAGTTCATCTTCATTCTGAAATGATTCTGAATCTGATTCTGAATCTGAAGAGCTTCTTATTCCTAATCCCCAATCGATTCTCCCACTATCATAGTTCTTCTGAGATGTCTTCTTCCTCTTAGGTGCTTTCTTCTTAAGCTTCTTTCCCATAGTTCCACGGATCTCCTTCAAGCGATCAAGCCTCTACCAAAGGACCTGCTCTGATACCAATTGTTGGAAATAATACTGAGAGGGGGGGTGAATTAGTATTATTAGATCAATAAAACTTTTTCATTTCCATACTTAGATACATATACGCTACTTCATTCAAGGGAACCCGCGTGTATATGCAGCTGTGTCTAAAGCAACTAGCATATATCCAAAATACTTATGATTCAGTTAATCCATTAAATGTTGATCTTTAGTTAGTGCATCAGAACTTCATTAACCATATGAATAGTAAGTAGGTGCAGTAACACAGAACAGATCATCACACACAAGAAGCACACATGAACACCATGATATAAGGTGGAAACCCAATGTGGGTGAAAACCACCTGCTGCAATTCGTTTCTATCTTCCTTTATTAAGAAACTTCTTTTACAATGTACTGGTGTAGTCCTTTACTAGCACGCAGGCTACAACCTGCAGAAGGCTACAACCTTCTCTCGTTCTCTAGACTCTCCTGGAAGGGAGCTCCAACCGCCTTTGCTCTTATACTAGCTAAGATACTAGTACGTAGGTGTCGGCCTACAATCTTCTCTCCTCCAAGTACCACGTTTCATAAATTTTCAGACTGGATACTCCTGAAGCACAACACATAATCTGAACGCCACGTTTCATCAAATTTTCATACTGGACCCATAAATATCATTGAAGCACAAAACAATCAATACTCGCATCATCAATCTCTGAATCATTGAAACACTGAAGCCCTGTTAACAACACAGTCACCAGAACACAAAGCAGAACTCTGCAATAACAATCAGAACCAACTATACCATCAAAATCATGCATCAGACTGCATACGCTACTTGGAAGTGCCGAACCTGCGTGTATACGCAACTTCATCAAGATGAACCAGCGTATATGTCATTAATCACTTATTCATAACTTTGCTGCACTTCCTGACTTCAAACATAACCAGATCATGACATATACAAGGATAATATATGTGTTAGCACCCATATTTGGTCCATCAGATCTCATAAATATGAGTCATTATGATTCTGATCTAATATTAGTTCTCATCCATCAATACTGAAGCTAAACAAAATCAGCCAAACAAGATATGCAGGATACTGACACCTTTAAACTATCATCAGAACCCTTTAATAACCAGAACCACCTGAACTTCAAATATCATAGCTCAAAAAGGTATACGCTACTACAATGAACTTGACCTACGTACATACGCGCTTACACCAAAGCCAACCCGCGTACAGATCTATAAATATTCAATCATCACTTGCAGCGATTACAAACTTAAGTTATACCCAGTTCAGATTATTACATGCGTTAATATACAGATCTAGAATAAACATCATCAATCATATAGAGATAGTTCATTTCAAACCATTTGATCCCGATCTATCCTTAGATCTTGTTCTCCATCCACCGGTGAGATCCCTCCTTAGCTCAAATCAAGCAATGCATCATCAACCCATAACCTGCATACTGGATCTCATACTTCTTCAGATATTCCAGACTTTTCTCTTGATACCTTGCCTAATGATCTTCTTCTCCTTTTATAGTCTTAGGGCTTGCTCAATACCACGGTCCAAAACCATAATAAATCAATACCAAGAGCCCAATACTTGGGTTCAACACACTTGTCGAGATACCATGGTCCAAAACCATAGGTTCAAATACCGAGGACTAACTACCACGGACCAAAAGTAAGCTTTCCGACATGTACGCGCTTTTCCATGCATGAAACTGCATGTATACCCTACTTGGTATATAGCGAACCTGCGTATACGCGACTTGGTATATAGTGAACCTGTGTGTATACCCTACTTGTTATATAGTGAACCTGCGTATATATATTTTCTCTTCATACTTGTAGTCTGATCATCAATTCCTTGCTGCTATCCTTCTGCACTATGATTTGTCATCAGTGTGATTTTCCGTCAAGGACAACACTTGTCTCATAATGCTAACATCGTTATGGCCTTATACCCTAGAGGCTCCTTTGTGTTGAGTTGTACTACTACATTGCATGTTGAATACTTGCACCTTTTGGCCTAGAGCTGGCTTCACTTGGACTCGTGTTTAAGCCAACTTTTGACCATGACAACTGCAAAATCAACCTTGCATACCTTTGACTTCTTCAACTTGACACACCTTGACCTGTGGAAGGAACACACCTTTGAGTGTCATTGACCGGTTTTCACCTCCCTGCATTGAGCATAGGAATGTTCCATTCATAGGAACTAGATCATCTGTTACACTAACACTCGTTCTTTCCACTGTACCATAACATTATTTTATTCTTTTTCCAGCTTAAAACAAAAAGACAAAAAAATTAAGTATTCCAAAAACAGCGGGAATGGGACAATATTTCCATTTATTGTTGGCAGCTAGAGTCAGTCGTGTCGCCCTTGAACAAAGCACTCAAAACAAAGTCTCCTCCATTTGGGTGGGCTTTAGTTTGACTTAGGTATGCCTTAACCTTGTTATTGAGTCAGTTCTTCCCCGATTGGTTATCTCTTCCAATCATATGGAGGGTTCGTTCGTGCCTCCTGCATGAAAAACTTATACAGAGTCATGATATGCTGCCACATAGTCACATTGAGTCGTGCTTTTTGTTCAAGGGAAGTTAGCCTGAGTCGACCTCTCTATGGTGTCTCTTGACTCATTTTTCAGTCGGCCATCCCTGGTTGTCAGTATCATGTCTATCATCACATCAATTATATTGGTCCTTTACTCATGCCGGTTTGAGAAGGTCTCCATTGACTTCTTGCTGGCGGGTCTTGTCCTTATCGACGATGACATCTTGCTCTGAGGATAGGCCTAGAGCTGCACCCTGGCCCTATTTTCATTATTGATAGGTCACCTTGTGCTCAGCATCGATCAGTATCATGGGTCTTTGACTAAGTGGTTTACCTTGTGTTTGACATCAGCTTACATTATCACACATTAGGATTCGTGCAGTACCTTGGTTTCCATTTGACCCTATTGGTGGATACCTTGCCTCTGTGTCAGCTTCCATTATTGGTTGGTTCAAAAGGTTTTTGTCATGTGCTAGCCACATATTGTGTATGCCTGAAACGTACTTCAGTTGGGTTACTACATCTCTTTCGTCCGATTCCTTCCACATTATTGGCCTACGGGTTACACTCCCGCTAGATTGATGAAGGATGCCTTAATGCCTTCCTTCTAGCGGATCTTTCCCTATCGACTCCGACTCATTGCTCTGGGACAAAGATCTAGAGTCCATTTGGTAGTACCTTGGGTTTTGCAGTCATTAGTGGCAGATCCTTCACTATCGACAGTGGGAAACCATCATTGTCTCCTGATCAATAGATTCTTACAGGTGTTCGACTCCAGCTCATCTATTCACACTTGTTAGATTGTACTGGGTACCTTGACGCTCATTATCATTATCGGTGAGTAGTCTCGTTTTTGTTAACAGTATACATCAATGACCAGTAATCAAATGATTTCTCACATGGTCGACTTCAGATCATTTATTCCCATGGTGTAGAAATGTACCACGGCGGTCGGTGAAGACCTCAGGTTGTATCAGCATTCATTGGTTCACTTGACAGTTGCTCCTGTTGCTACTAGTTGATACCATTTCACCTTATATGTTGCAGTTAGTCATGGCGACATTCTATATGCTGGCACCTGAGTTTGCAATGTAGTACCATCCTATTCCATCATGTTCAGTTGGTACCTTTTGTGACCAGTTCTTGATATCAGTGATCCGATTCATCCTTCAGCATCATTGACATTCTTATATGTGATATTCATACATGTACTTGTTCGATCATGATCATATGATCCATTATGTATTTTCCAATCATTTATACTTGTATACTTAGTGCATCCGCTTTTACTTGATATGTGGACATGCTTTACGTTTTCGGAGCATGGTATGCCCACCTCAGACAGTGTTTCTTTCTGATCTCCTTTTGTAGCTTGGCAAGCTGAACTCCGGTGAAGTCCTTCTCGGTTTTTGACAGATTTCATTTCCATGTACTTGCTTAATACATTTTGGTCATCATGTACCCCTTCTGACCTCATATATTAGGGGGCATATGTTATAGCTCCAAATCTCACTCTTATGGTTTGTGATGCTGCACTCATGGCCTAGGGCAACCCCTCCTTCTAGACCTAGTCCAAAAATGTAAAAAACAGTTTTTTTATCCCTTATACGTGACATTTCCCTGAGTTAAACACGTGTATACGTGGGTATGTGTATACCAAACCCGCGTATATGTATTAAAACACTTAAAAAAATATAAAACTCCTTAATTTTGGGCGCAGATCGCAGGTTTTACCTGCTAATCACCTGTTAGTGCTCGTCGCCCAATTGTTCCCAACTAATTCCCAACTAAAAAACTACTTTGGGAGAAGTATAAAAAGGCTTCAATGGGAAGGCCTAAGGGAGGAGAGAAGAGAGAGAAAGGTTATTATGCTGAGATTTCCCTGACCAGGTCTGAAGATCCTTGTGCCTCCTGCACTTCCCCCATTTTTACAGGAAACCCTTGTTTCCTTGTGTGATGATGTCCATTTACTACTTGTGATATCATGGAGTAAGTCATGGAAGGAGTTTGTTAAAGGCTTGAGACTGGACGAATCCGGAGGACGCTTCCGCTTGGAGCCTGCGAAAGGACAACTCAGGTGAAATTGTTACTTTCTATACTTTATTTGTCTATAATAAAAGAAACACATGTCTTCGTTCCTGATATAAATATTCTTCATGTTTATGATATTCATGTTAGAATTCTTATGTGAATGGTTGTTTAATTTCATAACTAACTACCTTTCTTTATAATATGAAGATGGTTTCTTTATATTGTTTAGTCCATATACTACTGTACTTTCTTGAATTGGTTTTTTTGTAGGTCAAAGGAGCAAAAGGAACTCTAAGAAGGGTTTGGACCCTGGAAGGACCTTCTCAAACGTAGGACCTCAGGTACGCCCCTTATCGTAGAGTTTGCTTATATTAGCATAATGGCTGTGAGGAATGTGTGTTTCTCTGTATCGACAACTTTTAGTCTGCTAGGGTATCAGCCCAAGACCCTAGGGGAACTTTTCCCTTAACAATTTTGATCATCATGTCAACCATCACCATCATGATTTCATTCAGTTCAGTGTCTCCATTAGGTCATTAGGGTTTCAAGGTCACTAAAACATTCATTTCATGCATAAAATCCGACAAAGGATGAGTGGTAATAAGCAAATATCTTCAATAAATTTTTATTTCAAATGTAATTTTATGTTTTTATATGTAAAAATTACTTCAAAGTTCCAAAGGTTGCAGTTTAGAGTTCCAAGAAGATCCAATGTTTCAAGAAAGCCAATAAAATTACAAAGGTTAAAATTTAAAAGGTTATAAAGTGTCAACATTCCAAATTTGAGTTTAAAAGATTAAGATGAGTTTATTTTAACTCATTTTCACTCTTAAAAATCTCAATATCTCTCATTCATCATCATGCAAACTCAAAGAGGAGAAAAAAATGTGAAAATTTGAGGATTTTGTGACATTTTGGGATAGGTGTGACCTTTCTAAGGAGGTGCAACCTTTCCTGCCACCTTTTTGAGGAGGTGTGACCTTTCCTACGACCTTTCCTGTGACCTTTTTGTTGGCTTGTGCGACCCTTCTGGTCTTGGCGCAGTGCATTTGGAGACACCTTGGGAGACTGTGTTTTTGGAGGCCTTCCCATGGGTCATTTTAAGAAATTCAAGATGTTCTAGAAACTAGAAGGACAAGTCTAGTTTACCATTCTTTCATATTTCAATTTTGACTTCAAAAAGACACCTAAAAATGGCCTCAAACTTGGCGCTACGCTTCTGCAATTTTATGAGATTTTAATTAAAATTTTCACTGTCTAATTTTAAAGAGTTTCTATTTTGACTTTTGTAAAAGTCAAAAGGCAAAAGTGGATGAATGTAAATGGTCCAATGTAGATGTAAATGGGCTAATATATAGGTAAATAGGTGTCTTGTCCTCCATTTAATGCTTCGGATAAATATCTTGTGATAGTTATAAAAAAGAGAAAATGGTTGAGTAACCTCCCTAGTATGTAGCAGTGATCAGATATGTGCATGTATTTGACTTTTTTTGCTATAAATTCGACATCCTACGGAGGACACAGACTTCAGATCCTATATGAGGCCTTTTGTAATAATTTTCAAGGGTTGGATGCAGTAGAATTAGGCCTTGAATTTTAGTGTAATTGAGAATTTGGCAAGAACTAATAGACAATGTTTGCAGCTATTATAGTGGGATTCTTGTGGTATATGTTTTAGAAGTGTTTTTCCTTGTGTGATCATAATTTTGAATGTATTGTATCTTTCATTTCCATTTCCACGATTCATGTGCCTGTTTCCTAAGATAATAAACACAATTCATTAATGTAATGCTCTGGTTTGGAGAAGCTTTCACATTATTGTTCATTTTTCTTCTGATATAAGCGAATTCATGAGACTGATGCTCATTTAGAAACCCTACCTATCTCCCATATCCACAATAACAACCCTAAAGTGCTAAGGTGTGTGCCTACCTTGCCCCATTATATCTCTACAAATCTGATTCTCAAAGCCTAGACCTAGCTCCCTAGACGTAAGCCATCATCCAAAAAACAATCAAAATCAAATCAAACCATGATCTAAACATATATAGCCTAAAATAATTTACATCTTAGTCATCTATTGGCTATGATTTCATAGAAAGAGCCCTCTCTAGTTCAGTAGGGCTAGCTACCAAACTAAAAGCTTGGTCTGTGGTTACCTCCGTCGATTCCTTTCAGCTTGGTACATTATAGGGGATAATAGGACAAGCGAGCGTGAAGAAAGCAAGCCTAAAACAAGTGAGTAGGTTAGCCCTAGAAGAAGAAATGACACTGGATCTATGTAGAGTATAGTTTCCCGAGGGGTCCCTGTGCATAGACTCAGTAAAATGTGGGGCGCACCTTCTACACATGAAGAAATTGAGTCTGAACATACCCTCACTTCCTATTCTGATTCTTCACAAGCTACATTAAGGGGTGTATAATGAGATTATAATTTGGGAACAGCATGACTCTTGATCATCAATGAGGTACAAAAAATAATCAACATATATCTGAGAAAAGGCGCAGGGCCTCAAGGAAAAGGAGGAGGTAATAGCACGAAGCCAGAATCTAGAAGAAGCTATTTCACAGGCCTGTAGTGAGCTTCCTAAGCTCCAAATTTCAGTGAAAGTAGCCTCTGTAGAAAAGATTCAGAAGATAGTTTCCGTAGTAAAGGGGTCACAGTAAAAAATTGGCAAAGTTAGGTTTGAGCTGCAGCTGCAAATATTTGAGCTACAACTTAAGCTGCAACCCACTATCCCTCCAAAAGTTTGAGAGAAGTGCAAAGCTGCTATTAAAGAAGAGTTGGCCACCTTGGAAGATACAGTCAAGGGCTGCACTCATTCGTTTGAATAGGCCATGTAATTATGGACCTCGTTACAGAAGGATCTCACTCTGTAGAAGATTGAAGTAGACGTTAGAGAGAAGAAGTGATAGTTTGATGAAATCAGGTCAATAGTGTGAACCTTAGCACCAGTGCAAAGGTTCACCAGATTACAGGAAGGCAAGCTCACCCAGAGCGAAATTGATGAGCTACACTGAAAGGAAGCAATCATCTCTTAAAGGAAGCAACCTTGGGAAGATGAGGCCAGTCAATTGATGATGTCAGTACAGGGCAAGCTGAAGGCCATGCAGCAGACACATAGAATAGTGGAACTTACAGTTGAAGGCCCCGCCACCGAGAAATTGATTGAAGAAGTCCATCAGGCCAATGCCTAGGGGAAAATAGACCTGCAGGTGTTAAATATTGAATTCAATTAGCTACAAGTGGAGATCGAGGCACCACCAATAGAGTGACTCAAGGAAAAGTCACGACTTTGTGTTGGGGGCCTCTTAGGATAGGGTCCCCTAGGGTCAATTTTGTAATAGTTTTTTGTTATTTATGTAATGTCTCCGCATTTTGAGGAGTGGAGCGCGAAGGTCATTACAAGTCAAAGGGGATTTAGGAAGGTCAAAGCCCCTTAGTATGTTAGAATTTAAGATGTTTTTTGACTAATCCATGGTTCATGAACCATGGTATTGTAATGAAAGAAGCTATATAAAGGAGTCATATCGAGTCATAGGAAGTGGTCAATTGTATGGGAAAGTGACCTAAGTCAAAAGAGTCTATTTTCTATACTTAGGAGAAGGGGAACGCTCTTGTAGCTATGTGCACAGAGACCTTGGTAAGTCTAAAGCTGAGTATGTGAGGCCCTACAACTATGTCTGTAGGGAAGAAAGAGTCTGTAACAGAAGGATTGAACACAATAAAGACTATTTTGGAGCAATATCTTTGTATTTGTGCCTTTATGTTTACTTCTACATTTTTTGTGTATTCATTCTGTTTTCTGTAATTATCTTAAGAAACACTTAATTGATGCATGAAAGTAGTATATCTATTAGTTTACTTGATGTTATGAATCTTTAAAGAAATTGGCGCAGCATTAGAAGTTGTTGTCTATAAGTTATCATAATTTTTCATTTCATGGATCATGGTTTGCAAAGGTCAGGGTAAAGCCTTAGAAATAACAAAAACCCATCACACAGACCAATGGATGTAGAAACCTGGTTCTGGCATCCCCCAATACTGGCTCAGGTGAGACTGCAGCCTACACTACGCAGGTTGTTGCCGAAATGGTCGACAATGTAGGGTTTTCTTGGTTGGCACAACTAACTTTGAACCTGGGTCCATACCCCCTCAAATCAACAATACTAGAAGGTTTAGAAATCAATACCACATACACATATTTATTAAACTATAAATGCATCAAACATATATCAACTTTCAGTTACCTTCTGGTCCCCATGCTCGTTCTAGTGGAAGTGGTAAGTCAAGTTCTCCCTGATAGTGCATGCCATTGTATGTATAGTCATCTATACATAGCAACATGTGGTCCCAATGAGAAATAAATGCAAGTTGGAACACACGTCTGACTCCCCCACAACCTCCTCATCTTAGAAGCTTCCCCCAGCAATGCATCCTGGGCTCCTTCAGGCCCCCATCCCGAATATGAACATGAGGTCGTATCGTGGTGATGTTCTCAAAGAAGAGAAAGGAAAAAACTATCGCAAATGAACAATTATCATTGGTTCCCCATCTACACAATGTCAAAAATCATTTCAAAAATAAAAACATCATTTGGCCCCACCCATAGTAGGTCCCTCCCAAAATGCTCTCCACCAGCATCATCTTCCCTCCAGTCATATGGTGGAAGGCATGGCTACCAAAAATTCATAGCACTGTTGCGGCTACAACTCGTATCTCCAATCTCTCCAAGTGATAAATTCAGATAGTCTTGCCCATCGCATTACTACCCCATATACAATGATGCTCAACAAACTCCTCAATATGCTTCCCACGAAGTAGCATTGAATGTATCTCCCATACCACCCCCAAGGGGGGCAGTCCTGTCAAAAAGAATATGTCCTGGATCATGAGCTCGATCCTGTTCCCTTTCACTACAAAGGCCTCCTGATCCAGATCCAAATAGCTCACTATCCTTCATAGTAAGGGCTCACCAACCCTCATCAGTGGGTTCTCCAAGAACTCTAGCACGCCACATCATGCCGGTATCCCTCTCATTGCTTGATTCCACTGAATCTGAGCACAGAGGGTATCAAACTCTGTTTCTTGCTATGTTGTATTTAACTCTTCCATACCTACAAGATACCACTAAGTTTTGTTAGTTGAGAGTGTGAGTGTCATTGTCTTCACACTACCATCAGTGATCAAAATTTACTCTTTTGCATTTCATATTAGGTGTCCCATTCTGATGAGTTGCATTCCATTAGGTCATGGATCAACTGTTCATGTTTATTTTCAGTTCATTTCATTAATTAGGTCTTAGGTCTTAGGTTTTCAGTCTCATTAGGTATTAGGGTTTTACCATGGTCAAATTTCAGTGACTATTGCTAATAATGGTCAGCAGACACATGAGGATGAAAATAATGATCAATAAAGCTATAATTCCTTCATTAGTAAGCTTAACAAATTTTTCACCTCAAAAACCAGTTTTGAGGTGAAAACAGAGAATTGGTATATTATTTGTAAATTTCATGTAATTTTATTGTTCTCGTATATAATTAATGGTTTCATGCTGCTCCTAGTCACTTGTTGATATTTCCAAGTACATGCCACTGCAAAAGTCAAAGAAACAAAGCATCAGTTCACATATTCAAACAAAAGATCAAGCATCAAAAAGAAAGAGTCATTGAAAATCAAATAGACATTACAAAGTGGGTTTTGAAACATTAAAAATGAAAAGTTGAAAAGTTGTATAAAGATCATCCCTCTCTTAAATCATTTCATTATTTGAGTTGAAGTCCAAGAGCTAAAAACGCGAATTTGAAGTCTTAGTTAGCAAAAGTGTGCAAGTGCAGCATTTTTGGACAATTTCTGACTGGTGTTGTGCACCAAAGACCGGTGCTATGTACTTGGGTGATTTCCTCAGTGCAAAAGTGAATGGGCACTACGCACCTAACTGGCGCTACACAAATGGGTGAGGTGCTGCGCACTTGGCAGCCAAGCTCCAAATCATTCCAAATCACCCCAATTCACCTCAAAACTTCCAAATTACCTCTTTTCAAGTAAGTAACTTAATCATTCTCGTTGAAAATGGTTTTTGCATCAGTCTTTGGTGATTTTGTCTCTCAAGATGTCAAACCCTAGTTTTCACCAAACTCTCTCATATATTTTAAAGCCCACTCATTTATTATTGTCCTATCTCATCCATTTGCTATTCCCTAAACCCCATTCCCTCATATAAAATTATCTAAACATCATTCCCTCATATATTTTCCCCAATTCCCAAACCCTATACATACACCCCAAACCCTACACTATCCCCAAACCCTACTCACTCCCTAAATCCCATTTACACTCTCATTCACTCTCACCTACTTACCGATAAAACCTCTTCATACTCATCTTACATTCATTCACTCTATCTCTTCATTCACCACAAGAGAATACAACTATAAAAACAATGGAGAGAGACAGTGAATATGAGCTTGAAGAAGACACCCTTAGTGACAGTTCCAGGGAGGGAAACATATAGCACAGGAAGCCTCATAAAGGAGGAAGACATATCAGAGAGGAGCCTAATAGTTTGAGGGAGCTGCAAGCCTGCCCATTTGCCATTTCTTGTTTTAAACACCAGTCATGTTTTGGTTTTTGTGAAATGGTAGAAAGGGTTAAATTTCATCATGAATTAGCAAGGTTGTTTGTGACACATTTGGACAACAATGAAGTAAACCTTGCTAGAGTTACATTCACTTTGTCACCAACTATTATTTCAAAGGCTACAAGTATTTCAGATGTGGGTGAAAAGTGGAACAAAGGTCAGGATATTGACAGGGAGTACTATGAGCCTTACATCAAGGCTAGATACCAAGACAAACTCAAGAGAGTATTCCCCTTCAAATTCTTGGAGGACAGGTTTTCTCCATTGATGAAGATCATCATTAAGTACTTTACTTGTGAAGGTAGGTTCTCCCAATTGTATGCCTACCACATTAGACTGTTGATGCATTTCACTAGGGTAAGAATGATGAATATCCCCTACTTCATGTTCAGAAAAATTGATAAAATGGCACTTATTGTAAAGAAGAAACCATATCCCCAACAGTTGACTAGCATTTACCACTACTCCTTGATTAAAATCATTGTTCTAGATCAACTAAACCTTCTTAACATTCCATGGGAGACTTTCATTTCTCATGAGATGTTCAAAGGCCCTCAAGTCTTTTCATCAGTGCTTCATGAAGAAGGTGGACCTTCAAGACATGAAAAGGTCAAAGAGACAGAAACTGTTGGAGTGCCAGTGTTTGTGACATATGAGAGGGGCACTAGGAAACTTTTTGCAGCTGCTAGGTGAGTATTATCTCCACAAGGTGTGGAAGGGGTCTCACCTTCATCTTCAGGCCACAGGCAAATGCTATCTCCACAAGCAGTGGAAGGGGCTTTGCCTTCTTCTTCAGCTAAATAGGTACAGGTTGAGTAGCACAACAAGAGCAAAGGTAAAAGCAAGAAAAAGTTGCATAAGAAGGATCTTAGTGATGAGAAAGAAAGAGATTTTGACCTTGTTGATCATGAGGAGACACAAGGAGTTGATGTCATTGATTTGGAAACTCAAGGCCCAAAGATTACCAAAGACATGATCATCAAGGAGAAAGAGGCTGAGATACAAGCCATGTCAGATAATTTAGAGAGGGCTAAGTGGATCATCGACTATTTAGAGCAAGATAACAAACAATTGAGTGACAAGTAAGTCCTCATGGAGCTACAAATGTTAAAAGAAGGCAGGCAAAAGATCAAGGAGGCCAATGTTCCATTAACCCCTATTGAGCAAGAAATTGAAAATGATAGGGAAACATGGCTTGAGAGGGTCAACATACACCTTAAGGATCTAATTGAGAAAGCCAAGAGAGACAAGAAGATGCTTCGCCACATGACCTACCACTACATGACCCGCAATAAAATATGCAACATAAGGATAAGGAAGCTTAAGGATAGGATGAGGAAGGCCTTAAGGAGAAAAAAGGAGCAAGACAAGTTGAATATCTTAGCTGAAGCCTTACTAGCCCATCAAAATAACTAATGGTGGTGCCTTGTGCCAAATCTAGGCAAGTTTTGATAAATTTTGGTCATTTCCAATTTTTTAAAATTTGTAACACGTAAATTTGCCCTAGGAGGCGCTACGATTTTCATTGGAGGAATTTTTGAGGAAATGGCTTACATATTTGGATTCAACATGATGAAATCATCAAGCCCAGAAAGTCTCAACAATTTTGGAGCAAAACTTGGTCACCAAAAGGTCAAAATACTATCAAAGAATGACCTCTCTGCCTCTTTTTGGACACATAGAAGCAGCCTTGGGAGATTTCACTTTTAAGGGGGCAAATTACATCCAAATGAAAAAATTCAAGATGTTACAGAAACTAGACAGGAGGATCTTTCCAATGAACTATCTTGGGCTCAATTTTTATAAGGGTACAACCTCCAAAAGTGGTTGTGAATCGACGCTACAAACCTGGCCAGTGGCGCTACACATAGAGCCAGTTTGCCTAAAAATCCAGTTTTCGACTAATTTCTGTACAAATTGATTTTTTCTCTCTTCATGGATGAATTTATGATTGTAATTAATGCTATTCTATGTAAATGTAATTTTTAAATTATCTTAGAGGGTAGATTCATCATTTTGAGGTGGTTTGGGGGTTAACGAATCAGTTTCCATGCTTATATAGGCATGTTGTTCCACTACCTATATTCATGTTCCTTGTTTAGAAATGGTTGTAACAGCTCCTTATCTCTTGTATTCGACCTCTGATGGCTAGCATAGGTGGTTTTGATGTCTATATTATGTATTTTTTCAGTCATTAGCAAACTCTCTTGGATGCTCTGAGCTACATTGTACATCTTTACGGCAGTTTGGCAAGGAAATAAATGAGGGTTTGTAGCTATTTTTGTGGGATACTTGTGGTAAAGTGTTTTTGCATAGTTTCTTCTTCTTTTATTAGTTTTTATCATGTGTTATGTGTGCCACAATCTAATTCATTCTTCTAGCTCAATGATATCAAGATAGATAGGTAGAATACGTTGGTTACAATGCT
Source organism: Pinus tabuliformis (assembly GCA_031772625.1). Lineage (NCBI taxonomy): Eukaryota > Viridiplantae > Streptophyta > Pinopsida > Pinales > Pinaceae > Pinus > Pinus tabuliformis. Next base: position 124,879,233 of record CM062805.1, read on the forward strand.
CTGCCTTGGGAAACCATTTAGTTTTTAATGCTTTCTACAGTTTGAAGAGGATACATGATCTCTGCATGCCTTCGTTAGCTCCTCACCAGTCTTAATCCTACCATCTCCCTCAATTTCAAGTGCCAAAACACCTACCTACCTCGCCCCTTAGAACACCATACATTCTTGACTTGATTTCCCAAACCCAAAGCTGCCTGCTCCATTTGATCGAGAAACAAAACTGAACAAAATCAATAAAAAACCCTAGAGCTGCTATACCTAGCCTAAAATTCATATTTGATTCAGTCGTATTGACTGAAATTCACAAGGAGAGAGCCCTCTCCTGAATTGGTAGGGCTAGCTACCAGGTTAATCTTGGTTTATGGTTATCCTATGATTTCCTCCCTCCAGCCTGAGGTCAATCTAGGCTCTAATATAGTGGCGAACATACTAGGGAAGAAAGAAAAATCACCCCAGTACTATTGAGAAGTTCTAAACTTTTGGATGATAAGTTTATAATTCATTAGGCTAAAAAGTGGAAAGTTGTAAAGCAATTTAAAATTCTTGAGAACTTTGAACACACTGGCTTCAAGAAGATATACAAGGTCCAATCCCAATCCCAATCCTCCTCCCTTATTTGAAAATCCTAATATTATCCCGCAGATACTTAGACAAGAAAGTTTATAAAGTCCTAGACTGGTGTTCAGATCTCATTCATGCCCAGTAGAGTGGTTGTTCCTTGAAGATCTTCCTTTTGATGAATATTTTGGTCTATCCTTGTTTAGAACCACATCTGATAGTGAATTTTTGGACATAGTCGCAGACCCAGAATTCACGAGAGAGCTTGAAATCCAACGATCCAACTTGATAAGTAACCGAAATCTTCAAAACTCTCCTCAGTCATCCCTCACTACTGATCGAATTCCTGAACTCTCTGATTCAACTTCAACATCTTTTGCCTCTCCATCATTTCCCCATATTTCAGAGAATCATCCATCATCTCCGTTTATACCTTCACTCCCTTATCAACCTATCATTACCTCTCAAATACCCATCACTTCTGCTATATCAACAACTCTTGTTGTCATAAATCCTCCTCTTTTCCCAAAACCAATTTCAAATCCGCCCCGAGTCATGGCTGCCAGAAATGCACCTCTCATTCTACCTCAGAATTTTGATGATATGCCCACTGATTACCAAAGTAAGATACCTCTGTTTGATGCCACTCAAAGTATCACAGCACAACAACATGTTGATAGGATGAATGACTTCTTTGATCTTCATGAGGTAGATGCCGAAAATGTGTCCATGAGATTATTTGTACATAGTTTTGGAGGTGAGGCTTGAAAGTGATTCAGAGCATTACCAGCAGGATCTATCAATACTTTACCGGTTCTCCATAGACAATTCCTGGACCAATGGTAGGTAAAGAAAAATCATCTCCAAATTCTATCTGAGAATGAAAATATTAAAAGGAATGTAGGTGAAAGTGTCCAAGATTACTGTGAAAGGTTCAATGCAGTTTATAATACATTCCAGCTAATATTAAACCACCGATGGGGTTAGAATTGATAAAATTTCCTAATGGTTTCGACGTTGATATGGCATATCAGTTGAGAGAAAGAGATCCTACCACACTTGAGGATATGCAGAAGAACGCTGTAAGTGTAGAGGTAAATCTGCTAGCCAAAAGAGCAAGGATGAACACTGAAAAGAAGGTGACTATAAAGGAAGAAGCATCTTCCTCAGATGTTATGGTAGATCATATTCTCAGGAAAATTGAGAATATGTTTGATCGGTTAACAATTGTAGACAATCCTGAAACCACAATTAGAAATCCAAACTTCAGAGGATAGCAGCAACCTCAGTTCAAGATTAAACAAAGGGAGCAGAAGGGACAAGATCAGTCATAGCAACAGCAAGTCAAAACTCCTTTGCAGCAAAACTACTCCTTTGCAGCAAAACTATGTACATGGATTAGAGAGTGAAGATGATGATGATCCAGTGGTGGAAGTGAATCATTTCTTTACTGCTAATGTTTTACCCATCTATCTCATGGAAGATGAAGAATATTCGGAGATCCCTGATGCTCAAAAGGATGAAGATTACATACTAGCAAATGAGGCAGTTTTATAGGATGAGTCAGATGATTATCAGCATGGATATATGAATGCATTGATAGCATAGTAGAAACAATATTCATTGAGAAGCAGAGATGTACCAATCAGCCCGGTTCAAAAGAGAAAAGAAGCACAATCCAAAAATGACTCCTCAAACAATCAAAAGAAAGGGAAAGAGCCTGTTGACCCAAGTTCCAGCAAAGGATCATCTGCAAATGAGATGACCAATCAGAAAGGTGAAGCAAATGAGAAATTCGAAAAGAAGGACCCTCCATTCAAAGAGGTAGATAAAGATTCAGATTTCAGTTTGGAAAATGAGATTGCTAAATTAAAAGTTTCAATTCCTTTGACTAAATTGATGAAGAGCAATAGTTATAAACACCAAGTGTCCAAAATTTTTAACATAGGTCCTTTATCTAATATGGTTAATGTAGAAGATGATCACCCAAAGCTCATTTTTGGCCCTACCTTAGAAGGTCAGTCTGAAAATAGTGAAGTTCCTCTATTCTATATAAGCCTTAGATTACATGAGTATGTCCTCCACAATGCCATGTTTGATTCCAGAGCTTCCCATAAGCTGATGCCAAAAGCCATTATGGAGAAAATAGGCCTTGAGATTACTTGAAAATATCATGACCTATATTCTTTTGACTCTAGTAGGGTCTGTTGTATTGGCCTTATCAAATACTTGGTGGTATCTTTAGATCAAATCCCAACAAAGAATGTTCTCATTGATTTGGTTGTTGTGGATATTCCACCACGGTTTGGTATGCTTGTGTCCAGATTGTTGGGTGCAAAGCTTAAAGGGATTTACAACTAGATTTCTCCTATGCTACCATTCCCGTGTTTGGCCAATTGAGGAAACTATACAGGGAGAAGAAAATGAAGTACATGATTACAAGCAAGGAGAAACTGCTTAATCATCCAATTAATGTTGTACATACAGATTTAGATTCATTTGTATTATATTCAGATAGTGGTTTGAATGATGTTGATAGTCAGTTAGTTGAAGTAGAAGATGTGCCAGAGATTTCAGAAAATTTTAGAGCAGTCCTTGACCAAGAAAGACAAAAAATGGCAAGTACCTCTGAGTAGTCCACATACTGGCAACAACAAAAAGGTAATGAACAATAGCAAATTAAAGAGATCAGTCAAAGTAAGAAAGAGGATGAAACAAAATTTCAGCATTTAGAAGAAGAAGCAGGTCTATGGAGCATAGATTTTGATGGAGCCATGGGTAAGGATGGTGTCGGCATAGGGATTTGGATTCATAGCCCTGTTTTTCAGCTAGATAAAGTCCCTAGTAATGTTAGAATTTGTTCATATAAATTGGCCTTTGACTATTCTAACAATAAAGCCAAATATAAAGTGTTGATTCCAAGTTTGAAAATTCTCAAAAAGCTAAATGCAAAAAGGATATCAGTCTATGGAGATTCGGAGTTGATAATCAAGCAAGTCAAGGGTGAATATCAAGCCAAACACCTGAGGATGAGGGCTTACCGAAATGAAGTTTTAGATATCTTAAGGATGTTTCCATATTATACCTTGATAGCCGTACCTTGTGCTCAAAATGTTATTGCAGATTCTCTTGCCACTGCTGCAAGTAACTTTAAGATCCTGATGAATTACAACAACAAATTTGAAATCCAAGTCAAGCACTGCCCAGCTGTTCTGGACAATTTAAGGAATTGGCAACTGTTTTGGGATGATAAGGAGATCAATAATTTTTTGCATAATGAATGGAATTACAAAGATGCTCCCATAGATGTTGATTATGATATCGATGAACTGGAAATTGAGGTGAATCAGATGGAAATCTTGCAGCTAAAGGACAACATTATCCCTAAAAGTCTCATACCTTTAGAAGAACATTTTGATCAAGCTGATGTGGCTAGGAAGCCAAGCTTGGTGCCTTTAGACAAAGGTGTTGAGGATGTGAATCTTGGAACAACAGATAAACCCAAGTTTTTTAAATTGTCAAAGACATTGTCTCTTGAGGTAAAGTCTAAATATGTTAGATCGTTATCTGAATTTGCTGATGTGTTTGCATGGGATTATTCAGATCTAAATGTGTATAACAAAGACATAATTTAGCACACTATTCCCATCAAGCCAAATTAGAAGCCATTCCGGCAGAAGCTAAGAAGAATCAATCCCAAGTTGCTGTCTTCCATTGAAAAGGAGGTAAACAGATTATATAAGGTTGGTATAATTGTCCCAATCAGTTTTTTTGATTGGATTTTGAATCTTGTTCCTATGAGAAAGAATACCAGGGAGATCAGATTATTTGACTCAAAGGCATAACATCACCAAATGAGTCTATCTCAGCTTCAGAAGGTACGATCCAAGGATCATCATAAACAATGGTGTCTGACGAAATCATATGAATGGTTGCAAAAGAAGACGATGCGTTGATCGGAGGAAAAGGAAAAGTTCCGAGTGAACCAGCATCTTTAACTAGTCCTACTCCAACATCCTTATATAGGATAGTCGTTTTACCAACATGCTGAATGCTTTCAGAAGAGGCTGGGTCAAATGAAAAGTAAGCCAACTAGTCTATTGTTACGATCTTTCCATTATGAGGAAACTTTATAACCCGAAAGATCGATGAAACGACAGGTATCATAGCGTAAGACCAACTACGACCCAAGAGAAGGTCGTAATCTAGAGGGGCATCAACCACCTCCACATCTAGATTAACATTTTTTCCTTCAACCCTATAGGTAAATCCTATAGAATGCCAAAAGGATGAAACCCACGGCCATTAGAGGCCTTTAGAATCATCGTGGATTGATTTAGCGAAGGAGAACCAAGCGATCTCCAACACTGTATCGACATAATACACGTTGAGGCTCCCTCATCAATCACAGTCCTATGAATAGGTCTGTTTTTGACTATCACTGGGATCTGGAAAGCCATTTGATGAGGTAAGCGTAGTGTACTATTTTCTAGATAAAAAATTATTAGGTTCGAGTCTTGAACGTCAACAACTCCTATAGCCGACAAAAGTAATTTACGTTGTGCTGGACATGATTGCAGCACTTCCAAAGCCAACATGCTGAAGGTGAAACAGCTAAATATTCAACAATGTTATAGTTCTGAGCCGCTCTCGCATGTGGATTGAAAGCTAATTTTCGAAGTATACCCTTGGTGGGCGGTTTGATTACGAAGTCTGGATTAGGTTTCTCGATCTGTAGCAGATCGGAACTAGGAGCTGAGGTTGATCGGTTAGAATGAGAAGATTCTGCTTCTTTACCATCAACAAGACTTTTACTACCATAATCATGCGATCGAGTCGCAATCCTAACATGGGACATCATCAGTATGGGTTCTTCATTGGCATTTGAGGAAGAACCTATCATCTTACTGTCTTGACTTGGAAAAGGATCCTTCAAAACAACAGGCGTTTGGGAACCTTTGACATCTTCGCAACCTCTGCACGATGAGGGCAATCTCTTGTAAAGTGCTCTTCATCACAAATGAGACAAGGATAACGAGGTTTGCGTTTCTCATCATTTGATTTCACTTTTTCTGGTTTCTCTTTTGAATTTTTATCTGTTTTATTTTTCTTCTTCCCTTTCTTTTTACCACCAGATTTTGATTTGGCTATAGATGACTCTACAACATGAATATCGGCGGAAATTTCCGTGGAAGAATCTCCTGTCGGGGAATCTAGAAATGTTATGACAGGAGAAGAATTCTTGGAAGACTTCTTCTTCTTGGATAGGTCTGCGAAACCAGAGATTCTGGGTTCGATCCCCAGCGGAGTCGCCATTTTGTCACACCGAATGAGTCGATCTTGCGGACAAGATAGACCTTCTTAGAATCTAACGATATCTAGTGACAAGCAAGCCAATCAAAAACTATCTTTCTCTAAATATGCATTTATAAACAAAGGTAAACAAGTGTTTAGGCCTACCTTGGGTCCAATGCAAGTTTGTGTAAGCCTCGCTCCTTTGATCCAAATGAGCTCCCTTAGTGCGAATCTGCAAACACAAACAAGCAAACAAATTAAATAACACTTGAAAAGCCAATATCATAAAGCATACTTAACCTGATGATCAAGGAATTCATGAAACAAATGACATAAGACAATTTGTTGAGAAAAATGAATCTGATTGTATTAATTCAAATCAAAGAAGAACTTTACAACCTGTGCCTTGATGCTGTACAAGCTCCTCCCAGGGTCCAACAAGAAGTCTCCTCTACTTTGACAATTTTCACTCCCTTCCCAATGAAGCCAAAAAGGTATGTGATCTCTCCTCTCAAGCTTAACTAGGAAGTCTCAATTCCACCAGCATTTACCCTCAAAAACGTTTAGCTTCTAACCTCCCTAGCAACCAGCCCAATGCCTTAATTTATAGTGCAATGGAGGGAAGTTACTAGGTCCTCCTTCAAAGGGATAAAGCCCTCCTTCAAAGGGATAGCTCCTCTCATCAAGGGATTAGCTCCTTCTCTTTTGGAATGCATGAACCACCTAAGAGCGACCAATCCACGTCAAAATTCCTTCTAGAATCATCTAGAATTAACCCAAAGTGAGTTTTTTAGAATAAACTTGTGCCTTTTTGACTTTCACAGGGGTCTGCACCCACTCCTTTAGGGACAGAGTGGGCAGGTCTGCAACTTTTGTGAACAGGGGGTGCGCGACCGCAGGCAACATTGAGAGAAAGTGCGGAACCAGAGCTTTGTTGATTTTCAATGTCTCTCTCTCATTTTCAAAGCTTGACTTGGAGAGCTGAGGTCTGAGACTTTCTTAGGAGGACAGTACAAGTGATGATAGACCCATACTGACTGCAAATAATCATGGTGACGATATTTTTGTGTAACAATATCTATCCATTCATCTCTAATGGCTTTAAATAGAAGTGCTTTCAAGGTTTCCTTGTCTAAATTACTCATTTTCACTCTCTTTAAGTTGTATTGAAATATTTCAAGTAAATCCTCCAAGTTCTCATCTTCTTTTTGCATCATTTTGAATACCTTATCCTTATGATTAGTGGGCATACAATAATCTAGATATCTATCCAAAAATGTTTGTTTCATATCATTCCAAGTCCTAATAGATTGAGTGACTAATCCCATGAACCATTTCAAAGCAACTCCTTTCAATGTTGAAGGAAACAATTTGAGTTTTTGAGAGTCTTCCATATAGTCATAGGTTCTGCACAAGACTTCAAACTCAAATAGAAATGTTTCAGGATCCTCACTTTGCAACCCATAAAAGTTTGGGAGGACAGATGGTGAAATGTTTTTCATTTTTGTATGGGTTTCCTCATCGGATTTAGGGAATCCAAATGAGTTATCTCCTTCTCTATTTCCCCCATTATTACCTCTACCTCCTCCATTGTTACCTCCATTGTTTCCTCTACCACCACCTCCATTATTTCCTCTACCTCTACCTCTACCCCCTCCTCCAAATAGAGAATATTCTCCATCTAGTACTTCTTCTGCCATGATAGTTTCCTCAGGGTCTTCTGGTTCTTATATTAATGGCTGATGAAAGAGAGTCTCCTCCTTACCTTCTTCTCCAGGTGATTCTACTTCCTCAACTGCAATATGTTCCCCTATAGAAGTGAAGAAAGGATCTTCTCCTAGATCCGATTTAGTATATAGTGTGGGAGAATCTTCTAATTCAGTTGCTGCCCCTGGAATTCCAGCAATCCTAAGGCTGGGAGTATGAGTCTGGGATGGAGGTGTATCTTGTCTATGCCTTGGAGTAGCTAGAGTTGTGAAAATCAAACTTTTGGCCCTAGCTATAAACCTTCCCCTAGAATCTCTTGCTCTATGCATGTCATTTTTTTTTTTAATGATTTTTTAGTTGGGCTAATAATTATTTTTCTGATATTCTAGATCAAACTAGGTGCAAGAAGAGAGCATACTCAAGAAATTATTGAACTAATAACTCTCTTTTCTGATCCTCCAGATCACACTAGGTGCAAGAGGAGAGCATACTTCAAGAAGTTATCATTTTTTTTCCTTTTTTTTTATGTAAGAGATTGACTACCTAGTTACACTTCCCCGGCAATGGTGCCAAAACTTTTAGTCAATTTAGTATGTCCTAAATTGCTACATTAATTATCAATCCGGGAGTCGTAAACTGGTGAAGTGTGGCGCACTATATGTGCAACACAACCTCTTTCTTAGTTTTTTATTATTTTCAATTTCATTTTGTTTTTTGGGTTTGCCTTTGTTGGTCTCCTAATACAAATGGAAATTCTATCCCAAAGTTTTAAGAATACTTTTTAGAGGGCAAGTATGGATGTAGATTTAAGACAAGGTTTTATGTCTCTTATGATAACTTCCAGAACTTAGCACTTCAAAAGATCTCAAAACATGCTAGTGATAAAATTATTACTTGGGCAGGAATGTAAATGTGCAGCTACTTAAATCAAACAAAATATGAAATAGTGATCATGAAATCACTATCTCTACTGCCCATCTAAATACAGAAATAAAAGCTAAACTATTGCACTCAAACAAAACAAAAATTGCAGACTAATGAAAGCAAGATCAATTTACTTCACTTATAATCCGATAGCTCGCCAAGTAGCTTTTCGGGGTTAAGCCATGGCACCGGAGATAACGTCAAATAACATGAAGAATTGATATCTGAATTACCTACTTGCAGATTAATGAAAGTAAAATCAAATCACTTCACTTATTATCTGATAGCTTGCCAAGTAGCTTTTCGGGGTTAAGCCATGGCTCTGGAGATAAGGTCAAATAACATGAAGAACTTGATATCTAAACTACCTACTTGCAAAATGAAAGTAAAATCAAATCACTTCACTTATAATCCGATAGCTCGCCAAGGAGCTTTTTGGGGTTAAGCCATGGCTCTGAAGATAACGTCAAATAACATGAAGAATTTGATATCTAAACTGGCTAACAACAACAAATAAATAAGAATGAAATCAAAGCATAACTGAAATTGAAAAGCTTAAAAACAAATTTCAGCAGAGAGGCCAATCTCATGTCACTGTTTGATGCAAAAACTATATGAAAAATCTCGAGCATAACCTATCCTAAAACACACTTATCAGTGTTAGCAAAAGTATGCAATGCTGGAAAATCATGTACAGGAATGAAAGATTAACACCATAAATGAGTTATGAAACATATACAGTTAAACAAGCTATGAAATATATACAATGGAAATAAGAAAACTATGCATGAAAACTCTACAGAAATGAAAAACAAAGCCTCAACCAGTAGGGGCCCTCTACCCGGCCTTGGTTAATACGCTGTCAACCCAAAATTACACTTACACAGTCATAAAAAAACAGAGTTTTATATTGAAAAATGGAGGAAATGTCTCCTTGTTACAATGATAGGGCTAACGCTACAGCAACAGCATAAAGACTAACAGTAAGACTCCCTATTTGCGTTTGCAAACATGTTATTTATAGAGGAAATTACATAACTATTTTCTTGTGAGAAATCTTCAGCACAGGACACGTAAAAAGACAGAACCCGTAAGCTCAATGTCTTGGTTGCCATGATCATTCAATCTACAAAAGGTAGATGTTGGATTCGCATCATGGAAATGGCCTGCAACTGTCAAGAGCAATCCACAAATCTAGGAACGGTCTCGGACCTTTCACGTGCTGAAAACAAAGACCTATTTGTCGTAGGACTCCTTGTTTGACTGTCCTTTGACCAAGGCTTTTCTTTAAGAATTCGGCTGAATAAATAGGACCCGGTCCATGTCAAGATCATTCCTGAGCTGCCCACATGCCTCGTTTCACTTGCCGACACCTGTAACCTATAGAACAATAAAATTAGTTGCGGAATCACGAGTCAGCTATGGAAAGTGGCTACATTCCACAATTGATGAAGAAAATATAAATCAAATAGCAAACACAAAAATATAGTTAGAAAACCACTTAAATGCGCTCCTAGAATCAATATGTAATGATCTTTGATAGCTTATGAGGCACTGGTGTGTGAGAAAGGTCTAGGAAAGTATGTAGAAGAGAGGTAGTTTTAGGGCTCAACACACATTACGATGCCTTTTCTTGTCATGCCTTGTTGTGTACTTGACTTTGCCTTTTTCAAGTTGTTCTTTCACTATTTGATATACCATTTGGATTCGTTCAATGAAATCTTTGGCTTTGTCCATGTTACTATCAATAGCAACATACTTCTTACCAAGATGATACAATACATTATGATGCAAATGGTAAACAAATTCCTTTGAATCAAGCTTGAATGTACATCTTGAAAGTATGTATTCTTCTAAACATAACTTTCATGTAAAATAAAATGATGCTTGAGGAAATTAGTTATACAAACTATACACCTAGAAAGTACATTAACAAACTTGTCACTTATACCTTTCTTATACATTTTGACCGAGTTGAACAGTAGAAGAAAACCCATCCAATGGAAGTGCCTTTGTCACTGCAACTTAAACACTTCACCATTGAAAATTTCTGAATGAAAAGATATTGGCTTACCACATTGCATAAAGACTGCACCCATGGCATAGTCACATACATCAACTTGAAACTCAAAGGACTTTTTCAAGTTTAGAAAAGAAAGTATAAAGGCTGAACCAATCTTTTGTTTTAAATCATCAAATGGCTCTTGTTGTTTGCCTCCCCACTGGAAGACCTTTTTCACAACTTCCAAAGAATGCAAATGAGCTACGATAGAAGAAAAATTAACAAAACCTTTCCTCTAACATTGGGTTGCTCCCAAATAACCTCTTATCCAAATTACTATCTTTAGCTTGCCTACATAAATTGCAAGTACAACAAAGGCATCTACGCCTTTACGGGGATGTATAATTCTTTCACCTGTGTCTGCAAGGATGGATTCAATACCACCATAGACTGTTACGGATGAATGGACTACTGGAACGGAGCCGAGAGTGACAGATCTATAGCTTCCATAGATCCCACTCCCCAGAATTATGGTGTCGATCTCAAGTACAGCTTCAATGTTAGTTGACCAATCCATAATGGCATCAATCTTGGAGAGGTTGTTATGAAACCAACTCAAAAAGATAGAAATGATAGATCAAAAACTTCAAAATCAGCCTCTTTGAGGGGGTAACCTCCTTTACATTACACAAATTAACAATTCTTGGATGATACAAATGACAAGACCTCCTTTCTATATATACAAGTCTAAGGGGTCCCAATACAATCAGAGCCTACATAGCAATAATATTGTAGGGGCACAACAATAACAATAGTGGGCTTCTATGGGGCATAATAATAACAACATGGGGACTACATCGGCACAATAATACAATAAGGGGGTTACACTAATAATAATAAGGGGTTACACTAGTACTATAGGGACCTAACATGCCTCTCTCCTTCAAAAAGTGTTGTCCACAACACTTGAGAAGTTCTGGATTCTTTTGTATAAAATTCTCATCCTCCCATGTGGAATCTTTAGCGGGTAAGTTCTTCCACTTTATGAGATACTCTAAAATTGATCAATTCTGTAGCTGTCCATTTATTTTTTTTGTGACTGCTTCTGATTCCCATATGATTTTTCCTTTCTCGTCAACTTATGGAAATATTTCTTGAACTAGGATCTTCTAACCTATAACCTTCTTTAAGCATGAAACATGGAAAACACAGTGTGCTCGACAAGATGCAGGAAGCTCCAATTTGTATGCCATAGTACCAATATTTTGTAACACCTTGTACAAACCATAATACTTTAGTGATAATTTATCATCCTTCTTAGCTTGCTCAAGGGACATTTGTTTGTATGGTTTTATTTGTAGAAATACCTAGTCACCTACATCAAAACTTCTTTCATTGTGATGTTGATTTTCCTATTGTTTCATTCTATTTTGCACCAAAGTGAGGTTATCCTTTAAGAGTTTTAGAACTTGTTTTTGATGCTCGATGTGATCTTCCACTACTTGAACCTTATAATTTTATTTTAAAGATTATGTGATGGATGATGGGTGATATCCATAAAGTGCCATAAATGGGTAATTTTCGCTACAATATGGAAGGAAGTGTTATACCACCATTGAGCCAGAGGCAACCACTTGACCCATTGTGCCTATTTAACAGATACAAAGCAACAAAGATATCCTTCCAAACATTTGTTCACTATCTTATATTTCCCATCAAATTGAGGATGATAAGATGAGCTATGAGCTAACTGAGTACCCAAATATTCCACGTCTTGTACTCCAAAGAAACATTTGGGGATTTTTGCATATAATTGTTTCTCCTCCAATAGTTTGAGCACCCTGTCAACATGTTGAACATGATCCTTCCAAGACTTCTTGTAGATTATTATATCATCAAAAAATACTAACAAAAATTTTCTAAGAAAGGGTTTGAAAATGGAATTCATTAAACCTTGAAATGTAGAAGGTGCATTGGTAAGGCGAAAATGTGTAACCAAAAATTCATAATGACCCTTATGAGTTCTAAATGTTGTTTTTGGAATGTCTTTAGTCTTCATTTTGATTTGATGATATCCTAAACAAAGACCCAACTTGGTAAAGTAAATTGCTCCATGTAATTCATCAATGACAGGAATGGGAAATTTATCTTGAATAGTAAGCTTGTTGAGCTCCCTATATTCTAGACACATTTGCCATGATCCATCCTTCTTGTGTACCAATACCACTGGAGTAGAGAAAGAACTTTGACTAGGTTAAATTATACCAACCTCTAGCATTTCTACAACCATACGTCCAATTTTGATCTTTTGGGCATATGGATGTCTATAAGGCCTGATGTTTTGGGGAACACTTCCTGGAATCAAATGAATAGCCTGGCCATGATCACGAATAGGGCCCAACTTTGGGAGTCTCAAATACCTTTGAATGATTGTCCAAAATGTTTTGGAGATCTGGAGAAATAGATGATTTCAATGTGGGAACCTATAGTGAACATAATTTTGCAATTACGCCCCATTGTTCTTTCTTTAGAATATTTCTCATGTTGTTAGAGCTGATTACCTTTCACGGTTTCCTTGTGATACCCCTTAATTCAACTTCCTTTCCTTCCCAAAAAATTTTCAAGAAATGTTCTTGAAAATTAAAAGCTATCGTACCAAAAGATTATAGCCATTGGACTCCTAGTACAACATCTGAACCACCCATTGGAATGGGAAGCATTGGACTATTCAAAACGTATTCTCCCATGGATAGCTTGATATTATGGCACTTTCTAGATAAATTTATGGTTCCTCCATTTGCAACTATTACTTGACACTCTAGTGATGGATATAGGAAGAAATTCAATTCCTTGGCTATCTTACAATGAATAAAATTATGGGTACTACCTGAATTAATCAACACTATTACCTTTTTCTTCTTGATATGCCCTTCTATATTGAGAGTTTGAGGAGTGGTAATTCCTATCAATGTATTACAAGATATTGTCATATTCATTTCATCTTTCTCTAGGATTGGTTCGTAGTGCATATCCTCTTCTTTTGATGTTTCTTGTTTCATTTCTCTCTCCTCTTCCCCATCTATGTAAATTAATTTCTTCTCAGCACACTTGTGACCTTTAGTGTATTTTCTATGACAATTGTAACAAAGCGCCTTTTCTCTTTTTTCTTCCAATTGTTTTGGTGTCAACCTCGTAGGTGGTGAAAGGCTAGGAGAAACAACAATTCCATCTTTATAGTTATGAGTGGTAGGCTTCCTTGTTGCCATAATTTTGCTTTCAATTTTTCTTGCCAACCTATATGCCTTCTCCAATGAATCAGGTTCCCAAAGGTGAACCTCATGTTGGATGTTATCATTTAAAGTCCCTATGAAGACTTCAATCCTATTCTTATTTGGAATATCATTTACCGTTATATTCAATTTTTGGAAGTCCTCAATGTGCTCTGTCATTGAACCCTTTTGTTTGAGATTTATAAATTGGCTAAAGAAGGTGTTTCTTTTTGTATCCTCATAATGTGCTATCATTTCTTGTGTGAAAATTGACTAGGTGACAAGTTGTTTACAAGAACAAATCCCTCTATACCATACAAACTGATCCGGTTCTAAATATAAAGATGCAATACGTACCTTTTGTGTGTTTTGCACATTATGTAGATAAAAATATTTATCCATCTCTAGTATCCATGTTATGGGATCATTGCCATAAAAATTCTTAATATCTATCTTCGGAATATGTTGGGTCTTCAATCCAATGTTAGATTCTATGAAATCATGATTAACATTACTTGCATTGTCATCATGACTTTCCTCTACTACCTTTTCGCCATTAGGAGGCCTTTCTTGTAGCCTCTTTGTCCCACCTTCCTTCAAACCTTCCATGTCTTTCTTCAAATATTCCATAGATTTCTTCCAATATATTTCCATACCATTGATATTAGCTTCCATGGTAGAGATAAAATTATTTATCTTAGCTTCGATCGCATTCTTTAAATCATCCATCCAATTTTGATTACTAGGTTTTTCTATTTTCTTGATTCGAGCCATTCTTTTTCGTTCTTCTAAGATCTTGATCTTGAATATGTTCTATCTCTGAAGGTTTAGATCTCCAAGGTCTGGAATTGTGACCTGTAGTAGCCCTCTATGTCCTCCTTCCAATGCCACATGCCTGATTGAAATTGGATTCTCCAAGAAAGAGTTATTTCCAATATCCCAAGATGACCTGATTATATACTTTGAGTAGAGAAAACTTGTCTAAAGTGACACGTGCCATGGTTTTGACCTTCGGACCTAAAAGTGATACATAGAGAAGTACATTTTATGCTATTTTTGTAACCTCTTACGAATTTTCAATCATATGCTCAGAGAGAAATTTATGACGATTTTCTCAAGGTCACCTGTTTGGGATGTAATTCGAGAGCCTACAAAAACCCTAAATTCCTTAGACCATATCTCTGAAAATATAGTGAACCAAGATCTGAAATTTGGGGTTGTGGTTCACCATGATTTCGGCTCAAATGGGTTTTAATTTCAGAGTCTTAACCTTTGTAGAAACAAACGTATAGAGAAACTCCCACTTTGACCTGCTTGAGATGGAATTTTGGAGTTTGCAAAAACACTAACTTCCTCAGATCATATCTTCGAAAATATAGCGAGTCAAGGTCTTAAATTCAGTCTCAAAGTTCAGAACGATTTTGGCTAAAATGGGGTTTTTTTCAGCTTCTAAAACATCATATTAAAATGGTTATAACGAAACTAACACGATGACCTATTTGGAGTAGCGAGACCCTAGAATCAAAAGCTCTGATACCAAATGTTATGAAATCAGGTCAAAAAGATAGAAAAGATAGATCAAAAACTTCAAAATCAACCTCTTTAAGGGGGGAACCTATTTTACATTACATAAATGAAAAATTCTTGGATGATACAAATGACAAAACCTCCTTTCTATATATAGGAGTGTAAGGGGTCCTAATACAATCAGAGCCTACATAGCAATCATATTGTAGGGGCACAACAATAACAATAGTGGGCTTCTATGGGGTATAATAATAACAACATGGGGACTACATGGGCACAATAATACAATAAGGGGGTTGCACTAATAACAATAAGGGGTTACACTAGTAGTATAGGGACCTAACAGAGGTCTAACTTTAGCTCACCTTCTCCACATCCCATGCAGACCACAAGAAAGCCCTTTGGAACTTGAACGCGCTTGGAAGAACCAATTTCACAGCTCGAGTACATCAAAGAACTTTTATCCAACATATAATTTTACATCTTCATAAACAAATGTTCTTGACCTATGATATCAAGTATTTTTTCTCACACATGAGATGTTCATAAGGAAATTTTCTAAAAATGAAAATTTCATCCAAGTAGACTATCATGTCTAGAAATGGCTTCAATACATCTTGCTTCATATGCAGGAAAGTAGTAGGAGCATGGAAAAGACCGTAAATCATAATAAGCCATTCAAGAAAACCTTGCTTGCTTTTGAATGTCATCTTCCATATATCTCCTTAAACAACATTACTTTGATGAAAACCACTTCTTGAATCCATTTCAATGAAATGCTTACCATTCTTCTTGGGCGCCAAAACAAAAGGTGCCCCACATGGTAAGGGAGTACATTGAATGATCCTTTTATTCAACAATCCTTGGATTTGCATCTTAATTTATGCGCTTTCCATCATTGACATCATGTACATGCCAATGTTATGAAGAAGACACTTTTGTTGCAACTTTATTTCATCTTGGATTCTCCTCTTGGGAGGTAATCTCTTTGGTTCCTTAAACTTCTTGTCATATTAGTTAACTATGTCAAACAATTCAGATTTAAAATTTGAATCACAACCTTTAAATGCTTCATAATCAATATCATTCTTGGGTTTGATCATGAGAAACACAAAATTATTGCTCGAATTCACTAGTCTTTTCATCTTCCCTACATTAGCAAGAGAAAGATTTATTTTCTTCCTATGAGCTCTCACAATATATTCTACTCCATATTTGAATAAATGATATTTGTTTTCATGTCTATGGAATATATATTTTCTATCATAAAGGTATGGGCTACCCAAAACTATGCCACATATATCAAACAGCACAACATCAAGCTACACTTCATCTATGAAATTTGCAGTAATGGTGAATCTCAATTTACATTTTCTAGTAACTTGCAATTGTGCATTGCTACACACCCATCCAAGTGGATATGTTTCATGATGTGGAATGGTTTCCAATTTTAAACTTTTAAATTTTTTTCAGAGATAAGATTGTCTTAAGAGCCACTATCGAACATCATATCAATTTTGTTATTTCTTGAGATCACCCTTATGTGAAAAAATTATATTCTCCTCTTTTCATTTGAGTTTCATTTTGTGAGTTTGAGAAACTAGTGCTCACAACAGATTCATTTCCATGAAACCCCATGGCTGTGATTTTAGTTTCATTGCCCGAATCAGATCCCAAATCCTCTTGAGTGATGGTAGTTGTCTTTTATTTTCCTTTGTTATTGAATTTCTTTGGTTTCTGTTGGAGAGGTAAATCCCCTCTGTGGACATAGGCGATCCCACTAGATCAAAATGGATCTAGCAACAATCAATTCATGCTACCATGCAAGTTCCTAGTTGCAAATCGAAAGTGGATTATGAGGACCAACCTGGAGTCCAATGCTAACGTCAAAGACGAGTTGATACTCCCGTTCCCTTGCTCCGGCAGGTCACAATCCTTGCCATCCCCGCGAATGGATACCTGCACATGCAAAGAGCAAAGCGAATACAAGCATAAAATCCACTAAATACAACTATATTTCAGTCAGAAAGGAAATAGATCAAACATTATCATGATGAACAATAAGATCGGAACCATAATAGTAGTCGTTTATTAATGAATAATCAACAGAGAAAGATACAACCAAAGTTCTGACGTTGAACCTCTCCTTTGGCTGGGCGAGTAGCTATACATGTCTTGTAATGGACCTTCTCTCTCTTAGACTTCCGGCAGCATAACCTCCCTATGCTTCAAGACTCTTACTATCACTCAAGACAAGCGTTATCACAACTAGCATTACTCAAAAACTCCCTTGTCTAATGCATGAGGACATACTTTTATAGATGGAAGAGGGGAGGAAGATACAATGCACCAGGACACCCATTATGGATTGGCATCATCTCCAAAAAGCCGCTGTGGATAGATGTCAAGGATAGATGATGACTCTCGACATCTAGAAGATGAGCTTTATCCTCAAAAGACTTCATGACTTGAAGGGAAAAAACATCTAGGCGCGCGTTTGTCAAAAATCTTTACCAAACTTGGTTGGCGCGGGTGTTGTTCTAAGACAGAGCGCGAATGGTCGCACCCTCTTTTGAGGATCTCATGATTGGCGCGGTAGGACATAGTGGACCCGCGCTAATGGAAAAAGGGCACTTTTTAGAGATATTTTGCAGAAGGTATCTTCAGGGAACATGAAGTACATACTTAAGGGAACATAATGCAAGTGTTTCTAGGTTATGTCACTGCTCACAAGTCCCGAAATGAGTCCTCCAAAGTACGGGAAAGGGGTAACAGGGATGGTGACCAATGGTGACAAATTACTATGTAACAGATGCCCCCTAAAGCATGAGGCCCGAGAGAGAGAGAGGGGTGAAATGCTTTACAAGAACACATGTAGCTGCCGCCGAGAATCTGCATTGAGAGATACAACTGATAGCTCAAGTACATGATGTATGCGGTATGGTCATAGCCATCCATAAGAGAGTACATAATAATCTAGATCCATAGTATGGACGCAGCCATCTGGTTAGGATCAATGAATCGACTCAGGTATGGTCGCAGCCATCCAATGAATGAGTCATGTATCAAGAATCACGCCTGGATTACAACAGACACAATCCAGGGTCTTGCACTCCATCTCGACCCGAACAAAAGTACAAGTTCAAGCATGCGAATATATGAGCTGAAGTCGAACATGCATGAACATCATCTGATTACCAATCAATATTAAAAACTGTTAACAGACGCGAGAGGTACCACCAATAATGACAATGGCCCTCAAGGTACTACAGGTACAATCTACAGCGTGCGAATTAGTGATCTGATGTCGAAAACCCGTAGAATCATTCGATCAGAGGCCAATGATGAAAACCTCACGTCGAACACGAAGAACCTGCCATTGAGGCATGCAGGCTCCAAGGCACCGGAAGGGAGTCTCTAGATCAGCTTCCTGGATAATGAGCTGAAGTCGACAGGAAGCGACCTTGATCGAAGGTGGGCCATAATGTTTCCCACATCATCGACACGAGACAGAGAGATAATGTTGTGAATCAAGATTATGTGAGCTTCAGGGGGAGGTTGTTTCTTTGCAGAGGTCAACTTCTCTTGAACATATCGGTGGCATGATAGTGGAATTGGCAGTATTTGACATCAATGTATCATAGGTCATGGTGACGAGGCAATGAATAGATGAGAGGTCAAACAGGATTACCCAAATCCACGGAGGCATGTGAAAAATGAGATGAGATATCCCCACCCGGACACGAAAGCAGAAAAATGCCATGTTCAAGAGCGACATACTGCCGACACGACAATAATTATGGTTCCTTTTTTCCCCCGCCATTTCTGGCAAGTACCCCAATTATTTTTAACAAGCTTGATGGGGATAACATATGCTTGTTGTGCGTCATTTCGACAAAATCCTATGTCATCAGATTTTAACGAGTCTGACAAAGGAAGAACTTGGCGTCTTTTCATGTTTAGAGAGTTTGAAAAGACAGCAGAAAAGGAAACTCTAGGGGTGTCCTTTTTCGTAAAGTTGTGTCTCGCAAGCCCGAAAAAGTATAAAACAATGCTCGAGAGAACCGCCTGACCATTACGATCAAGGAGTACTTTTCATAAATAGTGATTTTGACCTGAAAAAGTAAAAAAGCGATCAAAATCACGTCGTTTCGCGACCATTAACGAGTTTGAAACGACAAAACCCGGTAATCATTTTAAGTTTTAACGGTCGACAAAAAGAACTTAAAACGACCGCCCCTTATTAACGTTTAACGAGTCAAGAGGAGTAACTCGGTAATCTTTTCTTCTTTAAACGGTCAGAAAAAGAGCTGAAAGAAGACCTCCATTTTTATTTTCTTTAACGAGTCAAAAAGGAAAAATACTTGGCAATCTTTTCATATTTTACGAGTCAGAAAAGAGCATAAAGGCGACTCATCCTGAAGGAACGAGTGGTATAAAGGGTAGCAACTGGTTCCGGCAATGGTGGAATTGCTCAAAACATATAATAGTTAAGAGGCTGGCTAATAAAACCACTCATCGCTGCGGTTCCTCAGGAAAGGATAAACAACCAAGTGAAAGCATATGATTGGCCAAAGAGATGGTGGCGATGGAATGAAACAACCAAGGCTCATCTAACAAAATTTAGGGGATAGGCGGCAATCACAAGATGTTAATTAGGTATGGGTTCATTTTTACACAAGCTTGAACCATGGAAAACTCTGCTTGGATTCGGTTTCATGTTTACACAAGCTTGAAACGAAAAACTATGCTTGTTAGAAGTTCACATGCCCCCAGCATGATAACGCAAATCGAGGTACATGCCCCCCAAGCTTCATTGCATTCAACGAGGTGGATGGAATGAAGGTTCACTCTCGAGATCTGTGAAAGACTCGACTTGTATTTTACGAGATCTTAATCAAAAGACTCTATTTGGAAAGGGAGTTGTTTCATTTTTTAAGGAGCTTGACACAGGAAAATGAACTATGCTCCGCCAGACCTTCATCATAATGAACAGGAAGTCGGGGCTTCCAAGAGTGCCACTCCCGGTGGAAGGACAACATCTCGAAAGTCAGGACCCAATGCCCCCAGGACACTGTGCACGACGGCGACATCGCTGGATACAGGCACGGGATAGGTGGCCACGTAGTTGATCTGTGCTGGGGTAGATGCAACTGGTGGATGAAAACCAGGAGGGGATGATGACTGCGCAGGAGGGACCCGTGGACGAACGAACGATAATTGATCGATAGTCACAATTCTTCCATCGTGTGGAAAGCAAACCACACGGAAAAGTGAAGAGACAAGGGCCCCCATGGCATAAACATAGTCATGGCCAAGGAGAAGACTGAAATCTAAAGCACCTTGGGTAACCGATACGTCTATATAGACGGTTTTGCCTCCCAAAGTAATAGGGAACTTTGGAAGGATCCCTAATGGTTGACTAGTTCCTCCGTCAAAAGCCGTCAGATTCGGTGCGACTGGCACAAGCTGCGGGGAACCCAAAGCTTGCCGAGTAGTGGCAGGCATAAGACTGACAGATGCACCCTCATCCAAAATAGTGCCAGGTATCGCCTTATTATAGGTGTGTACCATAACCCAGAAAGGCACATGGGACGGAAGGCGGGAGGTGGTCAAACGACTCCAGTCAAAGGAAACGACTGAACTACTTGGTGGGGGAATCGTATGATTGCCCCCCTGCTCTAAAGGGACCGAAGCAGGACTCTCGGGAACAGCTGGGATAGGAGAGTCATTTCCGGACTCAGGAGAATCTGAGGAGACGAGAAGAACATGGGAATTATGCTCTTTCGAAACAGAGTGATCGAGTGGTGAACTCGAGTCAACACTCTTTCCGACCAATGGTTGGTCTGGAACAGGCTTGGCAGAGCCAGGTTCAAGAAGAGGAGGCTGGACAAGAGAGGAATCTTGGTCGATCTCTTTGTCAGCAGGGCAACGATCTGCGGCTGCAGAGAGACGTTGATAACCAACGGGAAGTTGGGGTGAGGGAGCTGTAAGACTTTCCAAGACAACAGAGGCTTTATCCATGAGCGGACAAAGGTGAAGGGGATGATTGCCTTCACAAAGTCTACAGGGGATTCAAATCTTCCATTTTCCCTTAACATTTCCAGCTGATAGTGTAACATCGCCGTGAGCTTCAGAGGACAATGAGGGGTGGGCCGGATCGCGAGACCATACTTCTAAGACCCTGGGAATGCCAGGACAATCGCGAAGAAGATGGTCCTCCTTGCACAACCTACAAAGAAATTTGACCTTCTGCGGAGGAGCAGAAGGTGGCTCAACTTGAGTTGTACTTTTAACCTCTCACTTAGGAGTCTTCTTCTTCTTAGCCACCTGGTTACTTGAATCCAGACTTTCGCCAGGCGAAGTAGAATATGAGGACGCAGAAATAGGAGAAGAAGGGGAGAGGTCCACCTTGGAATCAACATGATGTTGTTCGGGTGGAGAAGACGGTGGAACAGGAGTCATCACACCCGGGACCACCGAGGTTGAAAACAACCATACGGGCAAACCGATGGTTAACCCAGGCAAAGACAAAGTTGCCATATACGGAGCACCGGCATTTCCAAAAGAAGGAAATGGACTAGGGTTTCCATCCGGGGGAACACCTTGGCCGGTAGACTCGGGGAAGGTTGCCATTGAAAACGAGAAAGAACCCTACTCAAGCTAACGCAAACAAGATCTAACTGGGTAAATGTGAATCGTGGCCGAATAAATTTTAAGACGCACGGACTTAACTTGACATTTTCATGTTTTAAGAGTCGAGAAAAGGACAAAAAGATGACTCTAGTCTCCTTCGAATGGTTAATGAGCACGAAGTGACAAGACGCTCACTGGCACCTTTTCTATTAAGGAGTCCGAAAAGGATCAAAAGTGACTACTTTGGAGACTCTAGGAAAAGGGTTTACCAAACAATCCGTAAAACTGCTTATACACCTTGGCAATCAGATGAAAACCAAGGACTTCCCATACGGCAGTCAATCTTCCCGAATGCTGTGTTCAGTGCATTACGGCTTGTAAGGCGGCAGACATGGCTTCCTGTGGATAAAGGATGATAACCTAGTGGGGTCTCCGTTATATAAGCGACAGTACGTGGGAGCTCAGTCTGTGCTAGACCACTATCGAGTCACAAGAGGAGGAATCACCCAACCGTAGTGTGAAACAATAGTGACTAGGTTTAACGACGCCGGAACACGTCTCTAGCCTAGACATCTAGAATATGTGTGTTAGGTTCCAATGCGTTGTTAGATTCATTCGGTTTATTTTACAGTTGATCTTCAATTAAGTTTCAGTTTTCAGGTCCTACCGCATGTGATCTCTCAAAACTTCCTAAATGCAAACTATATGCCAAAATTATATCATTTCGTTCGATGAATGCTAACTACAGGAGAGATAAGATTTTCAAACAAACAAAATGAACAATAAACAATCAACAAAGATCCTAATGCAGCTAATAACAAGAAATGAAATTTTTTCTTTTCTTTTCTTTTTAAAAGCGACTAATTGCCAATAACAATAAATGCTAACTAATATAATGCAAAAAGATCATTTGTTTTTTTCTCTTTTAAAATGGCATAATGCATTTAAACAAATCTCGAGAGATATTAACAAGCATAAACAGACAAAGTTCACCCAATGCAAATAGAACCAAATCTAAAACACCAAGATAAGCTGTCAAAACAAGGAAAATGACAAAGACTTCAATGATCTAAGCTCAAACGAAGTCAAGCAAAATCCAAACGAGCTAGAGGTGAATTGCTCGAAGCACAGAATAACAAGCTTTAACAACCACTAGACAGGTGCGGAAAACAACCAAAAAGTTGACTGGGCAATCAAAGAACCAAAACTCCCACAGAAGGCTCGATATGCAAAGCCACTAGATGCTCTAGGGCTGGGATATACAATCGATAGAGATAGGAAAACACCTGAAGGATAGAGGTAAAAAACCAGTCAAACAGAATTCCCACACACTTCCAGAAGCTGCAGAGGATGTAAAAAGACAAAAATCTGAGTTTAAAGAGCTTCCAACAAACACACTGGCAAAATTCACAGGACTGGCGCGACTGTCAGCCTGCAACTTGCGCTATTAAGGAATTGGCGCGAGTTGCTGTTGTGCAACATGCGCCAACTGGCGCGACTGTCAGATAGAAAAATGCGCCAACAAAGTTTGCTGGCCCAAAAAATAAATAAAGAAGCCCAGGGTCTGGTGAACAGTACTCAGACAGATCCAACAATAAGAAACAACTTTAAAACTGACCCAGAAAGCTCATTTACACAAGCAGGCAAGAGAAAACTAACATGCAAGACAAACTCCAAGCTGTTCAGTTCATAAACCAAACCGGAGATCGACTGAAGTGGCGTTGATATACTCCGCTAATGCAAAGCAATAGCATTTCAAAGGCTGCCTGGCCGTGCTTCAGACTCCGTCCACGGTTTATGAGTCAAACAACAAATAGCTCCTCCCCAGTGGAGTCGCCAAATTGTTGGAGAGGTAAATCCCCTCTGCGGACAGAGGCGATCCCACTAGATCAAAATGGATCTAGCAACAATCAATTCACGCTACCATGCAAGTTCCTAGTTGCAAATCGAAAGTGGATTATTAGGACCAACCTGGAGTCCAACGCTAACGTCGAAGACGAGTTGATACTCCCGTTCCCTTGCTCTGGCAGGTCACAATCCTTGCGATCCCCACGAATGGATACCTACACATGCAAAGAGCAAAGCGATTACAAGCATAAAATCCACTAAATACAACTATATTTCAGTCAGAAAGGAAATAGATCAAACATTATCATGATGAACAATAAGATCAGAACCATAATAGTAGTCATTTATTAATGAATAATCAATAGAGAAAGATACAACCAAAGTTCTGACGTTGAACCTCTCCTCTGGCTGGGCGAGCAGCTATACATGTCTTGTAATGGACCTTCTCTCTCTCAGACTTCCGACAGCATAACCTCCCTATGCTTCAAGACTC
This sequence comes from Pinus tabuliformis, assembly GCA_031772625.1. Taxonomy (NCBI): domain Eukaryota; kingdom Viridiplantae; phylum Streptophyta; class Pinopsida; order Pinales; family Pinaceae; genus Pinus; species Pinus tabuliformis. Next base: position 124,903,492 of record CM062805.1, read on the forward strand.
TTACTATCACTCAAGACAAGAGTTATCACAACTAGCATTACTCAAAAACTCCCTTGTCTAATGCATGAGGACAGACTTTTATAGATGGAGGAGGGGAGGAAGATACAAGGCACCAGGACACCCATTATGGATTGGCATCATCTCCAAAAAGCCACTGTGGATAGATGTCAAGGATAGATGATGACTCTCGACATCTAGAAGATGAGCTTTATCCTCAAAAGAATTCATGACTTGAAGGGAAAAAACATCTAGGCGCGCGTTTGTCAAAAATATTTACCAAACTTGGTTGGCGCGGGTGTTGTTCTAAGACAGAGCACCAATGGTCGCACCCTCTTTTGAGGATCTCATTGATTGGCGCGGGTAGGACATAGTGGACCCGCGCTAATGGAAAAAGGGCACTTTTTAGAGATATTTTGCAGAAGGTGTCTTTAGGGAACATGAAGTACATACTTAAGGGAACATAATGCAAGTGTTTCTAGGTTATGTCACTGCTCACAAGTCCCGGAATGAGTCCTCCAAAGTACGGGAAAGGGGTAACAGGGACGGTGACCAATGGTGACAAATTACTGTGTAACAGTTTCATTTCGGGATGAAGCTTCCAATAATGAGCTTCATCATGACCCTCTCTAGAACAATGTTTACATGTTGTTTTCTCTCCTTCCTTTTTAATGGATGTGTTTTTCCTTCCCTTGATTTCCTTTTCTTCCTCTTCACCCTTAAATGTCTTTTTACTACCTTCTTCTGGAGTATTTTTCCCTCTTGCCTCAAGATGAGTGGCTTGCACACACACATCATCTAGATTATTGGGATTAAACATTAGGAAAGTATACCTAAGGTAAATATGTAAACCCCCTATGTACTTCAACAATCTTTCTTGTGATTGGAAATCTACACCTAACATCAAAGACCTTTTTCTGAATCCTTGGGTGTCATCTTGCACATTTTGACCTTTAAGTTGTCTAAAGTTTTTCCAAATCATGATCACTTTCTGCATATAATATAGAGGGTAGAATTTTCTTTTGATTGCAACAATGAAATCATTCCAAGGAATTGAGATCTTGTCACGTTTTTTAATCTCCTCTTGGGTCTTTTATTCCCACCATACTAGTGTTTCACCCTCCATTCTCAAGGAAGTTAACTTAATGTTTATGTCATCCTCTTGAAGGTTTTGAATCTTGCAATAGACCTCCAACTGATGAATCCAATTATCAAGCTTCTCTACATTCATTTCACCATTATACATGATCAAATCAAATTTAACATCAAGTTCTAAAAAAGGTGATTTACTAGTTCCTTTTGAACTCTGGTGATGAGTATGAGTAAGGGTTGTGTTAGTGGAAGAGGGTGATGATGCTTGTGAAGAAGAAGATGAAGAAGATGGTGGAGAGGGTGGATATTTGTCACCATTTCCATTACCTCCTTTTCCATTACCTCCTCCTCAATAACCTTCAACTTTGGGAGGTTTGGAACTTTCCCCTTGCAACCTCATATTCCTCTCTTGATAGAGGACCTTCACCATCTCTGTCATATCAAAGAAAGACTTTCTAAAGGTATTCTCATATTTTGTCATGTTTGTAGGTTCTCCTTCATGAGACATGATCTCTAGAGTCTCAAATGCAACTTGAGGCTAAACTGGTGTTGGAGATTGTGTCAACCTTGATCTCCTTCCCCTTGACCCAACTTTAGGGCTTCCAACATGAACCCCTTCTTCTCTTTTGAGTTTTAACCTTGTAGGAATGACATAAAGTTGCAAACAGTTAAATCCTTCTTTCACAAAGAAAACCTAGTGCTCTGATACCAAAATTTATTTGATTTGGAATATTAGATTGTTGTGCTAAGATCCTCCTCAGATTAGAAACAAAATTCTTTCATTGTGATTAAGGATTCATGAATTTTGGCAAGTGAAATGATGATTTTTTATGTTAATTTTATGAGCAATTTAACATCGACAAGAGACTGAAAAATAGCAGAAACGTGTATATAACATCATCAAAAATACATTACAATAGGAACATGATAAAGGAGTTCGCCCCTCGTGGGCTACGTCTCCTTGGTCCAGGTTCCAATGGCTTGGGCCTATCTATTATGCTCAAAGATGTAAAAATATGTGTTTACAATGCTCAAATGCTTCTCCAACCTGCTCCAATGATTCTAGAATACTCCAAAATGGTTCCCCAACCTCTTTCTACTTCCAATTTGGTGGAAAACAAAACAATTTATGACCTCCCCTAGTTTTCCCACTATTTACTCCACAAATTGCTCCAAATCCATCATGATCCTACAAATTGTTGGGCGTGGAGCATGATTATCTTCTTTATTTAGAGCTATCGCTACATTGGACCCCAATTCGTAATGTGGTGGCAACACCACCCATAAAATATACGCCGCCAGGGGGGTCCACGGGGCAGCACCTCCGAAGCTAAGAATAGATGTAAAATTGCCTTCTAAAATGTTGTAATTTCGTAGTCAATCCAGGTCATTCATTAGGTAGAGATCTGATGGTATAAGTTATGTTTAATTTATGGTTTTTTGCCCTAGAAGGCAACCCCTCACTATAGATGAGGGAATTGTATTTCATCTATGTAGATCGGTATTCTAAGTGATAAAGAGAGAGGAGATTGTGTGAGAGTGAAGAGGGAATTACAATGGATCTGTTGTAGCTTGTATCTCTTCTGTTTGCTGGATAATATAAAAGGAAGGACTGGCTGTTTCTTCGTGGATGTAGTCCAAATTGGGTGAACCACGTATATTTGTGTCTCTAATTTTTTATGTGTTTTATGTGTTTATATTTCTGCAATATAGTTTATGTGGTCCATTGCTCTGTAATATATCATTTTCTAACACAAATTAGCTCCAAAAAGCACTAACTGAGCGAAAATTTAACTATGTGGCAGCCCATAATCTATCAGCACTGACTGTCTCATCGCAAATCACAATCAGAAAAAACCAACGGCTTATGGTTTGTGAATGTAGAAGGGTGATGTGTGATTGCAAGATGGTGGACCCTACAGAACTATTAACGAAACTCATAAAATTATCGCATGCGAGATCCTTTCCCAATTCGCAATCCGTGGAGTACCAGCGGTCTTACATTTGCAAGACTCTATTTTCTTCAGTGTGCAATTGTGATTATCTCATCGCAACACTTCCTTGCTCGGGGGATGATTGTCACATCAGAACTATTGGGGCCAATTCTTTAATGCCTTTCTGCCTACCCTATTGCGATGTGCGATTGTGATTATCGCATCGCATCCTCACTTGTTCCGGGGCTGATTTTTAATGTCGACCCACCTGCAACATGCGATTTGTGAAATGCAGGAGCCGATGGTGGCCTTCCACTTGGCGTTTCCCCATTTGCTAAAGAGCCCTGCCACATCATATTTTCCTACCATCTGTCTAAGTCAAACGTGAACTTTGACTTGCTCCAACTTCTTCATACGAGCTCGGATTTGAGTGTCATTTGCACCGTTGGAATCAGGATGATGAGTTCTTCGATTGAAAGCTAAGTTTATAGATATTATGATACTTTTAGTTTTGAGCAACTGATCACTCCCCCCCACTGGAAACCTTTTGGACCCCAAAAGGATCTCTTTCAATTGTCGAGCAGGTGAGGGTACAGTTCCCTCACCTTTCCAATCTCTCTTAATTCATCGCTTACTTGGAACTTATGATCTACATGATGCATTTTGTGCCTTGCTATATACCTGCCTTTTCCCTTTTCAAGTTGTTCTTGCACTGTTTGATGTACCGTTTGGAGTCATTCAATGAACTCTTTTGCTTTGTCCATGTTACTATTAGTAGAAACATCCTTCTTCCCAGGATGATACAATAAATTATGATGCAAATGGTAAACAAATTCCTCCACTTGATTCCTTTGACTCAAGCTTGAATGTACATCTTGAAAGTATGTATTATTCTGAACATAACTTTCATGTAAAACAAAATAATATTTGAGGAAAGTATTTATACAAACTATAAGGATAGAAAGTACATCAACAAACTTTTCGCTTATACCTTTCATATACCTTTTGACCGAGTAGAATAGTAGAAGAAAACCCATCCAATGGAAGTTCCTTTGTCGCTACAGCTGAGACACTTCACCATTGAAAATTTCTAAATGAAAAGAAATTGGCTTACCACATTGCATAAAGACTGCACCCATGGCATAGTCACATACATCAACCTGAAACTCAAATGACTTTTTCAAGTTTAGAAAATTAAGTATAAAGGTTGAACCGATCGTTTGTTTTAAAGAATCAAATGCCTCTTGTTGATTTCCTTCCCACTGGAAGACCTTTTTTGCAACTACTAAAGAATGCAAATGAGCTACAATAGAAGAAAAATTAACAAAATATTTCCTCCAACATTGTTCTCCTCCCAAATAACCTCTTATCCAAATGACTATCTTGAGCCTGCCTGCATAAATTGTGAGCAGAGAAAAGGTGTCTACAACCTTACGGGGATGTATATTTCTTTCACCTATGTCTACAGGAATGGAGTCAATACCACCACAGACTATTACGGCCGAACAGACTACTAGAACGGAGCCCACAGTGACAGATCTTTAGCTTCCACATATACCACTCTTTGCAATTATGATATCGCTCTCAAGTATAGCTTCAATGTCAATTGACCAATCCATAATGGCATCAATCTTTGAGAGGTCTAGCTCTAGCTCACCTTTGCCATGTCCCACGCAGACTGCCGAAAAGCCCTTGGGAACCTGAACGTGCTTGGAAGAACCAATTTCATGGCTCAATTACATCAAAGACATTTTATCCAACATATACTTTGACATCTTGAGAAACAAATGTTCTTGACATATGACATCAAGTATTTTTTTCCCACACATGAAATGTTCATAATGAAATTTTTTGAAAATGAAAATGTCATCCAAGTAGACTATCATATCTAGAAATGGCTTCAACACATCTTGCTTCATATGTAGGAAAATAGTAGGAGCATGGAAAATACTGAAAATCATAATAATCCATTCAAACAAACCTTGCTTTGTTTTGAATGTCATCTTCCGTATATATCCTTCAACAACTCTACTATGATGAAAACCACTTCTTCAATCCATTTCAATGAAATGTTTACCATTCTTCTTGGGTGCCAAAAAAAAGGTGCACCACATGGTAAAAGAGTAGGCCGAATGATCCTTTTATTCAATAATCCTTGGATTTTCTTCTTAATTTCTACGCTTTCCATCACTTGCATCCTGTGCATGAAAATGTTAGGAAGAAGACACTTTTACTGCAACTGTATTCCATGTTGGATTCTCCTCTTAGGAGGTAATCTGTTTGGTTCCTCAAACATCTTGTCATATTGGTTTACTACGTCAACCAATTCTTATTTGAAATTTGAATCACAACCTTTAAACACTTCCTAATCAATATCCTTCTTGGTTTTGATCATGAGAAGCACAAAATTCTTGCTTGAATTCACTAGTCTTTTCCTCTGCCCTACATTAGTAAGCGAAAGGTTTATTTTCTTGCTATGAGCTCTCACAATATATTCTACTCCATATTTGAATAAATGATATTTGTTTTCATGTCTATGGAATATAGGTTTTCTGTCATAAAGGTATGGGCTGCCCAAAACTACGCCACAAATATCTAACGACACAACGTCAAGCTCAAATTCATCTATGAAATTTGTTGTAATTGCAAACCTTTGTTTACACTTTCTAGTAACATACAATTGTGCATTGTCACACACCCATCCAAATAGATATGGTTTATGATGTGGAATGGTTTCCAAGTTTAAACTTTTGACACAGTTTTCAAAGATAAGCTTGGCTTAAGAGCCGCTATCAAACATCATATCAATTTTGTTATGTTTTGAGATCACCCTTTTGTGAAAATTTTCTATTCTCCTATTTTATTTGGAGTTTCATTTTGTGAGTTTGAGGAACTAGTTTTGGCAACAGATTCCTTTCCTTGAAACCCCATGACTGTGATTTTAGTTTCATTGCCCGAATCGGATCCCAAATCCTCTTGAGTGACGAGAATTTTCTTTTATTTTCCTTTGTTGTTGAATTTATTTGGTTTCATTTCAAGATGAATCTTCCAACAATGAGCTTCATTGTGACCCTCTCTGGAACAATGTTTACATATTGTTTTCTCTCCTTCATTTTTAATGGATGCATTTTTCTTTCCCTTGAAACCATTTTCTTTCTCTTTACCCTGAAATGGTTTTTTACTACCTTCTTCTGGAATGTTTTTCTCTCTTGCCTCAAGATGAGCAGCTTTCACACATATATCATCTAGATTATTGGGATTAAACATTAAGATAGTATGCGTAAGGTAACTGTGTAAACCCCCTATGTACTTCAGCAATGTGTCATGTGATTGCAAATCTACGCCTAACATCAAAGACCTTTTTCTGAATTCTTGGATGTAATCTTGCATATAAGCTAGCAGGTAGAATTGCCTTTAGATTACAGAAATGAAATCATTCCAATAAGTTGAGATCTTACCATGTTTTTTAATCTCCTCTTGGGTCTTTGATTCCCACCATAATAGTGTCGCACCCTCCATTCTCAACGAAGCTAACTAAATCTTTATGTCATCCTCTTGAAGGTTTTGAATCCTACAATAGAACTCCAACTAACAAATCAAATTATCAAGATTCTTCGCATTCATTTCACCGTTATACATGGGTAGCGCAAATTTAACATCAATTTAAGAAAAAAAAGGTGATTTACCAGTTCCTTTTGAAGTATGATGATGAGTATGAGTAAGGGTTGTGTTAGTGGAAGAAGGTGAAGATTCCTGTGAGGAAGAAGATGAAGAAGATGGTGGAGAGGGTGGAGCTTTGTCTACATTTCCATTATCTCCTCCTGAAGAACCTTCTCCTTTGGGAGGTTTGGAACTTTCCCCTTGCCACTTGGCATTCATCCCTTCATAGAGGACCTTCACCATCTCTGTCATATCGAAGAAAGCCTTTCTAAAGGTCGTCTTATCTTCTGTCATGTTTGTAGGTTCTCTTTCATGAGACATGATCTTTGGATTCTCAAGTGCAAATTGAGGCTGAACTGGCATTGGAGATTGTGGCAACCTTGCTCTCCTTCCACTTGACCCAACTTCAGGGCCTCCGGATAGCTTCGCTTCTCCTTTGTTGAGTTTTAACCTTGTAAGCATGACATAAACTTGAAAACAGTTAAATCCTTCTTTCACAAAGAAAACCTAGTGCTCTAATACCAAAATTGATCTAATTTGGAATATTATATTATTGTGCTAAGATGCTCCTCAGATTAGAAACAAAATTCTTTCATTATGATTAAGCATTCATGAATTTCTGCAAGTGAAATGATGAGTTTTTACGTTAATTTTATGAGCAATTTAACATAGATAATGGACTGAACAACAACATAAACATGTATAGAACATCATCAAAAACACATTACAACAGGAACATGATAAAGGAGTTCACCCCTCATGGGCTATGTCTCCTTGGTCTAGCTTCCAATGGCTTGGGCCTCTCTATTATTCTCAAAAGTGTAAAAATATGCGTTTTACAATGCTCAAATGCTTCTCCAACCTGCTCCAATGAGTCCAGAATACTCCAAAATGGTGCCCCAACCTCTTTTTGCTTCCAATTTTGGTGGAAAAATGAAGAAGTTATGACCTCCCCTAGTCTTCCCACTATTCACTCCACAAATTGCTCCAAATATGGCATGATCCTACAAATTAGCACCAAAAAATGCTAACTGAGTGAAAATTTCACTGTGTGGCGGTCCATAATCTGTCAGCACGGACTATCCCATCGCAAATCGTAATCGAAAAAAACTAGCGAGCTTATGGTTTGTGAACTCAACGGAGCGATGTGCGATTGTGATATGGCGGACCCCACTGAACTATTAACCATAACTCATAAACTTATTGTATCCATGATCCTTTCACAATTCGCAATTGACAGAGTATCGACGACCTTATATATGTGGGACTCTACTTTCTGTAGTGTGTGATTGTGATCTGCAATTGTGATTATCGCATCACAACCCTTCCCTCCTCCGAGGCCGATCATCACATCTCAATTACGGGGGCTGATTCTTTAATGCCTTTCCACCTGTCCTATTGCTATGTGCGGTTGCGATTATTGTATCACACCTTGGCTTGTTCTGGGGCTGATTTTTAACGCCAATCCACCTACAACGTGTGATTTGTGAAATGTGTCAGCCAATGACATGCTACCACTTGGCACTTCACCATTTGCTTAAGAGCCCTGCAACATCATCTTTTCGTGCCATTTGTGCAAGTCAAACCTAAAGTTTGACTTGCTCTAACTTCTTGATACAAGCTTAGATTTGAGTGTTGTTCACACTGTTGGAATCAAGATGATGAGTTATTCGATTTGAAGCTAATTTTATAGAGATTGTGAAACTTTGAGTTTTGAGCCTAATTTAGAGCACCTAATCAGTGTATAAGATCAAGTACAAGGCGTACGGTTTTGTTGAAAAATACAAGGCAAGACTTGTAGAAAAATCCTATGCTCAGAAGGAATTTGTTGACTACACATAGAAATATACTCCTACAACAAAATGGGCCACAATTAGAACTTTGTTTTCTCTTTCATCTCAAAATAGATGGAAGATACACCATATGGATGTTAAAACAACTTTTTTGAATGGCAATTTGAAGGAGGATGTTTATATGTTTTAGTGAGAAGGTTTTGTTGTCAAAAGAAAAGATAAAAAGGTATGTAAGTTAGTGAAGGCTTTGTATGGACTGAAACATGCATCTCGTGCATGGTATGAAAAGTTAATTGAACACCTTCTCAGGTTGAATTATAAGTTATTTGATCTAGATGATGCAACTTTTTTTGTTAAGAAGATTATAAATTTAGTTGTATACCTAGTTTTGTATGTAGATGATTTGATGATTACAGGAAATAATGATGACTATATAACGTTCTTCAAAAGAGAGCCGATGAAAAATTTTGACATGACAAATTTGGGTTTATTACATTATTATTTAGGGATTGAATTTGATCATAAACCCAAATACATTTTCATTTCTCTGAAAAGGTATATTGGAAACCTATTGGATAAATTTGGGATGTAGTATTTTAATCCTGTCACTACTCCTATGAAGCAGAATTTGAAGCTTACTTCCATTGAAGGAAGTATGTTTGACGATCCAACCAAATACAGGAAACTTGTTGGAAGTTTGAATTTTCTTACTACTACTCAACCTAAGATAACTTTTGTTGTAGGGATACTTTTCAGGTTCATGCATCATCCATGTGAAGGTCATTGGAATGCAGCAAAGTGAGTGCTCAAGTATTTGAAAGACACTCGAACACATGGCATCAAATATTCCAAAGTTGCAGATTTCCATCTCGACAACTATTCAAATTCTGCTTTTGATGCAGATAAGTTTAATGGAGTCTCTACTTTTGGTTATTTGATGAGTCTCGGATCAGCAGCCATCAGTTGGAGATCATGCAAGAAATATGTTCCTGATGATTCTACCACCAAAGACAAATATTGTACAAATTACCACTGTAAATCACCTGGTAATGCAATGTCCTAAAGCAAAACACTTGATCTACTTCTACAAATAATTTAGCGGAAGCTTGATCGAGCATGGGCAACATCAATAAGAACACATATAACTAATAAGAAGGAATCAATCACACATAACACTGAAGAATTTACCTAAGGAAAGCCTCAGCCTAAAACCCCAACTCTGTATTATCATACAAGCGGAAATATAGCTAGTATTAGAAAAAGAATCAGCTCAAAAGCTATCCTGCTCTCTCTGCAATACCTCTACTGCTCATAGATAGTCAAAGGCCTCTATCGAACCTCTATTATGCCCTCCAAGCCTCCTATTTCTTTGTGCAATTCTCATTGGGGTCCAGTGAAGCCACATGTGTGAATTGGCCTCTTCACACACTCACTAACCTTTGATCTAACTATGTAGTCCTGAAGGAGATAAATCCTCATCATGGATGAGCTTCCTTTATAGGAAAAATATTCATCCAACTAATAGTACACTGTCACTTCTCTGATCTCAATTGGGTCTCTGTCTAAATTGACATGCATGAGTTATTCATGAGAGAATCTTTAGTTATCTGAAGTGCATCATTTATATGCAAGCATGCATTAACTAACTAAACTCACTTAATTTAAACAAACTGTTTAAATCAAATATAACTAGACTTGACTAAGTTAACTGAGCCAACTAATTACTACTCAAATTAGAACTCATCCTTATCTCTTTAACTGATGGATAAATTCCTCAATTAATAGTGAAACTGTTGCATGTCCGCACATAGACTTCATGTTTGATTTTTCACAACTAATTAACTCATGGAGAATTAATTAATTTATTTTCAAATAGTTATTAAGTTCAAATTCGAATTTTACTTCCTATTTTTAGTCCAGGGACTAACTAAAATAGGAATCCATCCTAAAGTGCTAAAAATAGAATGCTATTTTTAGCACTTCTATTTTTAGCATTTCTTGTTGCCATTTTTCAACACTCCCTCCCAACAAGAAAGGCTTCAACTTGAACCCAATCTTGCACCTCTCGAATGTCCTGCATGCAACACTTCTACCAAGTGTGGTTGCTCTAGCAACTCTTAGAACAAAAAAACTCCCAACTGACCTCTCTGTTGGGCTAGAAACATACTCTGGTGCTGAAGCTCTACCTTCTGCTAATAAGTGCTCCCTCTCTGACCTCTGAGCTACTGCAACACTCCATGCATCTCGCACTGTTGCACGCCTCTCTGTGCCAACCTACACTGGTGAAACACTCCTGTGCCTCTCGCATCGTTGCAGCTTGCTAGCTCTACACAGTCCTGGGACTCCTGCACTGTAGCTTTCTCTCCTGCTCCATCCACATCTGTCTCTACCCAATCAGTCAATACTGATACTCCATATTAGGGCTCCTGTAGCAAAGTCAAATCAAAGAGGTTGGGTACCTCATGGATCCTTTCGCTCCTCCCTGGGATGATCACTCCACATCGCCCCACCTCCTACCTGGAGGTATGGTTGCATGTGATCCCTCTGCCCACTTGGCTCGAATTTTCCCCCTACTAGAGGCTTCTACATGAGTAGATGTCTCTACTTCATCTCCTCTCATATTCTCTAGTTGTGGCTGCTCCACAACCTCCTGAAGTTGCTTCACCAATTGTGGCTCCTCCACAATCGTCTGAGACTTCTTTTGGCGCTGCATGTTGAGAGGTAATGTACTCTCCCTCTCAACCACCAAGTCTCCATCAGTTGCCTTGCTCCTTAAGGCTTTGCATGCATCTTGAACCTCAAGATCATACAGGTTCTTGACCCGTGAACCAATCTGCTTCACCTGTCTAGTGGTGATATATCTAAGGAAAACCTTTCCCTTACTGAAGACTACATCATAGCCTCTGTCTTCCAGCATCACGATCGACACCAAGTTTCTCTTCAGTCCTGGTACATACTTGACATTGGCAAAGGTAAGGTGAGTTGCATGCTCCCTCTGAAAAATAACTGTGCCTACACCTGAGACACTATACTTTTCATCATTACCCATCGCTATGAGTATCTGGAGATCTTTCTCCTCCAAAGTACTGAAAAAACTCTTGTCACCGGTCATGTGGAAAGAAGCTCCACTGTCAAGAAACCAACCACTTCCCACCATGCATGCAAACAATGTGAAATCCAACTCGAACTATGAGGCCAGTGCCTCACCTTTTGATCCTTCCACAGATCCCTTCTTGGATTTCCTCAGTGGACAATTTGCCACAAAATGGCCCACCTCATGACAACAAAAGCATCGCACTTTCAATTTTTCAAGCTTCTTCCCACCATGGGAAGAACTGGATTCAGAATGAGAAACTTTCTCCTTCCGCTTCTTTGCCTTACTCGCTAAGGCACAATTTTCTTCATCCTCCATGGATGAAGAACCATCTCTGGTGCTTCTTCTTATCTCCTCCTGCATCAAATCTAACTAAATTCATTCCCAATCTAGCAGTTTCTCTCTTCCATTAACTGAGTCCTGGTAGCTATGCTAGCTCTTAAGAAGACCAAGGAGTGCAAGACTCACCATGTCATCATCAGCTATCATGATCCCTACAATTCCAAGCTCATCCCTGCATGTGGTGAGCTTGTTCAAATACATAGAGATCGTGTCACCCTTTTCACACTTGATCCTCTGAAGCTTGTCTTTCAGTGCCCACTTCCTCTAATGATTGCTATTCTGATATAGATCTTTCAATGTTTTCCACATTGAAAATGGTGTCTCCTTCCCACAAAGACTCGAGACTAGGTTATCTCGAACTCCCTCCAGAAGGATTCTCCTTGCTATAGCCACACATTTCTTCCATTCAGCAAATTCAGTAGCACTAGTCAGCTTGGGGACTTCTTGATCAATGAAGTCCTTTAGACCGTTATCCTCTAGTACTACTTCCATGCGATCCTTCCAGACTATATAATTCAAACTACCATCAAGGGCATATTCAAGTCTCAAACCATTGAATGACATAGGTGAAATAGAGATGTGATAAGAACTCGATATCTATATTCAGGAATCACAAACATCAACTTCTCCCTTCTTGTATATTGTTCTTCCTTGATAAACTGTGCTCTGATACCATGTAGAAATTCCCACTGTAGATCACCTGGTAATGCAATGTACTAAAGCAAAACACTTGATCTACTTCTACAAACAATTTAGTGGAAGCTTAATCGAGCATGGGCAACATCAATAAGAACACATATAACTGATAAGAAGGAATAAATCACACATAACATGGAAGAATTTACCCGGGGAAAGCCTCAGCCTAAAACCCCAACTCTGTATTATCATACAAGTGGAAATATAGCCAGTATTACAAAAAGAATCAGCTCAAAAGCTTTCCTGCTCTCTTTGCAATACCTCTACTACTAATAGATAGTCAAAGGCCTCTATCTAACCTCTAGTCTGCCATCCAAGCCTCCTATTTCTTTGCACAATTCTGATTGGGGTCTGATGAAGCCACATGTGTGAATTGGCCTCTTCACACACTCACCAACCTCTGATCTAACTACACAATTCTGAAGGAGATAAATCCTCATCATGGATGAGCTTCCTTCGTAGGAAAAATATTCATCCAATTGATAGTACAATGTCCCTTCTCTGATCTCAACTGGGTCTCTATGTGAGCTGACATGCATGAGTTATTCATGAGAGAATCTTCAGTTATCTGAAGTGCATCAGTTATATGCAAGCACGCATTAACTAACTGAACTTATTTAATTTAAACAAACTATTTAAATCAAATATAACTGGACTTGACTCAGTTAACTGAGCCAACTAATTGCTACTCAAATTAGAACTCATCCTTATCTCTTTAACTGATGGATAAATTCCTCAATTAATAGAGAAACTGTTGCATGCCCTCACATAGACTTCATGTTTGATTTTTCACAACTAATTAACTCATGGAAAATTAATTAATTTATTTTCAAACAACTGTTAAGTTTAAATTCGAATTTTACTTCCTATTTTTAATCGAGGGACTGACTAAAATAGGAATCCATCCTGAACTGCTAGAAATAGAATGCTATTTTTAACACTTCCATTTTTCATTCCCTATTGCTCAATCCAGCACTGGTACCCAAACTGTTATTTTTAGCAGTGCTATTTTTGGCACTTCTATTTTTAGCATTTCTTGTTGCCATTTTTCAACAAATATGTTGCGGCAACTCAAGCTACAAAAGAAATCATTTGGATTCAAAAATTACTTAAGGACACACAGGAGAAACAAAAGGATTCAACTCCACTACTTATCGACATTCTTTTGCAATTGAGTTGGCCAAGAATCCCAAGTTTCATGATTGAAGCAAGCATATTAACACCAAATATCACTTGATTCGACATTATGTAAAGGCCAAAGTTATTCATCTAACACATTTTCCTACTTTATATCAGATCATAGACTTGTTTCCAAAGGCATTGAGATGTGAAAAGTTTTAAATGTTTAGAATGTTACTCGGCATGTGAGATGTACGTTCAGATTAAGGGTGGAATGTTAACTAATCCTTCGGGATTTTTATTGTACAATATGTAATTAGTTTCATATTATGTTTTTACAGTTAATAAGTTACTGAGACACAATTGTCTCGTACCTAGATTGCACATGTATAAATAAGTGATTTTATCATTAATACATTGCTCTTTCATTGTGCTCTTTCATTCTGAAGTTTATTCGGGCTTGTACACTAACATCAAGAAGTTTATTCACTCAAAATTCGTTATGTTATGAAAAAAGTATTATATGTGAAACCATTTGATTTTAGGTCAGAGAAGATCTCTATTAGAAAAATTGATATAAAGAAAATAAATAATGTAATTTATCTGTAATATGATTTTTTTTATTTGTTATTTAGGATTATGAGAATAAATTTAATATTGATTTTGTATTTGTGATATTCGAAATATAAATATTTAGTTATTTCAAAATGTTATATATATATATATATATATATATATATATATATATATATATATATATATATATATATATATATATATATATATCATTTTGTTAGTGAAAACAATTAAATTCTTATCACATTACTAAAATGAAAATAAAAATAAAAGGCAATAAATTGAAAGACAAAAAGTGAAAAAAAAACTGCAAAAACCTAAAAATTGTTTTAATATACATTAATGAAAATAAGATAAATATAATAATAATACATGTGTATATTATTAACATGATATATGATATATGTTTATTTTACTTTTTAACAATTGCACAATGTTAATAACTAATATATATGAATGTGTATAAGATGGTATAAATATATATGATAATTGCATATTTCTCCTTGTTGTTTAGAATAAAAAAAATTATCATTTTTTTAGATTCAATCTCCCTTTACAGCTTTTATGATTAAATAAAGTTTTCTTTTAATTAAATTATAATAAAGAATACTTTTATTTTTTATACTTCCTGAAATTCAGAGCCATAAGGAGTAAAATAATCCATGTATATTTCTACTGCATCATGAACCAGTTCAAAAAATATACTCAATACCGCTCATTGGAAAGTGGCTGGAGCATTGCACAAACCAAAAGGAAGGACCTGGTATGCAAAGGTACCCCAAGGACAAGTGAAAGTGGTCTTATATTGGTCTTCCAGGCTGATTTGAATCTGATTGTACCCGCTAAACCCATCTAGGAAGGAGAAAAACTTTTTCCTTGCCAGACAGTCTAACACTTGATCTATGAAAGGTAAAGGAAAATCGTCCATTTTAGTGGCCTTGTTCAATTCCCGATAGTCGACACAGATTCTCCATTTACCATTTTTCTTTGGCACTAGCACCAAAGGAGAGACCCATTCACTATCAGAGATGGGATAGATGAATCCTACATTAAGTAATTTATGTAGTTCTTCCTTAACAATATCTTTAAGTGTTGGGTTCATCCTCCTTTGAGGCTACCTGACTGGCTTGCAATCTTCCTTGATGTATATATGATGAGTACATATTGAAGGGTGCATTCCCTTCATCTCCTTATAGCTCTAGGCGAAGGCATCTAGATGTTCTCTAAGTATGCTGCATAGCTCCTTATCCTGCGAAGTAGATAGGGATGGATTGATCTTCAATGTTCTTTCTAGGCTGAACTCTATGTTTTTAACATGGAGAGAAGTAGTGTCGGCCACACAGAGATCAGTTGAGGGGTTGTTTTGGGTTTCTCTTACTATGTATTCTAATGGTGATACACTGGGAGGTGGATTCTAAATCAAATTTTCAATCATATCATCCTCATCTTGTGGTTTTCCCCCCATGGTGATTTCTAATGTACAAAGTGGTGCAGAATAAACTTCATCCTCATCCTTCTCCTCCAACTGGAGAGGTAGATCATGTTCTAGCAAGGGTTGGGTAGGAGGATATAGGGTTAGCTATTTGGACATGTGCCCATTCTTTATGGTCATGTTCCCAGCTCAGCAGCTGATGTAGGCATCGGCTGTAGCCAACCAGGGTCTTCTCGGAGTGAGAGGATACCCAGTGAGCTTTTCCTTTGGCTGGAGAACTAAGAAATCAGCCGGGTACTCCCAAGAATCAATGGAGACCATCACATCTTCCACAATCCCCTCAGGGGTCACTCTGGAGTGGTCTTCTAGCTGCAGCACTATCATGGTCTTCCTCAAGAAGCCTTGGAGATTAATTTTGAGCATTTTGTCCTTTGTATTCACATTAATGGCAGCTCTCAGATCAATCAAGGTATGTCGGACCATTGTGCCATTGATGTGGACATTAACTACTGGGCTTCTAGGGTCCAGATATTTTGGACAGATTATCTACTCGAACATCAGGTCGAACAGTTGTCCTATGTCATTGATGGTTGGGGCATCTCTCTTCCGCCTTCCTGTATGCCTAAAGCACTTCTCTTTGATCAACCTATTGTAGATAGACACATCTTTTATGGCTTGGAGAAGTGGTATCTTCACACATAAATGTTTCAATTCTCCCAGGAGTTCAATCTCTTCTGGGGTAGGCTAGATTGTCTTGAATAGTCTCTCAGGAAAGGGTGGATTTTCTTTAGGTTCACTTTCCTCTTTGTCTTCCTCAACCTCCCTAGGTGGAGGCTAGTTGTTAGAGCCTAGATTTGTCTCAAGTTGAAAAGACAAGGTTCTAGGTCCACATCAAACCACGCTCAGCCTCGTAGCTAGCCCTACGAGGACAGGAGAGGGCTCTCTCCGGGTCAATCTCAGCGAAAGATACTCAATGGGGTTGGATATGACTGATTTAGCAACTGATTTTAGGCTAGGTATTAAGTGCAAAGGATTTGATTTGAGCTTTTTAGGATTTTGTTGAAAAAATGGGAAAGGCAAATTGGGCTTGGGGATGAGGCACAGTTTCTG
This sequence comes from Pinus tabuliformis, assembly GCA_031772625.1. Lineage (NCBI taxonomy): Eukaryota > Viridiplantae > Streptophyta > Pinopsida > Pinales > Pinaceae > Pinus > Pinus tabuliformis. Next base: position 124,920,337 of record CM062805.1, read on the forward strand.
CAGAGTTCCAATTGGGGCAAGGAAGGAAATCATTTTGATGCTTTAAAGTGAGTGAGATGGATAGATCAGTCTGATGAGGAGCTAAGGAGAAAAAGAGAGTCTCAAGAATTCTCCTTAAACAGATGAAAACATGAAAATTTAAACAAATTCAAAGGCAGAGCATAACAGTTATGGATTCTACCTTAATTACTCATTTGTTCAAATTCAGAAGAAGAAGCATGAAAAATGATACACATAACACTAGATAAACTTACAATTACTCAGAGAAACACACCATCAAAACATAAAACCACATGGATCCCAAACAATGCTGCAAAACCCTGGTCTTTCCTTAGCCAAAAATGCAGAAGTGAATCTGCAATAGAGTGCCATACTTTTCCCAACAGTCCAACCCTGAAAATGACTTAGAAATTACATAATATATGCAATCCAACCTATTCCCTTGCCTCTAGGGGTCGATCTCATCATTCTAGGAGCTGTTTCAACCAATTCTAAACAAAGCACTAAAATCTAGACAGTCAAAACAACTTGCCTCTATAAGGTAGGAAACTGATTCATTCATTAAATTTTCACTTTTTGATGAATGAATCCTCTAGAACAAGTAAATGAGTACCAAAATTACATCATGTTCACCCAATTACATCAAGATAAGTCAAAAATTACATCATAAAGCAAAACTAGTCAAACTAGCTGAATTTCTGAGCTGGAAGGTGGAAAATTGGTCAAAAAACCTCTGTGCGCCGCGCCAATTTCTGTATGCATCGTTCCACTTTGATGATGATTTTGAGGCACTTTATGAAGTCCAAATTGAGCCCAATTATGCTTGTTGGAAATCCTTGCCTATCTAATTTCCAACCCAAGTGGAATTTTTGAATTTGGTGCCCATTTGCCCCTCCAAAACCTCAATCTCCCAAGACTGCTTTCTGTGTGTGAAATTAGGGGTAGAGAGGTCATTTTTAGGGTGTTTTTGACCTCCTGAGGACTCCAAACTTGCCCAAATTTCTTGGCCATGCACCAAAAGTCATGATTTTTTATGAAAAATCCAAAACTATAAACCTTGTTGCATTTGGAGCCTCCAATCATAAGCGCGCGCCACGTGGCGCGGCGCACAGGGAGAAAAACCCTATTTTTTGGACAAAAATTTGCAAAAATGTCAAAACTGCCCCAAATTTCTTGAAATTTGGGCTGGAGCTTCTTCATCAAGTGTTATGTTGGGCTAAAGAGGCCTTGGCCAATATCTGAAGACGATCGAGCTCCCTTTGCCTCTTTTGCTTCTTGATTGCCTTCCTCAATTTCGCCTTCAAATTCCTGATTCGGGCCTTGCACACCTTGTTTCGCGCCATGTAGTGGAAAGCCATGTGTCTCAGCAATGCATGGTCTTTGTCGGCCTTGTCCAACAGCCTCTCTAGGTGCATGTTAACTCTCTCGAGATTGGCCTCCCGATCCTCATTAATTTCTTGCTCCAATGACGTGAGCTCAACTCTTCTCCTTTGTGCAGCTTGGCGATGCTCACAAATGTTCTGTAGCTCCATGATTGCCTGCTGATCTTCAAGCTGTTTGTTCCTCTACTCCAAGTATTTCATGGTCCACTTAGCCCTCTCCAAGTCAAGCAATAAGGCTTCGATCTCTAATTGCTGCTCCTGGATGATCTCTCTAAGTTTGGCGCTTTGTGGACCCGTATCTGTATCATCATCATGAACGAGAATGAATTTGGTCTCTCGTTCACCTGATGGCTCACCTGAAGGCCCCTCATCCTACATTGGCCTCTTGCCTTTGTCCTATACCTGTGATGCTGATGGAGGAAACGAGGTCCCTTCCACCTCGGGTGGAGATAACACTTGCTTTGCCGCTGCAAACAAATGTCTGGTGCCTCTCTGATATGTGATGAATACTGGCACACTAGCAGTCTCATGGCGCTCATACTGATGAGAAGGTTCACCTTCATGCTTAACCTCTAATACTCCCCGTGAAGCTTTGAAGAAGCCACGAGAGATGAAATCATCCCAAGTGATGCCCTGCAATCTAAGCTGATGAACCACCAAAATATTAATAAGAGCAAAATGATATACACTGTTAAGTTGCTGTTGAGGGGTTTTATGCTATATAAAGGTGGTCATCCTCTCTATGCTCTGGCAAATGAAATACGGAATGTTCATTATCTGTACCCTGGTGAAATGCATGAGCAACCTGATGTGATAAGCATAAAGACGAGAGAACCGTCCCTCACCGCTGAAATATTTCATGATCAATCTCATTAGTGGATCATATTCATCTTTCAGATACCGGAACGGGAACACTCCCTTGAGCTGCCTCAAGAAACTAGTTTTGATGTATGGCTCATAATGCTGCCGATCAATCTTTTGTTTCTTGCCATGGTTCACCAATGTTTGGTATACCAGTTGCTAATGAGACATATTCTGGTGTAAGCGTGAAGGTGACACCAGCCAAGATAGCTTGATCTCCATGCAAGTGTAGCACAAAAAGATGAGCCAACTCATGATGAAATTGGACACTAGCCACCTTTTGACAAAACTCATAGCATGACTGATGCTGAAAACACTGCATAGCAAGAGGGCAGGCCTACAATTCTGTAAGGGTGATCGGTTCTTCCCTAACATGTCTGCCACTCTTATGAGGCCTCCGGGGTGCCTGTTCTTCCAAGGGTGAGTCACTTTGGGTTTCTACTTCATAGTCCGATGAATGTTCGGATGCCATGACTGCTGTGCAAAATGTCTTGAAGATGCTGTTGTATATGAACTATGCTTGGACTGCTCTTTAATGATGTATAAAACTACTGTGTTGAAATGCAATAGTTGGATTCTGCCACCAAGGGGAAAAAAATGCAACCAGGGAATGTTAGGAAGGGGAAAACAGTAGGGGATTAGGGAATATTGAAATAAATTTTATTAGGGAGAGGAGGGGGATTTTATGTATGGAAATAGGGTTTAGGGTTTGGGATTGTTGTATAAAGTTGGGAGATTTTTATAAGGGCTAGGGTTTTGGGGTTTTGGGATTTGAATGTAATGTAGGATTGATGAGCTTAGTGGGGGGGGTAGGAAATGAGGAAACAAGGGAGAAATGGGGAAAAAGGAGAATCCTTGGTGACAAATCAAAGATTAAAGAACCTACAACAAACTTCCTTTGAAGGCACTTTAGAGGGAGAGTTTGGATTTTTGTTTCAACCGCTACCACCCATAAACCACCAACACTTATCACAAAATTTGAAGCAATGTCAAAATAGCAACCCTACCTGGCAAATTCACGCAAGGAATGAGCAATTTGGAGAAGTTTGAAACAATTTCGGGCTTTGAACTGTGTGCACCACGCCAAGAACCCAGTGTGCCATGCACTTCCTGTGCATCGTGCCCATTCAAAATAACACTGGGCAGAAACTCCCAGTGCGCCGCGTGCTTCCAGTGCGCCGCCCACTTCTAGTGCGTCGCGCCACCTATTATGTGCGCCGCGCCGGCTAGCTGCAAACAATTTCTCTCCAAAACACGCACTGCTCTCCCAAATTCGCTTTGAAATGTTTTTCTTCAACCTTGGCATGCAGAATGACATTCATCTTCATAGCAAAAGCTTATAAAGACATTGATTTGATTTTTGGTTCCTCAAAACCCATTTTTGTAATGTTTTGAATTTGGCACTTTTTGACAATTAATAGAACTTTGACTTTTTGTTTCCTCCTTGATTTTTTGGTTGAAATGATGAATTTCTTGGAAAATTTTTGTAGGAATAGTAGACATGGGATTTGGCAAAGGAGACGAGGGTTGCGCCTGAAGAATTCAAGGACTGAAAATTTTGGAAAATTATTACAAAAAAAACGAAATGTCGACTTGTCTTCAAAACAGAGTTTTGAAGAAAAGTCATAATTCATCCATATGACAATAAAAATCTTTTGAAATAACAACTTATCAAGGACCTCCCTCTGGCCTGCTGGCTTTATTAGACTTTGTCGAAGACCAGATTGACTAACCCTAGACCTAATGACTAAAATGACTGTTATGACCTAGAAACTGAAACAGGACTGCAAATGACTTTTAAGACTTGATTTTGATGAACAAACCTGAGCCAGCAGTGTAAAGCATGAGGAGGATGAATGACCAAAAGCCCTTCCGACAGATTTATGGCATGCTCCTAACAGAATGCAACTGACCGAGCGAGATGGGACACATAAACATGAAATGCAAAAAGAGTTTTGATCTCTGACGGAGGGATGACCAGACCGACTCTAACACTAGCTATCTGGGAGAACTTTCCTGGATCGCAAGTTAATTTCTTGAATCACCATAGAATAAGTTCGGCATGATGGTTCCCCACTATACACTTGCTGAGCCTATTTGTTTTTCAGATTCGGATTTGGACGGGTAGGCATTTGGGGTTTCCTTGGTGGAGCAGAAGGTAATAGCTATGGTTGGGTAGGTGTTGGAGGAAGAAGAGTGGGAAAAGATTTGTATTGGGGCCTCCACTGCTAATGAGATGCATTCCACTGAGGTTGCGGCTGAAAATAGTATTGCAGTGAATGGACGACTGGTTGGGCATGATATTAAGATGAAAAGGACCAAGGAAGAGGCATGGACTAGGAAGGATATGCAGGGGGGGCCCAAGAAGGTATGGAGGTGACTTGGTTGGGGTTGTAGTATGCCTGAGATGTCCCTTGCATCCCCTGCTAGTATGGTCTAGGTCCATGCGGCCTCCTTTGGTTTATGTAATAGATCTGTTCAGTGACTCCTTCAGCCCCTTGGTATGCAGCTTTAAGTCCGGGCAAGGAAGGTCACTTATCTGTAGAATGATATTCTTCACAAACTGAACAAACCTCTATAGAGTTCAATGGGCATTCATTCCTAGGATGCCTCCTGGTGCATCTAGGGCAAAAAATGGCCAAAGCCCTCTTTACTTCCTCTTGTTTCCTTTTGATATGTAAGATATCCATTTGCATGGCAAGATTCTGCAGCATCTCACTCTTGAAGTCTTCCAGTATGTTTCCAATTTCACCTTTAATGGATGAATTGGAAGAAGAGGTAATGGCTATGGGTTGACTCCCCCTACCTTTCTTTCTGGCTGCTCTAGAATGGTTTCTAAAAACAGTCTTTATGTCCTCATAGGATACTTGGTAAATGTCTCCTTTGGCTAGTAGATGGAGGGTGTCTAAAAGGTCTTCCCAAATTCCCCTCAACAGGACCAACTTTAGTGACTCAGGGTCAAGTGTACACTCGACCCTTTTGTAACTCAGCTGGAACCTCTTTTCATAGTCTTCCAGGGACTCATCACTTCCCATGGTCATTCGAAAGATTTCTTCTTTAGTATCCTTTGACCTACAATAGTCTTGATACTTGTTGTTAAAGGCTTGCTTCATCTCAGCCCAAGTTGTGATAATATTGCCAAGTAATCCCTTGAACGAGCGTAGTACTGCGTCCTTTAGAGTAGAAGGGAACAGTTTCAACTTTTTCTCGTCCTCTTCATAGTCATAAGTTCGAAAAATGACAACAAACTCGAACAAGAAGGTGTCAGGATCTTCTGTAGTCAGACCATGGAAGTGAGGTAGGGATGAAGGACTTATATTCTTCATTTTGGTGTCCCCATTGGTCTCCCGAATGGGGAAGGTACTCTCTATTCTCTCTCCATTTCCCCTAGCATTTCCGGTTTTAGCCATTGGCTCGAGAGGAATGTTTTCTTCTTCTTCTTCCCATATAGGTTCTTCAAATATGTTTGGCTATTCACCTAAGGGTTCTTCTTGATTGTAGCCACCGAAGAAGGGAGAAGGTTGGCTGAGTGAAGTAGTGGGGGTGTTGAGCAAAAATTTTCCAGAGTTATCTCTACTCCTACGAGGCATGAAAGGAAATATTTTTGGTTGGTTTTTTGTTTCTTTTTGCCCACACTGAAAGTACCTACAGAAACTAAAATTTTGATTGAAAAAAACAAATTGTAACTAGCTGAAATGAACTTGTTGAATGGAAATTTGCATAATTGAAAAGGAAAGCAAAGAAATGTAGAACTAAATGAAAAGAAATGGGTAGTCTACTTTTGCCAAAATAAACTATTAGCAGAATGTTGCAATAGGAAATAGAAGAAAGCAATAATCATAGAATACTCTGACACTTCCCCGGCAATGGTGCCAAAAAGTGGTGAGTGCCAGTATTGCAGCAAGAAGGCTGTAACTCCTGGGCTACCAACTTTACTTTTATCAACCCGATAGTTCGTAACAAACTTGGAAGCGTCGATGTTGTATGCACAAGTACTAGTTCTCACTGCAAGTTGTCACATGGTCAGCCGGTGCGAGATCACTAGGATCTCAAGCCATCTTTTATAGATTTCAGAAGAAGCTCTATGTGTGATGAAAGGAAATAAAGATTACTCTACAGATGCAACTCTAACTGCAGAAAGGAGAAAGACTAGAATGTAAAGCAAAACCTAGTAAACCCTAATTAACAAGCTAATTCTACTTTTGCCAAAAACACTATGAAAACCATGAAAGAAATGCCATTACCTACTCAAGGAAGTAAACAACATCTAACCATGCTATTTCTGGAAGTAAATAAGCAAGAAACATATTTTTGGATTTTTATGTGTTTTTATGTCAATTGAGTGTGGCAGTGAACAAGTGGTTTAGAGGGTGGTTTTGGAGCTTGAGAGGATGTAGGATGGTGTGGATGGGTCCTAGGAGGTCTTAGGTGGCATTCTAGAGGATTTTCCCACACTCGGCCTTCAAAAGAAAGCCTACAGGAAAACTATAGGAGGACACAAGAAAAGTACAGGAGGAAAACAAAGAAACTACAAGAGGCCTATAGGAGGAGGCCGAGAGAAATTTTCACTATTTTTAGGGTGTGAGAGTGGGTGGAAAAGGTCGATGAAGGTTGGAATGAGGTGTTAGGGTGCCTAAGGCTTTCCATGAATCACCAGGAGAGAGAAAGATGATTGGTTTTGCTCAAGGAGAGAAGAAGAAGTTCTATGAAAAATGAAGGAAACTAGGGAAGAATTGAGGTGAGGTTTAGGAGACCTATAGGGCATGGATCAAATGGAGGGTATGATTGCTGGTAAGTAGGCCTAATGTTGGAAGAGATCTGCTACATAGAAACCAGCAGTCAACCAAGAAAATCAAGGAACCACTGAAATGAGTGCATCCTAGGAAAAACAGAGTTTGCATTAAAATGGCCTAAACTATGATGTGTAGAAGGAAATGTTGGGAAATGCTGCAAGAAAGGAAAGCATGAAAGAGGAATATTGCAAATCAAGAAGTGAATCTAAATCAAAGCAAAACTAGACTATCAACATACTAGAAAGTTGCAAACACTAGAAGTCCTAGGAATGAGGAAAATCTGTGTTTTTGGAGCAGCAAGAGAGTCTTTGCCTCAAATCATGGTCCTAGAGGGAGAAAGGGATGCCAAGGTACTGTTGCTAGCATTTCGAATCTTTTTTGATCACTGCTTAACCTGCCACAGAAATCGTAAATGAAAGAAAGCTACTAAAACATCAAAAGCAACCTATTCTTCACCATAAGAGAAATACATCTAACAACAAACTAATCTACAAACTGAAGTAAAGCATACAAATACAAGTAAAGATAATCTTGGCTACTTGAATTAGGCCCTAACCCAAGAGCTTCAGCCCTCTGAGGGAACACAGTGCTAGCTCAAAAAGGATTCCATCTTCGTTATCAAAAAAGAGCAAGATTACATGAAACTATCACAAGATAATAAGCTCGAAATTTGAGCAAAGTTTACACAAGAAAAAAGTCAACCCTAGTGAGGCCCTAGGCCTCTCTACTTATACATCTAAAGCTACCAATAGCTTCCTTAAAATTATGGAGGCTTGGCTCCTAAAACTCGAGATAACCCTCAATCATATTCCACTTGCTCGGTTGCCTTCTAGTGCACAATTCGGCTGCTTGTACTCCGAGCTGAATGAAGGGGAATTCAAAGTGAGGAGCAATAAATGAGGCTCGTCATCACCCCCTACTGAATGTGTTCCTCATCCTCTGAGCAGCCTAGTCAATCTCTTCGTCTTTTATGGCCCTGGTGGCCTCCCTAGCATCCTAGGCTTCTACTGTGGTCTGCTCATGTTTTCCATAAAATCTTGCTTTTCTATCTATGTCCTTCAACTACTCCTCCTCTGCTTCTTCTCTTCTTCCTTCGAGCATGCCTAATATGAGTGGAGGACTCAGTTTGAGGCCAATCCAGTTGACCTTCAGCCTTTGCATGGAGCACTTTTACATTGGCACTCTTTTTAATGCCTCCTTCAGCCTCATGGGGGAATGGTATTCCCTGATCTGCAAACTGTAGGCTAGGGTGTTCCATCTTCTCATGCGTGCCTACACACAATCCTCCCCAAGTAGCCTAAACATATCTTCAAAGTGTGCAATGGCCTGTTCTTGATTGGCTAGATATTTAGGGGCAATCTCAAGGTCATTGGCAAGCAAGTTATGTGTGTTGATGAGTGTGATAGGATCTGATGGCTTAGCTCTTATCATCAATGGTTCATTCTACCCTTTTATTAACAATATTTTCATTTTTGCTGCCCTCAATTCTTCATGGTTCATCCATGATGCCATGGCCATTAATTGCAGATCCCCTAGCTTGGCATTGGGGTCCCACACATTTAGGTATGTGAGGACCATGTTGTGTAGATAGAACTCTGCCATCTTTGCTTTATCCTCTGAGGTGCTTTGGTCACACAAATCCATGAACTGCCTATAGTCTTGGAAATAAATTGTGCCTCTTTGTGCCAAAGTTTTTATTTTCAATTGAATCCATTTATCCTTCAGATAGAGGCCATAAGATTTGGCTGGTGTTTTACATTGTAATGCTTCCATGGATAAGCTCGCCATGTATTCAAAATGAGTCTTTTTCTCCTACAGTTGTCTCCTTAGTAATTCATCCTCATTCTCAAGCTGGATTCTTGTAATGGTTTCTCTAACTTTGAAAGTACTCAATTCCCTACTCATTTCCCTGAGTTTGTTTTCCATGTGGCCAATATCCTCAACTCCTTTGGACTTGGCTATCTGCATCCACCTATGTTTTCTCACTCTCTCTTTTTCCAATTCGAAAAATATTGGAATTGCAAATTTCTGTGGGATTATCTTGCCTCCCTCAAGTAGTCTGTAATAGGAGTCAAGACTAGGCTGGGGGTTAGGTTCTTGTAGCTCTTGTGCTTCCTCTTTCACTTCTGGTTGTCGTCCTATCTTTTCCTCAAGTTTTTGTGTCTCCTGTAGTTTGGACAATGTCTCCTCTTGGACTGTTTGAGCCTCTTGTAAGTCTAGTTTCGGGTCCTGTAGAATTGCCTTCCCCTTCCATGTAGAAGATCTTGTAGTCCCCCTTTCATAGGTTATGGGTGTTTTGGAAAGAGATTCTTTCACCTTGGTAGATGGTGAATCTTCAATAGTAATGGGAGTCTTTGAGGAGGGCTGAGGTTTGCCTGTTTTAATTCTTGTACTCTTCCTTGACTTGAAATACATAGAGGTTTTTCTTTTCCTCTTCTGCCTCTGCTTGACTGCTGTACTGAGGGTAGTGAGGGTAGCTATTGCTTCTCTTTCCCAAGCTTTAGGGGACTCTTCTCTTTGCTCTTCCCTCTCTGCCTCCTTTTCTCCCTCTTTTGTCTCTTTTTCTTCCTCCTGCACTATCCCTTCAACTCTCCCCTGTTCTATTTCTTTTCTTTCCTCCTCCCTCTCTTGCTCTGCTATGCCACCACAGTCTTCATCTTCTCCTCCTTGATGTTCTCCCTCCTCACTAAAAATAGGACTGACATCATAGGTTAATGCCTTGATCTCATCCTTGGCTGTCATATTTCTGAAAACTTCCCATGTTATAGGGAGTGTAAAGGTATGGAGGGCTTATTCTACTAGGATCTTGATTAGGCCATGGTGAGCTAGCTGATATGAATTTCCTACCTGTACCTTGGTGCTGGAGTCAATGAGGGACTGAAGGAGAATGTAAGGGATACTAAGCTTTTGATGTGCTGGGGTATTCATGCCATATCTCAAATCTTGGAGGATTTTGAAATGATATCCATAAACAATGATGTGCCTCCCCTCACATGAAATGTATTTGATCACTTAGTATCTAACCTCATCCTAGGGATATGATATACTAGCCCTCCTAATTCCATTATTGTCTTCAACATGGGTTTCATTATCTTGGAAAAATTTCCTCTTGGCAGCCTGGCAAATTGGTTTCTCATCTTTACTCCAAGGCAACCCAAGAGGAAGGGTAGTGACCCTAATGATGAATTCAGGGGTTATTTCAATGGAGAGTCCTCTAATGTTTACAACAACATGAGTTCTTTTGTGAGGGACTAGAGAGAGAGCAAATTCATGGGCAATTTCCTCATCAAACCCTCTATATTTCTCAAAGAAATTCATCTAGTTTTCCCTTGTAAATATTTCCACCATTTGAGGATGTACATGGAATCTAGTGGAGTTAGTGGGCTCTTTTCTCATAAACCCCCCTGTCATACTACCTGTATTTCTTTTGAAAAAACCAACTACGGAGGTGGAGACAAAGGATTTTGAGTGAAATAGAAAAACAAAGGGGACTATATTTTGTTTTGATTTTTATTTTTTTTAATGCAGTATTTCTACCCTCTCAAAGACTCATTTCATATTCAATTTGAGACCAATTCTTCCACATTTTAATATTCAACAAAGGGCATTCATGAACCCTACCTCTTCAAACTGAAATTCGTGCCAACAATCACATTTTATCCCTTAAAAATGACTCATTTCCCCTCCTATAGAAGCCCGTTGTCCCTCCTGTAGATTTCCTGTAGGTGCTCCTGTAGAAAATGCTGAGAGAAAATATATGGTGGAAATCGATGGAGGATGGTGGATACGAGGCTGTGGGGACATAAGAAAACTGTTGTGGCTGAGTTACAAGGATAAATATTGAAGAAAAGGTGGTGAGAATGTGCGGGGAGGAGTGCTCATTACCTTTTATTGATATTTTCGGTTATGGGTGTTGAGCTAGCAAGGTGTACATTACCTGGATTAGGACCATTGGTCCCCACCTACTTGGTCATCATGAACTCTCCTCATAATCATCCCTCATTATTGCATCGAAGTTAACTCTTCCTCCCACTACCTGTCCTTGGCATCTTATGCTTGAGTTGATTGTGCACAAGTGTGGGTGACATATCGGTTAAGTCAAGTCAACTAAATGAAGGTGGCCAAGTTAATTGGCCACCTTTTGAATGCAACCATCTTGTTGCCTTCATATGGTTCCTAATTACACAGATGCAGATAGAGGAGTGACTTAGTTACTTACCTGTAATCCGAGTGTATTTGTTGTGAGGTGTTGTGGCTTTCTCTACTGCATGCCTTCATTTTCCTTCATGCATGCTTTCTCTGCTTGCTAAGGTGTTGTTTTGTTTTTTTGAAAGTTCTTCTTTTGCTAGAGCTGAGTTGTATGTGCCTTTCCAACCTACAGATGTGCACTCTCTTGCTGCTGGTGCCAGACTTCTATGGGATCAGCTGCTACATGAATTCCTACAGGAGCTCCTGTAGCTGCTTCTCCCCTTCAAACTTTAGCTATTTACCCATGCTTGGAGATCGAGAATGATGCCAGAGGTGGAGATGAATGATGGAGGGATAGTAGGTAAGATTCAGGTGAAGTTGATGGTTACTTTTCCTCATTTTATTTTTTGTTTTTTTCAAAACTAAAAATTGTTTTTTTGTGTTTTTTCTTGAAAAGGGAAAAAAATGATAATGATGCTTGGAGTGTGATGCAGGCTTGGAAATTATGGAAGGGAGGTTTAAATATGGTAAGAGGTATTATAGGTTCCTCATTAGGCTTTTCTTGTCCCTCAAACTGCCTTCTGTAGACACTTTTGGCTTTCTGTAATTCCTACTGGAGCCTCCTGTAGAAAACACATACCCTCCTGTAAAAAACACAGTTTTGGAAGAAAAAGGTACAATGGGTGAAAGAGATGCCAAAAATGATGGAGGAAGGTGTGGAGAAGATGAGATGGATGTTGGTATGAATGACAAGGTTCCCTTGGTACCCTCCACTACTCCCTGTAGTCATCCTGCAAACCTGCAATGCAATAAAAATTATTTTTTTCCTTTATGTTTTTCTTTTTTTTTTAAAACAATTAGGGCGCCTCAGAGAGGTTTTCACCTTAATTGCCTGCCCTAGGTGTTTCCAAGGGAGGTTTTCACCCAGGGATCTAATTCTTTTCCTTTTTTTTTTTCTTTTTTTTGTTTGACATCACCGGGCTGCCTCAGAAGAAGTTTTCAACCCAATGATGGGACTCAAGCGCCTTATGGAGGTTTTCACTTGAGTCCTTATTTATTTTTTCTTTTTCATATAGTGAGTGGGTGAAGTGGAAGCTAATTCATGCTCCACTACCATCACTGTTTTATTCAAATCTTCAATAAACTCTCACTTGGAGAGGGGTTTCTTATAGACTTTCAACCGATGTCCATTGGCAAGCATGGGGATGGCGTCATCATGAATGGTTCTAATTAGAACTGAACCATTGTCATTGCATTTATCCATAGTGTAGGGTCCCAGCCATCTTGTCCTCAGCTTGCCTTTGAAATCCTTGTATCTTGAATCATAGAGTAGTGCCCAATATCCCTCTTGGAATTGCTTCTCCCTGATATTTCTGTCATGCCATATCTTTCTCTGAAGCTGAACTACCTCTATATGTAGAAGGGCTTGCAATCTGTATTCATCCAATCCATTGAGCTGAAGTAAACTCTCCTTCTGTGAATGGCTGAGGTCTAGGTCCAGCTGAGCTGCCATCCTTAGGGTACTGAATTCAAACTCTATTGGCATCAAAGCCTTCTTCCCATAGACTAGTTCATAGGGCGTGAACTCGGTGGTGGTCTTCCATGTTGTGTTGTAGGCCCAAGTGGCCTCAACTAATCTGTCCACCCAGTCTTTTCTATTGCTACTCACTACCTTGATTAGGATCCCTTCCAATGCTCTATTAGTGACCTCCACTTGCCCATTGGCTTGTGGATGGTAAGAGGTGGAAGTCTTGTGCTTGATCTTATGATGTGTAAGCAGGTCTTCAATCAGGTTGGAAGTGAACTGACCGCCTTGGTTTGTAACCAACTCTCTCAAATACCCAAACTTGTAGAATATGTTTTCTATCAAAAACTCAGCTACTTTTTCCTTTGTCGCTGCCTTGATTGCTTTTGTCTTTGCCCACTTTGTCAGGTAGTCGGTGCACACAATGATGTATTGCTTCTACTTTGAAGGGGGGTTGACAGGCCCCACAAAGTCCATGCTCCACTTCTCAAATGGCCCAAAGGGCACTTGAGGTTACTTGGGAATTTCATCCTTTGGAGTGGGTTTCCCCATCCTCTGACACTGATCACACTGGCTCATGTATCTCCTCACATCCTGATGAAGAGTGGGCCAGTAGTAGCATGCTTGCAATATCTTGAAGGTGGTTCTTTTTGCTACAAAATGACCTCCACAAGGCTTGTCATGAAAGGTTAGGAGGATGTCAAAGAATTCCTCCTCCCTAACACATCTTCTCAAGATCTGATCTGGGCCAAGTTTGAAGAGATTGCCTCCAATCCAGGTGAAAGGGGCGCTTTTCCTTACTATCTTGCTCTTCTCTTTTGAAGATAGGTGTAGTGGGAACTGTTTTGAAACCAAGTAGTTTGCTATATCAGCGAACCATGGAGAGAGTACTGATATAGTAGATATGTGTTCATTTGGCATTTGGCCATCCACCATTCCTTCTTCACCTTCAAGCAAATTTACTCTAGACAAAAAGTCAACAACAACATTCTCTTTACTAGGCTTATCAATAATGGTCAAATCAAACTGTTGTAGTAAAAGCAACCATCTAATAATGCGAGCATTTACATATGGTTTGTTCATTAAATATCTAATTGCAGCATGATCAGTGTGCACAAGGGTTTGATAGCCTGTGATATAATGTCTGAATTTGTTTAAGGAATGCACGACAGCTAGGAGTTCCTTCTCAATCACTGTATAGTTTAACTCTGCCTTTAACAAGTTTTTTCTTATAAAGTATATGGCATAAAGTAAATTTCCATCAATTTGTCCTAAGGCTACTCCTATCGCTTTATTCGAGGCATCTGTGTGAATGTGAAAGGGTAGGGCCCAGTTTGGGCCTCTGAGAATTGGGGCAATCACTAACTTGATCTTCAAGGTATCTAGGGCTTCTTGATAGTTTTCTGACCATATGAACTGAACATATTTGCCTAGGAGGCCAAACAAAGGAGAGGCTAGCTTGCTGAAGTCTTTAATGAATCTCCTATAATATCCAGCTAAGCCTAGGAAACTTCTTACATCTCTCACCTTTTGAGGAGGTCAGACCCTTTGGATGATGGAAATTTTTGTGGGGTCCACCTGCAATCCTTGTTGAGATATTGCATGACCTAGCATGGTCCCTTCAGTCATCAAAAATTCACATTTTTCTAGACTGAGTGATAGGTTCATCTCAATACACTTATCGAGAACTTTTCCTAGGTTAGATAAAGCTTCCTGAAAGTCAGAGCCATAAGGAGTAAAATCAACCATGTATATTTCTACTGCATCATGAACCAGTTCAGAAAATATACTCAATACTGCTCATTGGAAAGTGGCTGGAGTGTCGCACAAACAAAAAGGAAGGACCCAGTATGCAAAGGTACCCCAAGGACAAGTGAAAGTGGTCTTATCTTGGTCTTCTGGGATGATTTGAATATGATTGTACCCGCTAAACCCATCTAGGAAGGAGAAAAACTTTTTCCCTGCCAGACCGTCTAACACTTGATCTATGAAAGGTAAAGGAAAATGGTCCCTTTTAGTGGCTTTGTTCAATTCCTGATAGTCAACACAAATTCTCCACTTACCATTTTTCTTTGGCACTAGCACCAAAGGAGAGACCCATTCACTGTCTGAGATAGGATAGATGAATCCTGCATCAAGCAATTTCTACAGTTCTTCCTTAACAATATCTTTAAGTGTTGGGTTCATCCTCCTTTGAGGCTGCATGACTAGCTTGCAATCTTCCTTGATGTATATATGATGAGTACATACTGAAGCGTGCACTCCCTTCATCTCCTTATAACTCCAGGCAAAGGAATCTAGATGTTTTCTCAGTATGCTGCATAGCTCCTTCTCCTGCGAAGTAGATAGGGATGGATTGATCTTCAATGTTCTTTCTGGGCCGAACTCTATGTTTTTAACACAGAGAAAAGTAGGGTCGGCCACACAAAGATCAGTTGATGGGTTTTTTTGGGTTTATCTTACTATGTCTTCTAATGGTGATACACTGGGAGGTGGATTCTGAATCAAATTTTCAATCATATCATCCTCATCTTGCGGATTTCCCCCCATGGCGATCTCTAATGTACAAAGTGGTGCAGAATAAACTTCATCCTCATCCTCCTCCTCCAACAAGATAGGTAGATCATGTTATAGCAAGGGTTAGGTAGGAGGATATAGGGTTAGCAATTTGGACATGTGCTCGTTCTTTATGGTCATGTTCCCAACTTGGCAGCTGATGTAGGCATCGGCTGTAGCCAACTAGGGTCTTCCCAGAATGAGAGGATACCCAATGAGTTTTGCCTTTGGCTGGAGAACTAAGAAATCAGCCGGGTACTCCCAAGAATCAATGGATACCATCACATCTTCTACAATCCCCTTAGGGGTCACTGTGGAGCGGTCTGCTAGCGGTAGCACTGTCGTGGTTTTCCTCAATGAGACTTGGAGATTAAGTTTGAGCATTGTTTTTGTTAGGATTCCAAGAAACGCTCCTAGGTTGTAGCTCGGAGATGCCTGGTAACATATAAGTTCAACTATTGATGCAGGTTTCGTGGAAGGGATGATAGTTTGGTTCAAGCCAGATAACCACTTCTACTTTGTTTCATTCCAGACATGTGTGAACACCCTCAGACTACTAGGATTTAGACCACCAATTCTCACAGTTTAGAGATTAGATGAATGTGGAGAATACTAACCACACCAGCAGATGCACAAGACCATGTGATGGCTGGCTACAACTAGTAAAGAAACCTGAAAATCTAATCTACTAATGCAAAGAAAGGATGACAGCTCTCCTGCATTAGATAGAAAGAAACCTGGGCAACCTATTCAATGATACATACAATATTTTAACACAGAGATAAGATGATAGTTATCTAGTGCTAAACGTCAAGAGATCATGAACACAGCATATCAAGCACAAGCTTGGAACAGAGGGAAATGGAAAGTGAGTAGTTAACAACAAAAGAAGCTTGTATGAGCTGAAAATGAAGAGGAGACGATGCAAGTTACAAAATATCTACAGTCTCTAGAAGTTGAACCTTACATCAAATTCCAACCTTGATTACATCTTGCTTCTGGGTGTTTATAGATTTACATTACAAGGGCACTTGGCCATTTAAGTATGGATGGGTAAAAATTGACCACCAACCACATTTAACTGCCTGATGGAGTCTCTGAACGTGTTTTCTTAATTCAGTGAGTGAATCCGATCTGTTCAGGTGCTGTGCTATCCTTTTAGGCGGTCGGAGTGCTCGTACCAGTGGATTCCACGACTAATAAATTCAGTTATAGGATCATGCTGGGTCCTTTTCCCCTTTGGCCATGTCTTTTGTTAAATATGGTTGTTGGGGACTGACTGTGAATGGTACAGGAAAACTGGTTATCTCCTTCTTTAGGTAAATAGAATGGTCAGAGGACGTGGAATGCATGGGCAAGTGGATGATTTGGATGAGCGGGAAGAATGGTCATCGGATCGGGAAAATGAACGGCGGAGATGACTCGACGGGGGCTATTGGCCGAGGAGAGAGCGGGATGAGTTAAGTCCATTGGATCTGTTAGAGTCGGTTTGGTCAGTCCTCCGTCAGATATCAAAACTCTTTATGCATTTCATTTTTAGGAGTCCCACTCAATTCACCCAGCTGCATTCCACTAGGATCATGCCATAATCTGATGGAAAAGGTCATGCTAGTCATTTCCCCTCATGTCTGGCTCCTGTTGGCTCAGGTCTTTTGTCAATGATCACCAAAGTCCACAACAATCAAGGTCTGGTCCTTTAATGGACAAAAGTCATTTTCGATCATTAGGTCTAGGGATTAATCAATTTGGTCTTTAAATATATCCAGTAAAGCCATTCAGGCCAGAGTGAGGCCCTTACAAAGTAATGATTCAGAGATTTTCATCGTCATATTGATAAACTTCGACTATTCTTCAAAACTCTGTTTTGAAGAAAAGTCAAACAGTGTCATTGGTGATAAAATTTTCAAAAAAGTCATCAGTTGATTTCTTCAGATGCAAGCATGGTTTCCATGACCAAACGTCCTGTCATGCAATCCCTGCAAAGAGTGCCAAAAATTTCATCATTTGAGCTACGATTTCAAAGGGAAAGTGAAAATCAGTGTTGCTTTAAGTCAGTGAAAAAGTGTCAAAACATAACATTAGAAAAATGGGTTTTTGGAGAAGCAAAAATTTAACCCATAACTTCCAATTCTTTATATACAAGTTTCCACTAAAATCAAAGTCATTGTACAAATCAAGTGCATAGGGAAACATTGCAAAGTGTTTGAGTGTGCATCGTGCGTGTTTGGAGCAAGGTTGGAGGCAGTTTTCAAGGCGCGACGCATATACATAAGGGCGCGATGCACACAGAGGGCGCGGTGCACACAGAGCCACCCCTCAGTGTATTTTTTCAACGGGCCCGGCGCACACCGAGGGCACGACGCATTGGGTTTTGCGCGCGGCACACATCCACAGAGGGCCAAAACCGTGCCAAATCACAACAAATTTCTTGTGAAGCCCATCAAATTGAAAGTTAGGCTCTATGACATGACTTGTTCGTCAAAGTTTATAAATGATCTGGTGGTTTATGGCTATGTTTGAATGCAACAAAACTCATAAAATCAACCACAAGAAAACACCAAAGGCCATTTTTGCTAGGGTTGCATAATTGTGGTATTGAGGCCAAAGTTCCATTTTCACCCACCATTTTTCCCTCACCTACCATTTTTCCCTATCCTCCCTTTCTCATTTTTCCTATTATCCCTACCCTAAAACACTACCAAACCCTATTCTCTTTCCCCTCCTCTTATTTGTCAACATAACACCCCAAAAACCTACCCTATCAAATACCCAAGCCCCCTACATATCCCTAAACAAACTTCTCCCCATAACGACTATTCCCATCACATTACTCCCCTCCTAATACTCCCTTTTGTTTCATTGTTCCCCTTGGTGGCAGATATCAAAAAAGCACCCAGCTTCACACCATCATCAAAGGGAAGCCTAAATACAGTACACACAGTAGTCATGGCATCACAGCATTCCTCAGAATATGAGATGGAGACACAAAGTGACTCATCCTCGGAAGAGCAGGCTCCCAGGAGACATCACAAGAGTGGCAAACATGTTACGGATGAGCCAACCACCCTCACAGAATTGCAGGCATGTCCTCTTGTTATGTCATGTTTCTAGCACCTAGCATGTTTTGAATTTTGTCAAAGGGTGGCTAATGTTAGAGTTCATCATGAGTTGGCTCGTCTTTTTGTGCTTCACCTACATGGAGATCACTCTATCTTGGCCGGGGTCACCTTCACACTGACACCTGAAACTGTCTCATTAGCAACCGGCATACCGAATGTTGGAGAACCATGGCACAAGAAACAGAAAGTTGATCGGCAACATTATGAGCCTTACATTAAGGCCAGTTGCTTGAGGCATCTCACAAGAGTCTTTCCATTCAGATATTTGAAAGATGAATATGCTCCACTCATGAAGTTGATCATGAAGTACTTCAGCTGTGAGGGGAGGTTCACTCGTCTATATGCCTATCACATCAGGTTGCTCATGCACTTTACCAGGGTATGGATGATGAACATCCCATTTTTCATTTGCAAGAACATAGAGAGGATGAACACCTTCATGCAGCATAAGACCCCTCAGCAGCAACTTAACAGTGTTTATCACTTTGCTCTTATTAAGATTTTGGTGGATCATCAGTTGGGCATTACCTGGGATGAATTCATCTCTCATGACCTCTTCAGCACTTCACACGTAGAGTCAAAGGTTGAACATGAGATAGGTGGTCCTTCTCATCAGTATGAGTGCCATGAGACCACTACTATGCCAGTATTCGTCACATATCAGACGGGTGCTAGACATTTGTTTGCAGCAACAAAGCGAGTGTTATCTCCACCCGGGTTGGAAGGGGCCTCTCTTCTGACATCAACACTACAGGTACAGGACATAGGTAAGGAGCCAATGAATGATGAGGGGCCTTCAGGTGAGCCATCAGGTGAACGAGAGACCGAATTTGTTCTCCTTCATGATGATGATACAGATACAGAACCAACAAGTGCACAGCTCAAAGAGATCATCCAGGAGCAGCAATCAGAGATCGAAGCCTTGTCCCTTGATTTGGAGAGGGCTAAGTGGAACATGAAATATCTGGAGAAGAGGAGCAAACAACTAGAGGATTAGCAAGTGATCATGGAGCTACAAAACATTCGTGAGCATAGCCAAGTTGCACAAAGGAGAAGAGTTGAGCTCACGTCATTGGAGCAAGAGATTAATGAGGATCGGGAGGCCAACCTCAAGAAAGTTAACATGCACTTGGAGAGGTTTCTGGACAAGGCCGACAAAAACCATGCATTGTTGAGGCACATGGCTTTCCACTACATGGCAAGAAACAAAGTATGCAAGGCCCGAATCAGGAATTTGAAGGCTAAATTGAGGAAGGCAATCAAGAAGCAAAAGAGGCAAAGGGAGCTCGATCGACTTCAAATATTGGCCAAAGCCTCTTTGGTCCAGAATAGTACTTCATAGAGAACCTCCAGCCCAAATTTCAAGAAATTTGGGGAAATTTTGGTCACATGGTAAATTTTTGGTCACAATACAGGTTTTTTCTCCCAGTGGCGTGGTGCTTAGGATTGGGAGCTCCAAATCACAAATGGTTTGCATTTTTGGATTCAGCATGCAAAATCACAATTACTGGTGCTTGGACAATAAATTTTGGCATGATTTGAGTCTCCAGGAGGTCAAAAACACTCAAAAAATGACCTCTCTGCCCCTATTTTGACACACAGGAAGTAGTCTTGGGAGAATGAAGATTTGGAGGGGCAAATGAGCACCAAATTCAGAAATTCTACTTGGGTTGGAAAGAAGACAAGCCGCGCTTTCCAACAAGCACACTTGGGTACATTTTGGACTCCTACAAGTGCCTCAAAATAGTCTCCAAAGTGGCGTGGCGCATATAGAAACTAGCGCGACGCATATAGGAAAAAAGGCCAATTTCACCTCCGTTTCGCAAAATTTCGATTCGTGACTTCTCCAAGTGGGCCCGTTCATCTACATTTCACTTTTGCAGCACCTAAGGTGGCATTTAAAGTATTTTCACTCCAAATTGGCTTCTATCCAAGTGGCAAAGGAAGGCAAACAGTCACCCAAGCCATTTGTCATGTTTGTAACACTGCACCTGTAGCTAATGGTTGGCTTTCCACCTCCATTTTGTAATGACTCGTGTAACTCCCCAACCCTTGGGCATTCTATCTCTTCATGGCACATTCTATATATTGTATGCAAACCATTTGCAAATGGTTGGTTGGCTTGTAATTTCTGGGAGACTGTGGGAGAGAAACTCAGTTCTTCATTGTATATTTTGACAGAGGATTAATGAAAGGCAGTGGCTCTGTTTCATGAGATTCATGTGGTTGTGAGTGTAGAAAATGTGTCTCTTATGTTTCATATGTATTTCGTAATATTTCACAGTTCATTTCATATTCATTTCCAGCGAAATTTTCTAAGTTAGATAAGGTATAATTCATTTTTATTGCTCTGCCTGTGGGAAAATTTCATGTTCAGTGTACTTCTTCTGTTGAAAAGGATTCATGTACTTATGCCCTTTTCACCCTCCTAAGAAATTCCTCCATTCCACATTATTTCAAACTAAATTGCTACACTTTTTGCCTGTCTTGCCTCACGAAGTAATCTGTGCCTTTGTATTAAATTCTCTGCTCATTGTTGTCCGTTGGTCCCATACCATCCCAGAAACTCAGTCATTCATAAAAAAATTGCTTCTTGTATCCATATTTACTTACTAGCCTAAGATCATTATTTCACTGCTAGTCATCTCAGACCACTCCGTTTATTACCGCTGAGCATGACTCGGAGAGAGCCCTCTCCTATTCTAGTAGGGCTAGCTACCAAAATGAGCGTGGTTTGTGATTACCGTGAATTTTGCCTTCTTTCAGCCTAAGGCAGATTTAGGTGCTAACATAGTGGCGACTCCACTGGGGACGAAATTAATCCCCTTACTTCTTGATAATTCTAAGTTTCTAGATTATAAGTTTAGGATTTGATAGGCTGAGTAAGTTGTTCATGTCCTTCTGATTTTTTCGAAAATAGCACGCTAGATTCGAGATGATATACCAAAGCCAATCCAGATCCGGATCCTCCTCATATTTACGAAAAGCCCAACTTGATTCCAAGACTCCTTCATCAAGAGAGCACTATAACTCCCGTGTTCAAATCCCATTCATGTCTTGACATTTTTGAGTATCTTGAAGAGCTTGAGTTTGATGAGCGGTTTGAAATATCATTGTTCGAGACCAAATCCGAAAGGGCTGTTGACTATACTGTCCCCGATCCAAAATTTCTTGTAGACCTAGAAACTGAAAGGGCTAACCGGTCAATTGATAATTATATTGCGACACAGCTTCAAACTCCAATTGCTAGCCCCTTACAAACTGTGCACACTCCTCCAACACCTCCAAGGCCAAATCCACCAAGAGTGATGGCTGCCCGTTTTGCACCCCTGGTTCTGCCTCAAGTTCTAGATGATATGCCCGCAGATTATCAAAGAAAAATCCCATTTTTTGATGGCACTCCTAACAACATTACTGCTCAGCAACATGTGGACAGAATGGCAGATTTCTATGAACTTCATGAGATCGATGCGGAGAATGTGGCAATGAGACTCTTTGTACAGACATTTGCAGGTGATGTGAGGAAATGGTTCAGAGGTTTGCCAGTGGCAAGTATCGCTACCTTGGCCGACCTACAAAGACAATTTTTAAACCGATGGGAAGTGAAAAAGAATCCTCTTCAAATTCTGGCTGAATATGAGCAAATCAAATGAAACAATGGTGAATCGGTCCAGGACTATTGCGTTAGATTCAATTCAGTTTATAACGAAATTCTAGATCATTTAAGGCCACCTGTGGGACTAGCCATGGTGAAGTTCCCAGATGGTTTTGATGCTGACATGGCTTATCAATTAAGAGAGAGAGAATCGACCACAATGGAAGACATGCAGAAGATAGCGGTCAGTGTTGAAGCAAATCTGCTGTTCAAAAGAGCTAGAGCAAAAGCAGAAAAGAAGGTCACAATCAAGGAAGAGTCTTCCTCAATGGATAAATTACTCAAGAAGGTAGAGCAGATGCTTGAAAGGATGAAACTCAATAAACCTGGGCCACAAGTTAGAAATCCTAACTTTCGTGGTCAACAACAACCACAATATAGAATAAGACAGAGAGATCAGCGAGCCCAAGAGCAGACAACACAACAGCCAGTACAAACACCTTTGCAGCAAAATTTTGTGCATGGACTGAAGTTAGATGAGGACGAGAATATAATAGGTGAAGAAAACCACCTCTTTACTCCTGATGATTTGCCTATTTATCTCATTGGGGAGGAGGAGTATGCAGAAGGTTCGGCTGCACACAAAGATGTAGATTTCATTCTAGCCAATGACACCATCTTGGAGGAAGAATCAGATGAGTACCAAAGAGGCTATATGAATGCTCTATCCGCCCAGCAGCAGTGATATTCACTTAGAAACAGAGATGTGTCGGTCAAACCAATTCAGAAAAGGAAGGATGTTGAGGCATCAAAAAATGATTCATCAGTTACACAAAGGAAATGAAAGTACGCGGTTGGTCCAGAGAGCAGCAAATCACCATCAGTAGAACAATCACATCAGTAAGTTGCATCGAAGGAAAAGGAAAAGAAAGAAATCCCAGTCAAAGAGGTAGAAAAGATTGCTACTTTTAATTTAGAGAATGAGGTTTCTAAATTAAAGGTATCCATTCTCTTGACTGAAATAATGAGGAACAACAGTTATAGAGGGCAAGTATCTAAAATGTTGAGTTTGGACCCAATGTCCGACATGGTGAATGTCGAAGATGATCAACCTGAAATGATTTTTGGGCCAGCATCGAATGGTGAGTCTCCTGATAGTGATGTGCCACCCTTTTATATCAGTTTAAGGTCACATGATTTTGTGTTACATAATGCCATGTTCGATTCCGGAGCTTCTCACAATCTCATGCCCAAGGCTATCATGGATAAGCTTGGTCTAGAAATCACCTGGAAATACCATGATCTCTATTCGTTTGATTCCAGCAGAGTAAGATGTATAGGACTCATCAAAGACTTGGTTGTGAGTCTGGATCAGCTCCCAATGAAGAATGTTTTGATGGATGTTGTTGTAGCAGATATTCCTCCCAGGTTTGGCATGCTTCTTTCCAGGTCTTGGGTAGTGAAATTGAAAGGGACACTATAGCTAGATTTCTCTTATGCAATGATTTCGGTGTTTGGACAAATGAGGAAATTGTATCGGGAACAAAAAATGAAATACATGATCACAAGCAAGGAGAAACCAATAAATCATCGAATTAACTATGTAAATATAGATTTAGAGTCTTTTGTTTTGTATTCAGATAGTTTCAATGATATAGATAGTCAGTTAGTTGAAGCAGATGATATTCCGGAAATAACAGAAAATTTCAGAGAAATTTTAAAGAAAGAAGGACAAGAACAATAGAACACTGTTGGGCAATCAGCTGAAAGTAATGGACAGCAAGCAGACAAGGCACAACAAACAGATTTCTAGCACTTGCTAGAGGAGGAAAAAGGTTTGTGGACCATGGATTTCGATGGAGCAATGGGAAATGATGGTGCTGGAATTGGAATTTGGGTACGCAGTCCTTTCTCCGCCCTGAACAAAGTGCCTAGTAACGTGTGGGTATGCTCTTACAAATTGGCTTTTGATTGTTCAAACAATGACGCTGAGTATGAAGCTCTGATTGTTGGCCTAAAGATTCTAAGAAAGCTGAATGCTAAGAGAATTTCAGTATATGGCGACTCCGAATTGGTAATTAAGCAGGTCAGAGGTGAGTATCAAGCAAAGCATCCTAGGATGCGGGCTTACCGTAATGCAGTTCTAGACATCCTAAAATTATTTTCAGAATACACCTTGACATGTGTGCCTCGTATACAAAATAGTATTGTTGATGCTCTTGCTAAGGCAGCAAGTAGTTTGAAGATCCCAATGAACTCTAGTAATAAATTTGAAATCCATGTCAAGCATCATCCAACCGTTCTAGACAATCAGAGATATTGGCAAGTTTTCCAAGATGATAAGGAGATTGATGATTTTCTACAAAACAAAGGCAAGTTCAAAGAGACCTCAATTGATGTAGAAAATGACGATGGTAAAGGTAATGGTACAGATGAGGTGCAAATCAATGAAATGGACGTGTTGCAGCTGAAGAATAACGTTATTCCTAAAGGCTTGATACCTTTAGAAGAACTCTTTGATCAAGATGATGTAGCCCGTAAGCCAACATTGTAGCCAACAGAGAAGGGTGTGGAAGAGCTCAACATCAGAACAACTGCTAATCCTAAGTTGGTAAAATTTTCCAAAGCATTGCCACCAAAGATCAAGGACACATATATCAGTTTGTTGTCTTCATTTGCAGATGTGTTTTCTTGGGACTATTCTAACTTAAAGACATGATACCAATATAATTCAGCACACTATACCCATCAAGCCCAATCAAAAACCATTCAGACGGAAGTTGAGGAGGCTAAATCCAAAGTTGCTGCCATCTATTGAAAAGGAGATAAATAGGCTGTACAAATCAGGGATCATTGTTCCCATCAGATTTTCAGATTGGATCTCTAATTTGGTGCCCGTACGAAAGAAGACATGTGAGATTCGCTTATGCATTGATTTTAGAAATCTCAATAAAGTTTCATTGAAAGATAATTATCCACTGCCCGAAATGGACCATATACTTCAGCGAGTAGTGGGAGCATCTCGTATGTCACTACTTGATGGTTATTCCGGATATAACCAA
Source organism: Pinus tabuliformis (assembly GCA_031772625.1). Lineage (NCBI taxonomy): Eukaryota > Viridiplantae > Streptophyta > Pinopsida > Pinales > Pinaceae > Pinus > Pinus tabuliformis. The sequence goes on from CM062805.1 coordinate 124,945,418, forward strand.
GTTTCTATCCATGAAGATGACCGAGACAAGACAGCGTTCACCACTCCATGGGGAACCTTTCATTATGCTAAAATGCCTTTCGGTTTAAATAATGTGGGTGCCACATTTCAGCGTGCAATGGACTTGGATTTTGCAAATGAGAAGGATGTCTTTTGGGTTGTGTACCTGGACGATTTGACGGTGTTTTCCAAATCTGATGAAGAGCACATGTACCATCTAAAAACTGTCTTTCAAAAGTGCAAAAAATTTGGCTTGTCGCTGAATCCGAAAAAGAGCGTGTTCGCCATGGAAGAAGGCAAATTACTCAGGCACATTATCTCAAAAGATGGCATTCGTATTGACCCAGCACGTGTACAAGCAATTCAGCAAATCGATCTACCCCGGAATAAGAATGAGATACAATCTTTCAATGTTAAAATGAATTTTCTACGCCGCTTTGTACCTAATCTTGCTGAGCACCTAAGAGAGATGACAAACATGCTTAAGAAGGACAGCCAAGTGAAGTGGATAGAGGAGGCTGTAAAATCTTTCAATTTAGTCAAATTGGCTCTTTCTTCAGCTCCCGTTCTAGTCAACCCAGACTACACTCAGGATTTCATATTGTTTTCATTTGCTTCGGAGCACATTATGGCAGCTATGTTATTGCAGAAAAGAGATGATCATGAAAGACCCATTGCATTCTTCAGTAGAGCTATAAGAGATGCAGCCCTAAAATACAACATCATTGAGAAGCAAGCCCTTGCACTTGTGAAGGCATTGAAATATTTTCGAGTATATATTTTACATTCTCATATTTTGGCCTATGTTGCTAACGCTGTTGTCAAAGATGTTTTAGTGCAGACCGATCCGAAAGGAAGACGAGCCAAATGGATTGCAGCCTTGCTGGAATATGATGTGGAAATAAAGCCCACAAAGTTGGTTAAAGGATAGGGATTGGCAAATTTGATGGCCGAATCAAACTTGCACACCTTGGACATAAATCTGATCGCTGCTATGTCCGATGAGAATGAGGAAGCATCATCAATTCAGGTATCTGAGATGTTTACTCTTTCTCCATGGTACTCAGACATCATATATGTGCTTAAAAATTTGTCACCACCACCCAGCATGACTAGAAACAAAGCAAGAACACTCAAGTTGAAAGCTGCCAAGTTTTGCATTCTTAATTCTGCACTTTATTGGAAAGATCCCGGTGGCATTCTTTTGAATTGTTTGGTGGAAGAAGAAGCAAAGAAGGTCATGGAGGACTGCCACCAAGGAGATTGTGGGGGTCACCTTTTTTGGAAGTCAACAGCAAATAAAATTCTGAGAGCAGGGTACTATTGGCCGACATTGTTCGCTGATGTATATAATATGGTCAAGTGTTGTCATAAGTGTTAGATTTTTGAAGGAAAGCAGAATTTACAGCCTTTGCCACTTAAGCCTATTGAGGTGAGTGCCCCTTTTCAACAATGGGGATTGGATTTCATTGGTGAAATTCATCCCTCTTTTTCTGGTCAACATAGATGGATCCTCACAGCGACAGATTATTTCATGAAATGGATCGAAGCAATTCCCACCAAACAAGCTACTGATGTGGTAATCATTTCATTCCTTGAAAATAACATCTTGTCTCGCTTTGGTTGCCCGAATAAGTTAATCACTAATAATGCAGCAGCTTTCAAATAAAAAAGGATGGTAGAGTTTTGTCATAAATATAACATCATTTTGGATCACTCAACTGCCTATAATCCACAAGGCAATGGATTGGCAGAGTCTTCGAACAATTCATTGGTCAACATCATCAAGAAGCTACTGGAAATAAATAAGAAGAGCTGGCGTAAGAGGTTGGTCAATGCACTTTGGGCAGATCGAGTCAGCCAGAAGAAATCCATTGGTACGTCACCGTTTGAGCTTGTTTATGGAGTTGATGCAGTATTTCCTACCACTCTCACTGCCCCGATAGTCAAACTTCTTCAGGAGGCTAGCAGTGAAGAAGATCCCATGCAGAGAAGGTTGAATCAAATGGTCCACTTGCAGCAGACCAGAGAAGAAGTTTTCAAGAACATATCAAAATTGCAGGAGAAGATCAAGAAAATTTATGACAGAAAAGAAAAGGTGGATAAATTTCAGTTGGATGATGTGGTGCTGAAGTGGGATGCAAGGAATGAGGAAAAAGGTAAGCACGGTAAGTTTGAGAATCTTTGGAAAGGTCCTTTCAAGATTGCAGCATATCGGGGTCAGAATGCCTTTCTTCTAAAGGAAATGAAAGGGGAAGATTGTCCAGGACGGCCGATCAATGGTCGGCTACTCAAGCGGTACCATTTCTGAGTTATCAATGTTGCTTCCACTGTCATTGTAAATACCATTTTTATTTCAGTTTGGCTTGATTTTGTTAAGTTAGTCTTCAAGTCATTTCAATGTCAAGTTTGAGTCAGTTTTTTGGTCATTTTAGTTTCATAAATGAGTCAGAGTCGTGTGTTGTTTGTCGAAAAAATGACTCCATAGCCCAATGGACGAAGGCACTATCTAGCTCTTTCAGAGATCTGCTATTCTTGGCACCTCCAAGGAGCTACCATCCCCCATTGGAGCTAATGTTAGAGTCGGTCTGGTCAGTCCTCCGTCAGAGATAAAAACTCTTTATGCATTTCATTTTTAGGAGTCCCGCTCCATTCACCCAGCTACATTCCACTAGGAGCATGCCATAATCTGACGGAAAAGGTCATGCTAGTCATTTCCCCTCATGTCTGGCTCCTACTGGCTTAGGTCTTTTGTCAATGATCACCAAAGTCCATGATAGTCAAGGTCTGGTCCTTTAATGGACAAAAGTCATTTTCGATCATTAGGTCTAGGGATTAATGAATTTGGTCTTTAAATATGTCTAGTAAAGCCATGCAGGCCAGAGTGAGGCCCTTACAAAAGTAATTATTCAGAGAGTTTCATCGTCATACTGATAAACTTCGACTATTCTTCAAAACTCTGTTTTGAAGAAAAGTCAAACAGTGTCACTGGTGATAAAATTTTCAAAAAAGTCGTCATCTTATTTCTTCAGATGCAGGCATGGTTTCCATGGCCAAATTTCCTGTCATGCAATCCCTGCAAAGAGTGCCTAAAATTTCATCATTTGAGCTAAGATTTCAAAGGGAAAGTGAAAATAAATGTTGCTTTAAGTCAGTGAAAAAGTGTCAAAACATAACATTAGAAAAATGGGTTTTTGGAGAAGCAAAAATTTAACCCATGACTTCCAAGTCTTTATTTACAAGTTTCCACCAAAATCAAAGTCATTGTGCAAATCAAGTGCATAGGGAAACATTGCAAAGTGTTTGAGTGTGCATCATGCGTGTTTGGAGCAAGGTTGGAGGCAGTTTTTAGGGCGCGGCGCACACAGAGGGCGTGGTGCACACAGAGCCACCCCTCAGTGTATTTTTTCAATGGGCACGATGCACACCTAGGGCACGGTGCACTGGGTTTTGCGCATGGCGCACACCCACAGAAGGCCAAAACCGTGCCAAATCACCTCAAATTTCTTGTGAAGCCCATCAAATTGAAAGGTAGGCTCTATGACATGACTTGTTCATCAAAGTTTATAAATGATCTGGTGGTTTATGGCTATGTTTGAATGCAACAGAACTCATAAAATCAACCACAAGAAAACACCAAAGGCCACTATTTCTAGGGTTGCATAATTGTGGTATTGAGGCCAAGGTTCCATTTTCACCCACCATTTTTCCCTATCCTCCCTTTCTCATTTTTCCTATTATCCCTACCCTAAAACACTACCAAACCCTATTCTCTTTCCCCTCCTCTTATTTGTCAACATAACACCCCAAAAACCTACCCTATCAAATACCCAAACCCCATACATATCCCTAAACAAACTTCTCCCCATAATCACTATTCCCCTCACATTACTCCCCTCCTAATACTCCCTTTTGTTTCATTGTTCCCCTTGGTGGCAGATATCACAAAAGCACCCAGCTTCACACCATCATCAAAGGGTAGCCTAAATACAGTACACACAGCAGTCATGGCATCACATCATTCATCAGAGTATGAGATGGAGACACAAAGTGACTCATCCTCGAAAGAGCAGGCTCCCAAGAGACATCACAAGAGTGGCAAACATGTTAGGGATGAGCCAACCACCCTCACAGAATTGCAGGCATGTCCTCTTGCTATGTTATGTTTCCAACACCTAACATGTTTTGAATTTTTTCAGAGGGTGGCTAATGTTAGAGTTCATCATGAGTTGGCTCGTATTTTTGTGCTTCACCTACATGGAGATCACTCTATCTTGGCCAGGGTCACCTTCACACTAACACCTGAAACTGTCTTATTAGCACCCGGCATACCGAATATTGGAGAACCATGGCACAAGAAATAAAAAGTTGATCGGCAGCATTATGAGCCTTACATTAAGGCCAGTTGCTTGAGGCATCTCACAAGAGTCTTTCCATTCAGATATTTGAAAGATGAATATGCTCCACTCATGATGTTGATCATGAGGTACTTCAACTGTGAGGGGAGGTTCTCTCGTCTATATGCCTATCACATCAGGTTGCTCATGCACTTTACCAGCGTATGGATGATGAACATCCTATTTTTCATTTGCAGGAACATAGAGAGGATGAACACCTTCATGCAGCATAAGACCCCTCAGCAGCAACTTAACAGTGTTTATCACTTTGCTCTTATTAAGATTTTGGTGGATCAACAGTTGGGATTGCAAGCCATTACTTGGGATGACTTCATCTCCCATGACCTCTTCAGCACTTAATAGGTAGAGTCAAAGGTTGAACATGAGATAGGTGGTCCTTCTCATCAGTACGAGCGGCATGAGACCACTACTATGCCAGTATTCGTCACATATCAGAGGGGTGCTAGACATTTGTTTGCAGCATCAAAGCGAGTGTTATCTCCACCCAGGGTGGAAGGGGCCTTGCTTCCGACATCAACACTACAGGTACAGGATAGAGGTAAGGAGCCAATGCATGATGAGGGGCCTTCAGGTGAGCCATCAGGTGAACGAGAGACTGAATTCATTCTCCTTCATGATGATGATACAGATACAGAACCAACAAGTGCACAACTCAAAGAGATCATCCAGGAGCAGCAATCAGAGATCGAAGCCTTGTCCCTTGATTTGGAGAGGGCTAAGTTGAACATGAAATATCTGGAGAAGAGGAATAAACAACTGGAGGATAAACAAGTGATCATGGAGCTACAAAACATTCGTGAGCATCACCAAGCTGCACAAAGGAGAAGAGTTGAGCTCACGTCATTGGAGCAAGAGATTAATGAGGATCGAGAGGGCAACCTTGAGAGAGTTAACATGCACTTAGAGAGGCTTCTGGACAAGGCAAACAAGGGCCATGCACTGCTAAGACACATAGCTTTCCACTCCATGGCGCGAAACAAAGTATGCAAGGCCCGAATCAGGAATTTGAAGGCTAAATTGAGGAAGGCAATCAAGAAGCAAAAGAGGCAAAGGGAGCTCGATCGACTTTAGATATTGGCCAAAGCTTCTTTAGCCCAGCATAGCACTTCATAGAGAACCTCCAACCCAAATTTCAAGAAATTTGGGGCAATTTTGGTCACATGGTAAATTTTTGGTCACAACACAGGTTTTTTCTCCCTGTGCGCCGCGCCACTGGCGCGACGCTTAGGATTGGGAGCTCCAAATCCCAAATGGTTTACATTTTTGGATTCAGCATGCAAAATCACGACTACTAGTGCTTGGACAAGAAATTTGGCATGATTTGAGTCTCTAGGAGGTCAAAAACACTCAAAAAATGACCTCTCTGCCCCTATTTTGACACACAGGAAGCAGTCTTGGGAGAATGAAGATTTGGAGGGGCAAATGAGCACCAAATTTAGAAATTCCACTTAGGTTGGAAATTAGACAGGCCGCGCTTTCCAACAAGTATGCTTGGGCACATTTTGGACTCCTGCAAGTGCCTCAAAATAGTCTCCAAAGTGGCGCGGTGCATATAGAAAGTGGCGCGGCACATATAGGAGAAAAGGCCAATTTCACCTCCGTTTCACGAAATTTCGATTCGTAACTTCTCCAAGTGGGACCGCTCATCTACATTTCACTTTTGCGGCACATAAGGTGGCATTTAAAGTATTTTCACTCCAGATTGGCTTCTATCCAAGTGGCAAAGGAAGGCAGACAGTCACCCAAGCCATTTGTCATGTTTGTAATGTTGCACCTGTAGCTAATGGTTGGCTTTCCACCTCCATTTTGTAATGATTCGAGTAACTCCCCAACCCTTGGGCGTTCTATGTCTTCATGGCACATTCTATATATTGTATGCAAACCATTTGCAAATGGTTGGTTGGCTTGTAATTTCTAGGAGACTGTGGGAGAGAAACTTAGTTCTTCATTGTATATTTTGACAGAGGATTAATGAAAGGCAGCGGCTCTGTTTCACGAGATTCATGTGGTTGTGAGTGTAGCAAATGTGTCTCTTATGTTTCATATGTATTTCGTAATGTTTCACAGTTCATTTCATATTCATTTCCAACGAAATTTTCTAAGTTAGATAAGGTAGAATTCATTTTTATTGCTCTACCTGTGGGAAATTTTCATGTTCAGTGTACTTCTTCTGTTGAAAAGGATTCATGTACTTATGCCCTTTTAACCCTCCTAAGAAATTCCTCCATTCCGTGTTATTTCAAAATAAATTGCTAGACTTTCCGCCTATCTTGCCTCACAAAGTAATATGTGCTTTTGTATTAAATTCTCTGCTCATTCTTGTCTGTTGGTCCCATACCATCCCAGAAACTCAGTCATTCATAAAAAATTGCTTCTTGTATCCATATTTACTTACTAGCCTAAGATCAATATTTCACTGTTAGTCATCTCAGACCATTCCATTTACTTATTCGTTGAGTGTGACTCGGAGAGAGCCCTCTCTTGTTCTGGTAGGGCTAGCTCCTAGACTGAGTGTGGTTTGTGGTTACCCTGAATTTTTCCTTCCTTCATCCTAACGCAGATTTAGGTGCTAATAGGATCTTCAACAGACAAATCGGATGGTCATCGGGAAGTGAAGTTGCGTGGGAATTTAATGGGCATGGCAGATTGGTCGGGTTGTAAATGGTATTCATCGCACCGCTTTTGGGCCCTAAGCAGTAAATTCCCGGGGTCACGCGATTCCATTCAGCGATCGACACATAACGGCAGATGAGAAAGAAAAATTGCGCTCATCACGTGGTATCGTTCGATTAAGTTGTAGGTGCGATAAGAGCGAAGACCATCAAATCTTGGCAGAGATGATCTAATGGTGGGAAATGATTGAGCAGGTCACCTTTATCAAATGTGACAAGAACCATTAAATCGGTGGGGTGATCAACAGTGGGGATGAGGCACAATGAGTTATGAAAGCACATAGACATATGGTAGGGTCTTATGGTAGGTTGGGGGTTTGGTGCTCGGGGCTAAAGTCAAAAGGGGCTATTTTGCTGGGTTTGGGAGGCAAATAGGGAAACAGAGATGGATGGGAATAAGTGGGATGGAGGAAAAAAGGAGAAAGTGACCATTGTGAGCTCCTTTGAAGATGCCACCAAACGGACCAAGCCTTTTTCTGACATTAGAAAGTCAGCGCTGCATAGCAGAGCTAACACTGGCTCCTTCTAGGGATGAAAGCCTCCCTGTGAGGTTTCAAGAACCGTAGACCACTGCCTTTCATACAAAAACATGATCAAAAATATTTCCTAGTGTTCCATTGGTCATGGACTCTAATTAAGCCTACACTAAAACTTGTAAAAAGAGCATGTTTACAATGCTAAGGCCTAAAGCCTCAATTAACATAAATTTTCAAAAACCGCCCATTAACTGGGCCATCAAAAACTGTTTCTCCTTCCATACTTTGCAACATGAAAGTGTTGTTCCCCTGGATCTGAGAAATGATAAAAGGTCCAGTCCACAGAGCATCGAACTTCCCATGATTTCCTTTCTTTTCCTTCAGTACATCCCATTTAAGAACCAAGCCTCCACCTTGAAAATTTTCCATATTTGCCTTTATATCAAAGGCCTCCATGATTCTCTTTTAATGAGCTATAGACCTTTCAATCAATTGATCTCTGATTTGATGTACTTCATCCAAGTCATTGATCCTCTTTACCATGTCATTTTCCTCATTCTACTCTTCCTGCAAGAACTTGGCCACGTGGGGGTCAATTGGATTGGGAATATAGCCTCGGTGCCATATACCACCTTGAGAATTCCCTGTGGATTTCCTGGTGGTTACCCTGTCAGCCCACAATGAAAACTTCAGCTTGGAATCCCAGTTCCTTTTGTTGTCTTCCAATAGCCTTTTGATTATCCTTATCAGGCTCTTGTTGGATGATTCTGCTAAACCATTACCTTGAGGGTAATATAAGGTGGAATGCACAAGCTTAATACCCATTTAGTCACACATGTCTGTTGGCTAGTTGAATTGTTTATGAATTAAACATTCAAGTACCACATTAATTGTCAACCAGGGAAAGTCTTTTTATTCCAAAGGCTACTGCGTACTGTATGTACTTAAATTCTAAAAGCATTGAAAAGCTGTAGTATACGTAATCCTTACGCCAAGTCATTACAGTACTGTTGAAATAAAAGCAATTAATTAAAACTACAAATCTGAAAGCAAAGTGATGGATGCTCTGTTGGCAGAGGATCAGGGCCCTATCCTCCAACTGGGGACGTTCAGCACCTGCCCCTGTAATCAGATTGCTAATGCACACTGCACTCTAATTCACCGGTGAGAAACAGACTCAAGTAATTAATGAAACAGAGTACTAGGAAAACGGAAATACCAGAGGTAATGCTATAAAATCCAAACAGAGTACCAGAAAGAAACTATCACACACTTACACACTTGACAAGAAAGTAAATGGGTGAATCTTGTGAGGAAGGTGGGCCCAGTCCCTCTCACAAGATTCCCCAGGAACACGAAGACTGGATTAAGTGCTCAAAACAATTTTATATTCATCTGCCAAAAGGATTCAAATACAATAAAGTTCAGACTTGCTGAAGTTCTCAAAATCTCACTTTACAGACTGACTATAAACACTGACTGATCCCCTTTCTCATGTAGATGTCTCCTCTTTATAGAGGAGACATCTATTACAATAGAGTATTACAGTTCATTCAGTTAACCCATTCTATCAAAAATAAGAATTACAGAACGCTGTTACAACAGTATGATAATATGTTCTTTCTTGGGTTCTGGCTGTTACACAGCTGGTAACTGACTTCGACCGTCTTCTCGGGATCTTCACATTCCTTTGCCGCTTCCCCATGTTGTTCCTGATTTAGACAATGCTGACTGTGTTCTTCTTGCTTTAGACATCCGCTTGATTATGCCGCGTCAGGGTTCTTTAAATAGTTGCCATCTGTTATTCGCGGCTGTTGCAAAATAGCTTGCTTTAGATGATTGTTGTTGCTGACTGTAGCAACTGCGGAGTTGCTGCTTCTGATGTTGCAGCAACTGCGTAGTTGCTGTTTTCTGGTGTTGCAGCAACTGCGTAGTTGCTGTTTCTGGTGTTACAGCAACTATACATTATAATTCCTGCAAGCTTAAGACAATTACTTGACAGTTTAGTCAGCTTTTCCAAGGATAAATATAAAGATATTCATGAATATGCAATGAACAATTAAACATAGATATGCGGGAAGTTACTTCGTACCTTGGGGTAATTATGTCATTATAAAATCAAAAGTTTTCAACCTATGACTGCAAAAGGATAATAATATGACAAAAATATAAGGTCAAAATAGGTCAATTCTGAGTCCCAACATCCCCCCCAACTGAAGAGATTGCATGTCCCCATGCAATGGCTACTTTGAGTCTGAGTCAGAGAACTGGGACGAACAATGTAAATTACTAAGAAAATAGCTATAGGGAGTGGCATCAAACTTCTCCCTGAACCCACAAACAGTTTGTATATGCTTCCATGCTGCTGCTTCTTCCCTGTTAGATAGTCCAAACTGGCCCTTATAATGTTCACCAGACAACCATAAAAGTGGAAACTTAAATTTATAACCCATCCAATTTTCAGCACAATGCTGCATGCATTTAACATACTGAGGTACCCTTGAGAGTGCTACTTGCAGATTTGATGGGTTATACGGGTGATATTCCTACCTTTCTGTGGGGCAGTTTTCCCGAAACAGTTTATTTGCTTTAACAGCCAAGGATGCTTTAGTCTTTACATAATGCTGACAGTCCGTTAGGACATCTGTTTGCAATTTCATGACATGATCCTTCATATCAGGGTCACTTACCATTTTTAGGTGTTGTGCAATGAAAGTGGCAGCGTTCTGTGGTTCAACTCAAATCCACAGAAGACAATTCTGTTCGTTATGGTGAGCTGAGACAAAGGCATTCTGCCAGGTAAGTTGATTAGCCAAAAAGGAGATAAAGGCTCTCAGCTGTATGTCGCCGACTACAGGTATCATATTCATGCTCCTTTCTTCGGACACGGCCTCATTATGGAGGTATAGTTCACATAGCAGGTTTTGATCGTTTTTAGGTGCCTCTGCAAAGGTCTGCATAAACTGCTCTGCTGTGACCACTTGATAAGGCCTCCCCTCTTTGACAGCCTTCAGCTGTATAAATGCAAGTCTTTCCCTAAAAAATGTAGCATAATTAAAAGAGGGTTTTCTTGTGGCAAGCATTCTTTGACATAAGTCAAACATCTGGGACAATCTGGCTTTCAGTTCCTTGATTTCTTTATACTGGGCCCTACACTGCTCCAGTGCTTCCCAGTTCTTATAAGCATGATCAAACCAGGTCCCCTTTTGTTGTTCGAATGCTTTGCCTTGAGACTGCTGATAATCTCTCCACCACTTTCCTTTTAATGCCTGAAAACTCTCTGTTTGTGTGCATGCATCACTAACAGTGGGGAGCTCTGTTTGTATACAGGCATCAACCAGGATAATCTGCTCTGTTGGAGTGGGCTGGGATGATCCAGCATCTTTCTCTTCATTTCTGACTAGAGTCTCTTCCTCCTGTTGTACTAATTCATTTTGCTCCATGGTGATTTGGGTGGGCCAGGGTGAATCTGTCCCTTTTTCTTCGTCTTCTTCTTGCTCCTTGGCAGTTTGACTGGGGCTGGATGAGTTCAATTCTTCTTCATTTCCTTCTGAAACTATTTCTTCTTCCTCCATAATAATTTGGGTAGGCCGTGATGAGTCTGTATCTTTTTCTTCTTCTTCTTCTTGCTCCTTGTCAGGTTGACTGGGGCTGGATGAGTCCAGTTTTTCTTCATTCTCCTCCGAGACTATTTCTTCTTCCTCCATAATAGTTTGGGTAGGCCGTGGTGAGTCTGTACCTTTTTCCTCATTTTCTTCTATGTCTTCTTCTCGTTCCATAACACTTTCAGTGGGCTGGGATGATTCTGTGTTTCCTTCTTCATTTCCTGGTTCTTGTGTAGCTTCTTCTTCCATAGCAAATTGGGTAGGCCGGGGTGAATCCTTATTCTCCTCTTTCTTTTCTTCCTGCATAGTGTCAGCAAGCTCCTCTGTTTGTTCCTGTGCAGTCTCTGGAGAACTTACTGGTTCTTGTGTGTCAGTAAGTTCTTGATCTTGTGCAGTTTCAGGTGAACTTACTGGTTCTTGTGTGTCAGTAAGTCCTTGATCTTGGTCCTGCATCTTCTCTGGAGAGCCTGTTGGTTCTTGTGTGGCAACAGGTCTTTCTGTCTGCACTTCTTCTGAAGATCCTGTTGGTTCTTGTGTAGCAACAGGTCTTTCTGTCTGCACTTCTTCTGAAGATCCTGTTGGTTCTTGTGTAACAACAGGTCTGTCTGTCTGCACTTCTTCTGAAGAACCTGTTGGTTCTTGTGTGTCAACAGGTTTTTCTGCCTGCATTTCTTCTAAAGAACCTGTTGGTTCTTGTGTGTCAACAGGTTTTTCTGTCTCAGCAGAGGATTGTGGGATTTCTATTTGTGCATCAACAGGCTCTTTTGTTTCATCTACAACAGCGGAGGCTTCCTTCATTCATTCTTCTACTACCTTATATCCTGCCTGAGTATATATTTCACCACAATTTGTACACATATATTCGTTATCTTTACTTTTCTCTGCTGCAGACGCTACTCGTGCTAAAACATGCAGGCTGAATTCTTTCTGGTATACTTCCTTAACCCTTATTATCTCTTCCTGATAGTCCTGAATCTGAGATTTCAGAAACTCAATTTCTTCCTGTAGGGCAGGTATGGTAGGCTGATCCTGTGGGACAGTAGATTCCAGTGGAGGCAGAGGTTGTGCTTCGTCAATTTGATTAGTATTCCCCACAAGTGGTTCTTGTGTGTCACCTGGGGTAGTGGTTGTTTCTTGTGTTGCAGCCACTTGGTCACTATCACTCTGGGTGTCGGTACCTGGTTCTTGTGTATCAGCTGTCTTAAGATATGATGTCACGAAGCTATGAACACTCTGCATCTCAGCCTCTGTGGGTGAGGGAGAGGAGTTTCGAGGAGTGGCTGGAGTGCGGATTCTTAAAGCGATGGGCGGTGAACTGGAGGAATTGGGAGATTCAACTACTACCGATTTTCGTTTTGGTAGAGAAGCAGGGAATTCAGGCGTTTTTCTCTTCCTGCTAGCTTTTAAGGTAGGGACAGTAGTCGGAGTAGCAGGTGCTTTAGTTGAAACCCTAGTTCTTCTTCTTTTTGCTGGGGTTTTCTTTCCCTGCTGCATTTTTCGTTTAAGCAGAGTAATTGGGATATTATCATCGGAATCATCAGTAGAAATACTGAGTATGGGAGCGGAAGGATTGGTTCTTTTGGGAGATGTGGTTAATTCTGCTGCTGCTTGTTCATTCTCAGTAACGTGCAGGGGTGTTTGCTGGGGTTGTTCAGGAATATGTTCTGCTTGCTGAGGGTTTTCCAAAGGGATTTGTTCAGGCATGTCGTCCGTTTGCTGAGGAAGTTCTTCGTCTTGCTGAGGTGTGTCCTCAGCTTGACGAAGAGTTTCCTCTTCTTGGTGAGGACTTTCATGCTCCGGCTGTGGAATTCCTTCCTCCGGATGGGGATTAATGGGGGGTGGAGGGTTGTTTAGAGCGAGGGCTCTGTTAATCAGCAATTGGGCTAAGCGATGATGTTTTAAGGAAAGAACTGGATGCTTCGCTTTCATAGCATATCGTGACATATTTTTGAGACAACCCAGCAAATAATATGGCATGTTTAATAATTGACCATTTCTTAAGTGATTTAACAGGACGAAGTCGTGCTGGTAAATTACCTGGTAGCGACCTTCGCACGTCAGATATTGCTTGACGAATTCAGCGACTTTCGGCCATGGTTGAGGTAACGACCGAAGTGCTACGCCTCTGCCCTTGGTCTCTACTTCCTCGCCTGGTCGGAGAAAATCCTGCTGTGCATTCAGAATCAGGTGCTTTCTGCTGAACCACTGTGTGCCATTGGCTGGTAGTCCGGTGACTTCGGCTATGATTTCCTCCGTGACTGGAACTTGAATTCCTTGGACGACAGAGAATCCTTCTGTCAAGTTGCATGCGAATTCCAGGACTTGCTGCTCGTCAAAGTCCGGAAGTCTCCTGAAATACTCTATCCATCCAGCTTGCAAGAAAATTTGATAAATTTCCGGAAAGAGTTCCAGGACTGCTGTCGTGCCAGGTTCATGTGTAATGAGGGTTCCTCCCATGGCTGTTGTCTCGGTGAATCTTCAGAATTCAGAGCCGAGCTACCGATTTCAACTCAGAGTATAACATCGCAAATGGTAACATGCCGTGGCTTTTACATACTACCGGGAGAATTAAGGGTGGCGGCAGTTGGCGTGGTATGTCATTATGAGAATTGCTTTGGTAATCCCCCCCCCTCCTACGTGTAAATGATATGATTGGGAATGCAATCATTTGATGGTCCTATCAACTTTCTCCGCGTTATCTATTATTTAATGCTCATTCATAAACGTGCGTACCTTCGTATTTTACCTTTTTGATCGCTGCGTCAAAAAGTCTTTTCTTGTCTTCTGCCGGATTATAATAATTACCGCGGATCTGAAAGCATGGGAATATGGGTGATTTGAAATGATAATGACGGGAAGTGATGGTAGGGTGCTGTAATCATCACAAGAAGTGGTATATTTTATCAAGATTTGTTCTTTTGGGGCTGAAGTGGTAGGACAGGGGTTTTCGTACGTGAGGGAATTTTGCTGGGAAGGATATTTCGTGATCGGGAAGCAATATCGTGGCACCGGGATGGGTGTTGCAGCAACTGAAAATTACCGCTGGGGCAACAGGGATTGGGAAAAAGACGTTTGTGAAACGGGGAATGTGCCGGAGTGGTGGAACTAGTGTTGCAGCAACGAAAAATGGTGTTGCAGCAATAGGGATGGTGTTGCAGCAACGGAAAATGGTGTTGCAGCAACAGGGATGGTGTTGCAGCAACGGGGATGGTGTTGCAGCAATGGGAAATGGTGTTGCAGCAACAAGAATGGTGTTGTAGCAACGGGAAATGGTGTTGCAGCAACAGGGATGGTGTTGCAGCAACGGGAAATGGTGTTGCAGCAACAGGAATGGTGTTGCAGCAACGGGAAATGGTGTTGCAGCAACGGGGATGGTGTTGCAGCAACGGGAAATGGTGTTGCAGCAACAGGGATTCCGAGTCCACACAGTAATTCCTTTGAGACTTTTTGTTCTCAGCTACTTCCCAAGCTAACACCTGCAAAATACTGAAATGTAATATCGCAATCCTTGGCAGGATTTATTAGTTTCTAAAAAGACAAGAATATCTAACCTAAGAAAATTACATAAATAATAAAAATTCAAGTGCTTTGAGGGTCAGCAAGTTCCCCTGGAAAAGAATACTGTTTTATTGCCATGCAAGTGGCTTTAAAATCCTCTTTGGAAACCGGCCGCTGATATAACCGAAGTCGGTAGCCATTGACTAACAGTGGTGTTCTGTCCCCATCAATTGTTAACAGTCTGACTGTTCCATTTGGAAAAACAGCATCCACTTCATACGGTCCCAACCACCTTGTTCTTAACTTCCCTTGAAAATTCTCGAAACGGGAGTCATAAAGTAAAGCCCAGTTACCTTTCTGGAACTGCTTTTGCCTGATGGTTCTGTCATGCCATCTGCTTCTTTGTTGTTGTATCATAGTTGTTTGATGGACGGCATCTAGTCTTTTCTCATCCAATTCCTGAAGCTGCTGCAACCTGGCTGTCTGTGCATCAGTTAAATCAAGGTTAACAGCTAAGGCAGTTCTTAAGGTTTTAATTTCAAACTCTACAGGGAAAATAGCATTCTTTCCATAAACTAATTCATAGGGTGAAAAGCCTGTTGTATTCCTCCAAGTGGTTCTATAAGCCCATAGAGCCTCGGGCAATCTCTGAAACCAATCTCTTCTATTCTCCTTTATCGTTTTTGTTAAGATGGCTTCTATGACCTTGTTGGTACTTTCCACCTGCCCATTTGCTTGGGGGTGGTATGGTGTGGTCATTTTATGCTTAATATGATATTTTTGGAGCGTATCTTTGAAGCCATGAGAATTAAAAGGAGGTCCTCCATCAGTGACTAATTCTCTGGGTAGTCCAAATCTAACAAAGATTTCTTCAAATAAGAATGTTAGTACTGCTTCTTCATTAGCTTTAATGAGTGCTTTGGCCTCTACCCATTTAGTCATATAATCTGTGCATACTAATATGTAGACTCTTTGATTAGATGGAGGATTAATGGGACCTATAAAATCTAATGCCCATTTCTCAAAAGGTTCAAGAGTTACCTGGGGGTTAAGTGGCATTTCATCCCTATGGTTAGGCTGACCCATTCTTTGACAGCTGTCACAGGCCTTCACATATTTTCTAGCATCTTTAAAAAGTGATGGCCAATAATAACCCATTCTCAGTACCTTGTGTGCTGTCCTTTTGTCTGCAAAATGTCCTCCACAAGGGCCATCGTGACAAGCTTTTAACACATCATAAATTTCATCTTCCCCAATGCATCTCCGGATTTCTTGATCTATTCCTGTGTGGAACAGACACCCGCTTATCCAGCTGTACCTAGCACTTTGTTGGATGATCTTTCTTCTTTCCCTGTGTGATAGGTGTGATGGTAGTTTTCCTGCAACTAAATAATTGGCAATGTCTGCATACCAAGGTGAGTGAGCAGATACTGCAAATAAATACTCATCAGGAAAAGAATCATCTACTGGAGCATTTTCATCAGTTTTTAAACGAGAAAGAAAATCAGCAACTACGTTTTCTTTTCCTGGCCTATCTACAATTGTGATATCAAATTCTTGTAATAGTAATAACCACCTGGTAACTCGAGCATTTGTAATTGATTTATTCATTAAATACTTAATGGCCGAGTGATCAGTATGCACAAAGGTAGTATAGCCAGTAATATAATGCCGAAATTTATTAATAGCATAAATAACTGCTAAAAATTCTTTCTCAGTCACTGTATAATTTAGCTCAGCTGGTGTCATGTTTTTGCTAATGAAATAGATAGCATAGGGGGGATTGTTTTCTTCCTAACCCAGGACAGCTCCAATTGCCTTATCTGAGGCATCAGAGGAGATGTGAAAGGGTAATGCCCAATCAGGTCCTCTCAAAATAGGAGCTGCGGACAACTGATGTTTAAGTTTATTGAATGCATTTTCGCAGTCATCAGTCCACTTGAATTCAGCATTTTTCATTAATAACACAAACAGAGGAGAAGCTATTTTAGAAAAATCCTTAATGAATCTTCTGTAATATCCGGCATGTCCTAAAAAACTTCTCACCTCAGTTTGTGTTTTGGGGATAGGAAGGTTCTGAATCACCTGAATTTTAGCTGGGTCGACTTGAATTCCTAAAAATGAAATGAAATGACCTAATACAATACCCTGATTCATCATCATATGGCACTTTTCAGTGCTTAAAGCAAGGTGTGCTTCTATGCACCGCTTAAGTACTTTTTCAAGGTTTTGCAGAGCATCTTCAAAGGTCACTCCATAAGGAGTGAAGTTGTCCATGAATATTTCTAACGAATCATTTAACATATCAAAAAAGATTCCTATCACCGCTCTTTGAAATGTTGTTGGGGCGTTGCATAGCCCAAATGGAAGTACTCTGTAAGCAAAGGTTCGCCATGGGCTAGTAAATGTGGTCTTGTCCTAGTCCTGGGGTGCAATCCTAATTTTATTGTATCCACTAAACCCATCCAAGAATGAGAAGAATTTCTTACCTGCTAAGTTATCCAATACCTGATCAATAAAAGGTAAAGGGAAATGATCTTTTTGGGTTGCTTTATTTAATGATCTATAGTCTACACATACTCGCCATTTCCCATTCTTCTTTGGTACAATTACGAGTGGGGAAACCCACTCACTATCAGATATTGGATATATAAATCCTGCATTTAAGAGTTTTTGGAGTTCCTCCTTCACAATTTCTCTAAGGTTAGGGTTCATTCTTCGCTGGGGTTGACAGACTGGCCGGGATCCCTCCTTAATATAAATACGGTGAGTACATAATTCAGGGGAGATCCCTTTCATGTCTGTGTAGTCCCATGCAAATGCCTCTTTATTTGCTTGGAGTAACTTTATTAATTGCTGTTTTTCATTATCAGCCAAGTCAGGATTTATATTTAGTGTTTTACCAGGTTCAATTTCAATTGTTATACTCTTGGAAGGGTTGCCTAATGCTGTCTGGCATAAGTTTTCATCTTTCATATCTTGCTGGGATTCAGATTCTAGGATTGCAGTGAAGTGGTTAAATATTTCAGGATTAACCGAAGAGGGTTCAGAAATAAAACTGCTAATTAGTTCATCTTCGGTGGAGTCCTTAAAAGTCAAGGCTTGTCCAATAGTCAGTATTGGTTGGGTTTCTTCATCCTCATAGTCTACCCATACAGAATTGTCACTATTGATCATGGGTGTGGCATGAGGATAGAGGGTGAGCTGTTTAGTTTCCTGCCCGTTGGATATGGTCATTGATCCTGACCTACAGCTGATGAAAGCATCTGTTGTAGCCAGCCAAGGTCTCCCTAGAATCAATGGATGACCCCCCAACTTTGTTTTAGTCTGTAGTACCACAAAGTCAGCCGGGTAGTTCCAGGATTCTACAGAAATTATAAGATCTTCAATGACCCCCTCGGGTTTAATTGTAGATCGGTCAGCTAATTCTAAGATTGTTGGAGTTTCCCTAATTAAGTTTTTCAACTGAAGCAGTTGTGCTGTTTCGAGTGTCATTATATTTATTGCAGCTCCTAAGTCTACTAGAACTTTAGAGATAAAGGTTTTTCCGATCTGAACTGTTACTGTAGGGTGACCAGGATCACCATACTTCACAGGATAATCTTTTTCGGTCATTAAGGCAGTTAATTCTCCCATCACATGAACTGTGAGGGGATCCTTAGCCTTTCTTCCCGGTTTCTTTATACAAATGTCTCTAATGGTTCTAGCATAAATAGGCACATCTCTTAATGCTTGCAATAATGGGATTTTAACATACAAATTCTGTAACTCTCCTAAAAGGTTAAAGGTAGGTTGTTCAAGTGTTTTTGTGAGAGCTAGCCATTCAGGAAAGGGTGGATCTATCGTTTGCTCATTATTATTAGGTGCTGATTCTGCTGTTTCAATTTTGTTAGGTGATTTCTCTTTTCTAACTTCTTCTTTGTCAGAGTCAGTGATATCATCTATAATGGGTTCGACAATTCTCCCTGAGCGAAGATGGATATCATTACATTGCAGGGGAGAGACAGGTTGATTGTGAATGTCAATTACTTGCAGGGCTTTATTATTATTTGGATTAGGGTTAGGTTGTACAGGCAGCTGCGGTCTAATTGCCTGATTATTTGGAGGAGTGTTAGATGGTAGGGAAAGAGACTGTTGTTGTTGAGGAAATGGCATCTGTTGGGCTGCCCAATTTGGATTCCATTGATTGAAGTATGGTTGTTGGGGAGCCCAAGGATTCCATATAGTAGGATCATGGAAAGGGAGATTAGGTTGCTGCATAGGTGGAAAGTTCATTGTATTGAAGGGTGGGTATTGCATTTGGTTCATGGGTGG
Organism: Pinus tabuliformis; assembly: GCA_031772625.1. Lineage (NCBI taxonomy): Eukaryota > Viridiplantae > Streptophyta > Pinopsida > Pinales > Pinaceae > Pinus > Pinus tabuliformis. Next base: position 124,964,400 of record CM062805.1, read on the forward strand.
GTAAAAAGGAGGATTATTATTCCAACGATTGAATGTTGTATTAGAGCTCATACCTTGTCTTTGCGGCCATTGCCTCCTCTGTGTCATCAGGTACACTGCTTCAGCCTCTTCTTCAGTTGACTGCAGTGCTGCTTTGATTCCAGGCAGAGAGGGGCATTGCTGCGTTTCATGGTCCTTCTCGCAGATTGTGCAGATAGGTATCTTATCCAGTGGGCATTCCCTTAATGGGTGCTTTTCTCTGCACTTGGAACAGAAGATGGCTAGAGCAGCTTCTGCTTCCGCCTGTTTCTTCTTAACCTGCAGAGCATCGATTTGTGACGCGAAAGAACTTAGCATTTCAGTTTTAAATTCTTCTAATAAGTTACCTATTTCGGCTCTTGTCGCTCCTCCACTGGCTGATTTCTGAACTCTTGAATACACATTATCTCTGCTCTTTGATCTGCTGCCTGCTCCTCTTGAGCACCTCAGGCAGAGATTGATGATTTCATCAAATGATTCTTTGGAGATGTCCCCTTTTCCTAGCATGTTCAGCATATCCAAGCAATCATCTCTTACCCCTTTTAGCAATATGGTCTTTAGAATGTCTTTACTCATATTAGGATGGTCAGACCTCTGCAGATTATACTGCAGTCTTTCCACAAAATCTTCTAAGCTCTCGTCTTCCTTCTGAACCATTTTGAACAGTTCTTCCTTCCTTTCCCTCGTTCGGCAATAGTCTTGATATTTGGCCAAGAATTCTTCTTTCATCTGGTCCCAGGTGGTGATTACCTGAGCTCCTAAGCTCATGAACCACCTCAGCGCATTTCCTTTTAGTGTTGCTGGAAACAATTTCAGTTTCTGATTAGGAGTCACATAATCATAACTTCTGCACAATATGTCGAATTCAAAGAGGAATTCGTCTGGGTCCTCAGAGGATAACCCATGGAAGTTGGGTAACGCTGAGAGTGGAATATTCTTCATAGGGGTTGTTCCTCTCGGAAGTTCCCCAATAGGAAATTCCAGGGTAGAGAGCGAATTTTCCCCTCTTCCTTCTGTTCTGTTGTCCTCCATTGGTCCTTTCCCTGAATCACTTAATTTGTCTTCTGTATCTTCAGGTTCTTTCACCGGTTCCTCAGTGTTTTCTGGTGCTTCCAGCTTCCTTTCAGGTCCCAGTACTTCCTCTGTTTGTTGGTCTGTCTGTGAGGAGTATTGGATCTGCGGTCTCCGGGAACTCGTCCTCTGTGATGTTTCGGCCTTTGAGATGATCTCGTCAATAAAAGTCTTTCTTCCTCCCCTGCCGCCTGCGAAATTAGGTTTCTTGCGTCCTCTCATGCACCTGTTATTTTCACAAAGAAACCATTAATGCTTTTAGAAATCTTTAGTTGCCTTCCCCGGCAACGGCACCAAAATGTTGGCTAGTTGAATTGTTTATGAATTAAACATTCAAGTACCACATTAATTGTCAACCAGGGAAAGTCTTTTTATTCCAAAGGCTACTGCGTACTGTATGTACTTAAATTCTAAAAGCATTGAAAAGCTGTAGTATACGTAATCCTTACGCTAAGTCATTACAGTACTGTTGAAATAAAAGAAATTAATTAAAACTACAAATCTGAAAGCAAAGTGATGGATGCTCTGTTGGCAGAGGATCAGGACCCTATCCTCCAGGTGGGGACGTTCAGCACCTGCCCCTGTAATCAGATTGCTAATGCACACTGCACTCTAATTCACCGGTGAGAAACAGACTCAAGTAATTAATGAAACAGAGTACTAGCAAAACGGAGATACCAGAGGTAATGCTATAAAATCCAAACAGAGTACCAGAAAGAAACTATCACACACTTACACACTTTGACAAGAAAGTAAATGGGTGAATCTTGTGAGGAAGGTGGGCCCAGTCCCTCTCACAAGATTCCCCAGGAACACGAAGACTGGATTAAGTGCTCAAAACAATTTTATATTCATCTGCCAGAAGGATTCAAATACAGTAAAGTTCAGACTTGCTGAAGTTCTCAAAATCTCACTTTACAGACTGACTATAAACACTGACTGATCCCCTTTCTCATGTAGATGTCCCCTCTTTAAAGAGGAGACATCTATTACAATAGAGTACTACAGTTCATTCAGTTAACCCATTCTATCAAAAATAAGAATTACAGAACGCTGTTACAACAGTATGATAATATGTTCTTTCTTGGGTTCTGGCTGTTACACAACTGGTAACTGACTTCGACCGTCTTCTCGGGATCTTCACATTCCTTTGCCGCTTCCCCATGCTGTTCCTGATTTAGACAATGCTGACTGTGTTCTTCTTGCTTTAGACATCCGCTTGATTATGCCGCGTCAGGGTTCTTTAAATAGTTTCCATCTGTTATTCGCGGCTGTTGCAAAATAGCTTGCTTTAGATGATTGCTGTTGCTGACTGTAGCAACTGCGGAGTTGCTGCTTCTGATGTTGCAGCAACTGCGTAGTTGCTGTTTTCTGGTGTTGCAGCAACTGCGTAGTTGTTGTTTCTGGTGTTACAGCAACTATACATTATAATTCCTGCAAGCTTAAGAAAATTACTTGACAGTTTAGTCAGCTTTTCCAAGGATAAATATAAAGATATTCACGAATATGCAATGAACAATTAAACATAGATATGCGAGAAGTTACTTCGTACCTTGGGGTAATTATGTCATTATAAAATCAAAAGCTTTCAACCTATGACTGCAAAAGGATAATAATACGGCAAAAAGATAACGTCAAAATAGGTCAATTCTGAGTCCCAACAATGTCCACCAACTATTTTCCCCTAAAGGCTATTGCATTGTCTGTAATCAATTTGTGTGGACAACCAAACCTGGTGAAAATGTTTTCTGTCAAGAACTTCATGACCACATAGTGATTAGCTTTCCTAGTAGGGATGGCTTCAGTCCATTTAGTGAATTAGTCAGTGGCTACTAAGATCCATCTGTGCCGGCCACTGGAGTGTGGATTAATTTCTCCTATGAAATCCAAGCCCCACTGCTGGAAAGGACCACTGGCATGTATTGGCTTCAAGGGCAGGGATTTCAATTGCTGTTTTCCTTCAAACCTCTGGCACCTGTCACAAGATTTTACAAATGAAAATATATCAGAGAATAAAGTGGGCCAATAACACCCAGCTCTGAGGATATTGTGGGTTGTGGTTTTCCAATAGTGATGTCCTCCACAAAAGCTAGAATGAAACTGATGCATGACCTCCATGGATTGTTCTTTATCCAGGCATCTTAAAAGTATTCTAGATGGATCCCTCCAATAGAGAAAATCTTCATGAATACAGAACTTTGCTTCCCTAAGCTCAACAGTCCTATCTTGGCTTGAACTAAGGCCTGGAGGAACTTCTAGCTTCAGCAAAAATTGAGCTATTGTAGAATACGATTCACAAGAAGCTAGATTATATACCAATGACTGGTCATGTCATGGTCCAACTATTTCTTCCCTTGTTTTTCTGTCATATGAGTTTGTGCTTATCAAATTCATGTCTAGCACCCTGCAATTTTCTTCAGCCATCAGCTTGGCAAGGCCCTGATCTCTAACAAGCTTAGTGGGCTTTAATTCTATGTTGAAGTCAATAACCTTTGCAATCCATTTGGCCCTTCTTCCATCAACATCTGGCTACATTAGGACATCTTTTACTAAAGCAGAAGGCACATACACAATTACCTTGGAGTGCAGAATGTATATTCTGAAAGCTTTTAAGGATTTGATAAGAGCATATCCCTGTTTTTCGATGATAGCATACCTTAGTTCAGCATCCCTTAAGGTTTTGTTGAAAAATTCCACTGGATGCTCTGAACCCTCATCATATTTCTACAATAAGACTGCTGCAAGGGTGTCACCAAAAGCAAAGGAGAAAATATGGAACTCCTTGCTATAGTTTGGGCTGATCAAAATGGGAGCTTCGATAATAGCTCTTTCGATGGTCTCAAAATATCCTTTTGCTGCATCAACTCATTTGATTTCTGATTCCTTTTTCAGCATGGAGGTGATGTGTTTTATCAGTTATGAAAAATTAGGGATAAAACTCCTTACGAAATTTATTTTATCCAGAAATGATTGGATGTCCTTTTTTTATCTTCAAACAGACAAGGCTTGTATTTCTTTCACTCTATCTGGGTCAATTTTGACACCTGTAGTAGAAACAATGTGTCCTAAGAGCTTGCCCTCTTCTAAAGAAAACTGTGACTTCTTCAGATTGACTGATATCCCAAACCTCTTGCACTTCAGGAACACTTTCCTTAAATGCTGCAAATGATCTTAATGACTGCTGGAGTATACTGTTATATCATCTAGGTAAACAAGGAAAAACTTATCCTTCTCTCCTACAAACACTATATCCATAGCTCTCTGAAAGGTATCCCTAGCATTCATCAGCCCAAAAGGCATCTTAGAGTACATAAAAGTACCCCAAGGAGTGGTGAAAGAAGTATTTTCTTAATCATCTAGATGTACAACAACCTGGTTATACCCTGAAAATCTATCCAGGAAAGACATCACTTTGGCTCTTGAGACTTTCTACACCAAATGCTCCATCTTAGGCAGGAGATAGTTGTCTTTTTGAACACTTGTTCAAGTTCTTGAAATCAACACACAACCTGATTTCTCCACTTTTCTTCCTCACCACTACCAAGTTGGCTACCCATTTTGAATATCTCAGGGGGACTATGATTTTGGCTGCTAACAATTTCTTGATTTCTTTTTCAATCAAAGGGAAGAGCAAAGGATTTATGGGTCTTAGCTTTTGTTTGAAAGGAATGGTGTCTTTCTCCAATGGGATCTTGTGTTGGATGATCCTTTTGTTATAAGTTTCAAGGTCATTGTATTCCCAGGCAAAGACATCAGCAAATTGCTTCATCAAGGTGCAGTATTCAGAACTTTGGGCCACAGACAAATGGGTGGACAAACTGATATACTTTGGATGATCTGGACTCCCTATGTTATGCCTATGGACTACAGACTGATCTTCTTTTAGGGCAATCTTATGAGGCATATCATTATGGTCAAACAACTTTTCTAGGGGAACTAGCCCTTTTGGTATATGATTGCTAGGCAGCTGTACAATGTTGTCTTGCCCAATTTTGTTCCTTAGACAGGATTGGGGACATTCCTCCAAGGTTTCATTCTCTTGATCAATTGGCATTTCAGAGAATTCATCAATGACTTGCAGAAACCTATTTACTTCATCATCATCCTCAAAGACTTTCTAGTGCTGGAAATTATCAGGCAAGGATGGTCTATATTTAATCTGGACCTCATAAACCAACTTAGGGGGCATGGGAGGGATGAACATGTTGGTAGACACAGCAAGGGAATCAGCGGCTGATTTTTGACTCTAGGGATATATGAGATACAAAAACTATTAAAAGAATCTTTGAGTCTCCATACCTCATCTCTGTATGCTTTCAGCGTTGGGTGCCTTGCTTGGAATGTTTTGTTCAACTATTGAATGATGAGATCAACATCTCCAAGCACCTTTATGTATCTAATCCCTCTGTCTTTGGCACCGTTCAAGCCCAATATCAAAGCCTCATACTCTGCTATGTTGTTGGTGACCTAAAAGTCAGCTTAAAAGATAGATGTGTGCTTTCTTACTTTGGAGACACCAGCACCACTCCTGCTCCTATAGTTTCCTTTGAACAGGCTCCATCAAAGAACATATCCTAAGCTTGTGCCCATTCTTCTTCCATGGCCTGGCCTACTGGTTTCTTGATTTGCACCAGGGCCTTATGGGTTTCTTCAATTTGGAGAATACATACTCCAAATTAGTGTCCACAACGTAAATTGTTGGGTCCCTATAATACTAGTGATTACCCCATTACTATTGTAGTTATACCCCTTATTAATATTGTTGTGCCCCTATTGCCCCCATATTTTTATTACTGTGCCCCATAGAATCCCTCTATTGTTATTTTTGTGGCTTTATATTATTATTGTTAGGTCGGCTGGATTATATTGTAACTCCTTAGACTCTTATACATAGAAAGGAGGTTTTTTCATTTGAATCATCCAAGAATTGTTCATTTATGTAATATAAAGGAGGTTGCCCCCTCGAAGAGGCTAAATTCTAAGGTGTTGAACTATCTATTCTATCTTTTCTTGAGCTGGTTTCATAACATTTGGTATCAGAGCTTTGGATTCTAGGGTTTTGCTGCTCCAAACAGGTCATTGTGGCATTTTCGCTATAGCCATTTTTCTACGACGTTTCAGAAGTTGCAAGAAAAACCCATTTGAGAAGAAATCACACTGAACATCGAGTCCCAATTTCAGAGCTTTTTCGCTATATTTGCGGAGATATGATCTGAGGAAGTTGGTATTTTTTGCAGACTCCTGAATTACATTCCAAACAAGTGACCTGGGGAAAATCATCATAACTTTCTCTCTGGGGATCAGATTGAAATTTCGTAAGAAGGTATAGAAGGAGGACATACTGTAGTTTCTTGTATGCATTTTTCAGATCCAAAGGTCGAAACAGTGACTCATGGCACGTCGTACAAGTTCGCTCTACTGAACTAGTCTATAATCAAGTCATTATGGGAGATTTCGCATAACTCTTCCTTGGAGAATCCAATTTGGGTCAGAATTGTGGAATTGGAAAGAGGACATAGAGGGTTACTGCAGGTCACAAATTCAGAACTGGATGATCCGAAATTACAGAGATACAACAGATTCAATATCAGGCTCCTACAAAGTGAAAAAAGGTGTGTAGTCTTTTTAAAATTTTGGCATAAGATTGGTTTTAAAAATTAGTTTGAAGGAATTCAAAGGGCATAGTAAAGCATTATTATTGGTAATTGATGCCCCAAGGAAAGAAAATGTAAACACCTAGTAGGAAACCTGAAAGCTCTAGCATGACCCATGAAGAAGAGGAAGAAATGCAACAGGATATATCAAAATTACGAGACCAAGTGAAACAATTGTCACTTGCACAAAAAGGAACAGAATCTAAGATGGATGGTTTAAAGAAAGATGTAGAAGCTAAGATGGATGGTTTAAATAAAGGCGTAGAAGCTAATATGGACGATTTGAAGATAGATTTGAAGACAGACATGGACGAATTGAAGATAAATATGAATAAGTTGCTACAAGAAATGGTCACTAATGGTGAAAGGGTAGTAAAGGAAACTCATGATGACAAAAAAAGAAATGTTAATCATGATTCCATAGACTTTAATGTTGGATCGAAGACCCACCATATTCCAAAAATCGATATGAGGAAGTTTGATGGCAAGGATCCCGCCACATGGATATTACAGATGGAGCAATTCTTCGATCTCAATAATGTGCAAAACACACAAAAGGTACGTATGGCAACTTTATATTTGGAACCAAATCAGTTTTTATGGTTGGCTTTGCTCTCGTAAACAATTTATCACTTGGGCAATTTTATGGAAGAATTGATAGCACATTATGAGGATACAAAAAGCAACACTTTTTTTAGCCAATTGATAAGTCTCAAACAAAAGGGTTCAATAATGGAGCACATTGAGGAGTTCCAAAAATTGAACATAAGGGTAAAAGATATTCCAGAGGAGCATAGGATTGATGTGTTCATAGGGTCTTTAAAGGATAATATCCAACATGATGTTCGCCTTTGGGAACCTGATTCATTAGAGAAGGCATTCAGGTTAGCAAGAAAAATGGAAAGCAAAATTATGGCAACCAGGAAGCATACCACTCACAACTATAAAGACGGAAGTGTTGTTGCCCTAGTCTTCCACAACCTATAAGGTTGACACCACAACAATTGGAAGAAAAAAGAGCAAAAGGGCTTTGTTACAATTGTGATAGCAAATACACTAAAGGTCATAAGTGTGCTGAGAAGAAATTATTCTACATAGATTGTGAAGAGGAAGAAGAAAAGGAGCAAGAAAGGTCAAAAGAAGAGGATATACTCCAGGAACAAAGCCTAGATGAAGAAAAAATAAATCCGACCATATCTTGTAATGCATTGGTGGGAATTACCACTCCTCAAACCATCAAGATAGAAGGACAAATCAAGAAGAAAAAGGTAATAGTGTTGATTGATTCAGGAAGCACCCACAATTTTATTCATTGTAAGGTAGCAAAAGAATTGAATTGCTTCCTATATCCAGCACCAGAGTGTCAAGTGATGATTGCAAATGGAGGAACAATAAATTGCTCTGGAAAGTGCCATAATATCAAGCTATCCATGGGAGAATATGTATTGACTAGCCCAATGCTTTCCATTCCAATGGGAGGTGCTGATGTTGTACTAGGAGTCCAATGGCTACAATCCTTGGGTACAATAGCTTTTAATTTTCAAGAAATTTTCATCAAATTTTCTACGGAAGGAAAGGAAGTTGAATTAAGGGGTATTGCAGGGAAACCAGGAAAGATAATCAGCTCTAATGGTATGACAAAGCTTCTAAAAAAGGAGCAAAGAGGTGTAATTGCACAATTATGTTCGCTAGATGTTTCCACATTGGAATCATCTATTTCTCCAGATCTCCAAAAAGTCCTGGACAATCATTCCAAGGTATTTGAGACTCCCAAAGGTCTCCCACCTATGCGTGATCATGATCATGCTATTCATCTGATTCCAGGAAGTGTTCCTCCAAACATCAGGCCGTACAGATATCCCTATGTCCAAAAAAGTGAAATTGAACGTATGGTTGCAGAAATGCTAGAGGCTGGTATAATTCAACCGAGTCAAAGTTCTTTCTCTGCTCCAGTAGTATTGGTGCACAAGAAGGATGGATCATGGCGCATGTGTCCAGATTATAGGGAGCTCAACAAGCTCACTATTAAAGATAAGTTTCCCATTCCTGTCATTGATGAATTACTGGATGAATTGCATGGATCAATTTACTTCACCAAGTTGGATCTTCGTTCAGGATATCATCAAATCAGAATGAAGACTGAAGACATTCCGAAAACAACATTTAGAACTCATGAGGGTCATTATGAATTTTTGGTCATGCCTTTTGGCCTTACCAATGCACCTTCAACATTTCAAGGTTTGATGAATTCAATTTTCAAACCATTCCTTAGAAAATTTGTGTTAGTATTTTTTGATGATATACTAATCTACAGCAAGTCTTGGAAGGATCATGTTGAACATGTTGACAGGGTGCTACAACTATTGGAGGAGAAACAATTATATGCAAAAAGATCCAAATGTTTCTTTGGAGTCCAGGAGGTGGAATATTTGGGTCATATTGTATCTCATGAAGGAGTTAAGGTAGACCCTAGCAAAATTAAAGCCATTAAGGAATGGAAAATCCCCACATCCATAAAGCATCTGCGAGGATTTCTTGGGTTGACAGGGTATTATCGCAAGTTTGTTAAGAATTATGGGAGAATAGCAGCACCTCTAACAACATTATTGAAGAAAGATGCATTTTCATGGACTCCGGAAGCAACAAAGGCCTTTGAACATCTTAAAGAGGCAATGTGCCAAGCACCGGTCTTAGCTACACCGGACTTCAAAAAACCTTTATTGTGGAATGTGATGCTTCAGGAAATGGAATTGGTGCTGTTCTAATGCAAGATGAAAGACCCATTGCTTTTGAAAGTCGTCCAATCAAGGGAAAGTTTTTAAGCAAAGCTATTTATGAGAAGGAAATGTTGGCAATACTCCATGCACTTAAGAAATGGCGACCCTACCTAATGGGAAGACACTTCAAGGTAAAAACGGATCATGATAGCCTTAAATACTTTTTAGAACAAAGATTATCCTCTGAAGAGCAACAAAAGTGGGTCACAAAGATGTTGGGTTATGACTTTGAAATCATCTACAAAAAAGGGAAGCAAAATGTGGTGGCAGATGCACTCTCAAGAAAGGATGAGGATGTGGAAGCATTGTTGTGTGCCATTTCTATTATCCAACCAGATTGGATAAACGAAGCAAAGGAGGAATGGAAGAATGACGAAGAAGTGTGGGCACTTATTCGAAAGTTACAACAAGATTCCAGTATGTCTGATACATTTAGCTGGCAAAATGATTCGTTATGGTACAAAGATCGCTTATACCTCTGTAAGAATTCCCAGCTAAAACAAAAGATTCTTATGGAATTGCACACTTCTCCCTTAGGAGGGCACTCAGGATTTTTAAAAACTTACCACAGGGTTAAGAAGGAATTTTTTTGGGATGGCCTTAAATCAGATATTCAAAAGTTTGTGGCGAAATGTTTGGTTTGCCAACAAAATAAAGTTGAAACAATTAAGACACCGGGTCTATTACAACCTTTATCCATTCCAAGCCAACGTTGGGAGGAGGTTTCAATGGATTTTATCACAGGTTTACCCAAGTCTGAGGGAAAGAGTGTCATCATGGTGGTAGTTGACAGACTTACCAAGTATGCACACTTTTGTGCATTATCACATCCATTTAAAGCCAGTACAGTTTCTACTGCATTTATGGAAACAATTCAAAAGCTACATGGAAACCCAAAGATTATTGTAAGTGACAGAGATCCCATTTTCACTGGAAATTTTTGGACAGAATTATTTTCTTGTCTTGGTACTCAGTTAGCTCATAGCTCATCTTATCATCCTCAATCTGATGGGAAAACTGAGATAGTAAACAAATGTTTGGAAGGATATCTTCGTTGCTTTGTATCTGATAAACAGACACAATGGGTCAAATGGTTGCCTCTAGCTGAATGGTGGTATAACACTTCCTTCCATACAGCAACAAAAATGACCCCATTTATGGCACTTTATGGGTATCAACCACCATCCATCACATCATATTTAAGAGAAAATTCTAAGGTTCAGGCAGTGGAACATCACATCGAACATCAACAACAAGTCCTCCAACTCTTAAAGGATAACCTCGTGTTGGCACAGAATAGAATGAAACAACAGGCAGATCAACATCGCAGTGAAAGAAGTTTTGATGTAGGTGATTGGGTATTCCTACGGCTACAACCATATAAGCAAATGTCCCTCAAGCAAGCTAAGAAGGATAATAAATTATCACCAAAGTATTATGGTCCGTACAAGGTGTTGCAAAAGATTGGTACTATGGCATACAAATTGGAGCTTCCTGCAGCTTCTCGATTGCACCCAGTTTTCCATGTTTCATGTTTAAAGAAGGTTATAGGTGACAAGCTCCCAGTTCAAACAATATTGCCAGAACTTGACGAGGAAGGAAAAATTATATTGGAACCGAAAGCAGTCACAGAAACAAGAACTCGACAGCTACGAAATCGATCAATTTCAGAGTATCTTATCAAGTGGAAGAACTTATCCGCTGAAGATTCCACATGGGAGGATGAGAATTTTATGCAGAAGTATCCAGAACTACTCAAGCGTTGAGGACAACACTTTTTTGAAGGAGAGGGGCATGTTGGGTCCCTATAATACTAGTGATTACCCCATTACTATTGTAGTTTTACCCCTTATTAATATTGTTGTGCCCCTATTGCCCCCATATTGTTATTATTGTGCCCCATAGAATCCCTCTATTGTTATTTTTGTGGCTTTATATTATTATTGTTAGGTCGGCTGGATTATATTGTGACTCCTTAGACTCCTATATATAGAAAGGAGGTTTTTTCATTTGAATCATCCAAGAATTGTTCATTTATGTAATGTAAAGGAGGTTGCCCCCTCGAAGAGGTTGAATTCTAAGGCGTTGATCTATCTTTTCTATCTTTTCTTGAGCTGGTTTCATAACACATTCCTCCAAGGTTTCATTCTCTTGATCAATTTGCATTTCATAGAATTCATCAATGACTTGCAGAAACCTATTTACTTCATCATCATCCTCAAAGACTTTCTAGTGCTGAACATTATCAGGCAAGGATGGTCAATATTTAATCTGGACCTCATAAACCAACTTAGGGGGCATGGGAGGGATGAACATGCTGGCAGACATAGCAAGGGAATCAGCAAGCTGATTTTTGACTTTAGGGATATATGAGATACAAAAACTATTAAAAGAATCCTTGAGTCTCCGTACCTCATCTCTGTATGCTTTCAGCCTTGGGTGCCTTGCTTGGAATGTTTTGTTCACCTATTGAATGATGAGATCAACATCTCCAAACACCTTTATGTATCTAATCCCTTTGTCTTTGGCACCGTTCAAGCCCAATATCAGAGCCTCATACTCTGCTATGTTGTTGGTGACCTAAGAAGTCAGCTTAAAAGATAGATGTGTGCTTTCTTAATTTGGAGACACCAGTACCACTCCTGCTCCTGCAGTTTCCTTTGAACAGGCTCCATCAAAGAACATATCCCAAGCTCATGCCCTTTCTTCTTCCATGGCCTGGCCTACTGGTTTCTTGATTTGCACCATGGCCTTATGGGTTTCTTCAATTTGGAGAATACATACTCCAAAATTAGTGTCCACAACGTAAATGGGATGATTAGTGGGATTCTTCTCATCACTGATGATTTAGGCCAACTCGGCTTCCCTGTATAGTCTTCTACTTTCTCTTCCAAAAACTAGGACAGTGGCATAAGATAAGTCATTTTGTAATGTTCCCCCCAACCTCTTAATCCACCCTCTGTAAAGTAGCATGCCAAACTTAGGGGGAACATCTGCTACCTTAATATCCATCATCATGGTTTTCATGGGCAGCTGAGTTAGGGTGATAGCCAAATCTTTGATTAACCCTAGACATTTCACCTTCCTTGGATCAAAGGAGAATAAATCATGATAAGATCTGGTAATGTCAAGGCCTAGCTCTTCCATGATAGCTTTTGGCATCATATTGTGACTGGCACTTGCGTCCAGTAGAAATTTGTGGAGGATTTTGTCATGAATGTTCAAGGAGACATAAAATGATGGAGAATTGTCATCAATAAGTTCAGTCATGGGGCTAAGCATAACTGAAGGTTTATCATCTTGTAAATTCACAGAGTCATTGGAGGCTTGTGTGGCTTTCAGCTCAAGGGCATCAAGGATGGGCTACCTAAAGACCTCACTCTTTGCAAGTTCTATCAGAGGTACAAATATTTTTAACTTCTATACTTCTGATTCAAAACTGAAAGGGGAAGAGGACTTGTCAGGGCCTCTTACCTCTTGAGCTGGTGCTTTGGGGAGGATAGGATCAGCTGTCGGTCTCTTCTATTTGTTGATCTATTGCTCTGTGGGGACTGCAGCTCTTTGAGCGGGATTCTCCTTGAAATTACTCGTTCTTGACCTCAAGTTATATCTTTGCTGGTCTTCAGCCTGTAGAACAGCTTCTCTGTCCCACTCTTAACTGGTTTGGTCCTTAAGTAATGATTCTTCGTAGGCAGCCAATGTCAAAAAGGTAGCACTGCCCTTGTCTTCCATGCAGTGAATCTCATCCTCTTCTTCAAGTTGCTCCTCCTCCATGACTACATTCTGGAAAGGGGTCTTAACCCTTTGTTCATCACTGGGCTCTTTGCCCCTCTGAATGATTTGCAATTGTTCATTTTCTCTTCTGAATGGATTTGAATTCCTAGGAGCAAAAGTGTTGGGAAGCCTTACTTTCCCAAAACTCTACTCAACCTTCAATTTGGATATTTCAGCAGCCAATGACTTTATCATTTTGGTCATTTTGTCTATTTTTTGTTCTGAAGATGCAGAAGAAGAAGAAGCCTCACCTCTTTGCCTCCTTCTATCAGCATGACCTTTGAGTTTTTCTGCAGCCCTGATATTGGATTCCACCTCCAAGGCTACATCTTGCATTTCAGCTAGAGTGGCACATCTTCTTTCTCTTAATAGCAGGCAGAAATCAGAATCAAAGGCATTAGCATAGGTGAGCTTGGTAGAGCTGGGAGTAGGCTTCACTTTAATTGGTATCTTGCTATACATACGATTGAATCTTTTATTAAAGTCAGATAATGACTCCCCATTTTCCCTTTTCAGGTTGCCAAACTCAGAATGGTAATACAGTAGGTCTTTCTTGTCTCCCCAATGCTTTAAAAACACATCATCTAATGCTTCAATGTCTGCTATAGACCTAGGGGTCAGCTCTCTGAACCACTTTCTTGCCTCTCCATCGAGGCTTTGGACAAACACTCTCATCCACACATTATATTCACTGATATCTAGGTTATCAGCATAACTATAAAAATACTCTAGGTGTTCTTTAGCTGTTACTCCCTCTGTACCAGTGAACTTAGGCATGTATTTCTGATATTCTCCTATAGGCATGGCATTCAACAGAATAGGAAAGACCAGGGGTCCATACCTAGCAGCTATGATTCTTTCCATTTTGGTGGGTGCTTGTGGGCCTGCCATGACTAGGGTAGATGGAAGGGTATTGGCAGTTTGGAAGGTAGGGAGTTGAGAAATGAGTGACAAGGCTAAAGGAATATGATGGACTAGAAGGGATTTTTTCTTTGGATTGAGATCCAAAGGGGAACTTATTGGACAAGGAGCGTTATGAATCTCTGAGAGGATTTCTTCACTGATAATGCTAAGCTCTATATTTTCAACATGTACATGCTCAGTTACAAGCCTTTCTTGTAGAGATACATAAGATTGTTTAGGCTTACCGAATCTTGATGCTCCTTTTCGTGATATCTTGATTTGCTTGACAATCTTCTTAGGGTCAGGCATTGGGTCAGCTGGTGATTTCTGAAGATTTCTTTGAGTATGTCTCAAAAACTGAGATAGAACTATAATGTGGAGTCATCAAAAGGTTGGTCCTCCAGTAGAGTTGCCATATAGATGATTACAACCAAAAATGTGTCCAGAATATGTTTATCATCAAATCTGGATCTATATCATTCTCCCAAGGAAGTTGAGCTTCAACCTCCTCTCCCCAGCAATGGCACCAATTATGTTAGGATTCCAAGAAACTCCTAGGTTGTAGCTCAGAGATGCCTGGTAACATATAAGTTCAACTATTGTTGCAGGTTTAGTGGAAGGAATGATGGTTTGGTTCAAGCCAGATAACCAGACATCCGTGAACATGCGTGAACACCCTCAGACTACAAGGATTTAGACCACCAATTCTCATAGTTTAGAGATTAGATGAATGTGGAGAATACTAACCACACCAGCAGATGCACAAGACCATGTGATGACCTGCTACAACTAGTAAATAAACCTGCAAATCTAATCTACTAATGCAAAGACAAGATGACAACTCTCCTGCATTAGATAGAAAGAAACTGGGGCAACCTATTCAATGATGCATACAAGATTTTAACACAGAGATAAGGTGATAGTTATCTAGTGCTAAACGTCAAGAGATCAAGAACACAGCATATCAGGCACAAGCTTGGAATAGAGGGAAATGGAAAGTGAGTAGTTAACAACAAAATAAGCTTGTATTAGCTGAAAATGAAGACAAGATGCTGCAAGTGACAAAATATCTATAGTCTCCAGAATTTAAACCTTACATCAAATGCCAACCTTGATTACATCTTGCTTCTGGGTATTTATAGATTTACATTACAAGGGCACTTGGCCATTTAGGTATGGAGGGGTCATAATTGACCAGCAACCACATTTAACTGCTTGATGGAGTCTTTGAACATGTTTGCTTGCTTCAGTGAGTGAAGTTGATCTGTTCAAGTGTTGTGCTGTCTTTTTAGGCAATCGGAGTGCTCGTAACAGTGGAGTCCATGACTAAATAATTCAGTTACAGGATCGTGATGCATCCTTTTCCCCTTTGGCCATGTCTTCTATTAAATATGGTTGTTGGGGAATTACTGTGACTGGTACAGGAAAACTAGTTATCTCCTTCTTTGGGAAAATAGAATGGTCAAAGGGTGCGGAATGCATGGGCAAGTGGAAGATTTGGATGAGTGGGAATAATGGCCATTGGATCGGGAAAATGAACGGTAGAGATGACTCAATGGGGGCTATTGGTCGAGGTGATAGTGGGATGAGTTAAGGCCTTTGGATCTTCAACGGACAGATCGAACAGTCATCGGGAAGCAAAGTTGCGCAGGCGTTTAACGGGTGGGGCAAATTGGTCGAGCGGTAAATGGTATTGATCGCACCGCTTTCAAGCCCTAAGCGGTAAATGTCCGGGGTCACACGATTCCATTCAGCGATCAACACGTAGCGGCGGATGAGAGAGAAAAACTGCTCGCATCACGCACTATTGTTTGATTAAGTTGCTGGTGCAATAAGAGAGAAGACCATCAGATCTTGGCGGAGATGATCTGATGATGGGAAATGATCAAGCAAGTCGCCTTTATTAGATGCGACAGGAGCCATTATATCGGTGGGGTGAACAACGTTGGAGATGAGGCGTGATGAGTTATGAAAGCGCGTATACATATGGTAGGGTCTTATGGTAGGTTGGGGGTTTGGTGCTCAGGGCTAAAGTAAAAAGGGGCTATTTTGCCAGGTTTGGGATGAAAATAGGGAAATGGAGATGGATGGGAATAAGCGGGGTGGAGGAAAAAAGGAGAAAGTGACCATTGTGAGCACCTTTGAAGATGCCACCAAACAGACCAAGCCTTTTTCTGACATTAGAAAGTCAGCACTGTGTAGCAGAGCTAACAGTGTCCTTTGTCAGCACTGCATAGCAGAGCTAACAGTGTCCTTTGTCATCACTTTAATGGCAGCTCCCAGATTAATCAAGGTATGTGGGACCATTGTGCCATTGATGTGGACACCAACTACTAGGCTTCCATGGTCCAGATATTTTGGACAGTTTATTTGCCCCAACATCAAGTCGAACAGTTGTCCTATGACATTGATGGTTAGGGCATCTCTCTTGCGCCTTCCTATATTCCTAAAGCACTTCTCTTTGATCAACTTATTGTAGATAGGCACATCTTTTATGGCTTGGAGAAGTGGTATATTCACACATAAACATTTCAATTCTCCTAAGAGTTCAGACTCTTTTGGAGTAGGCTGGATTGTCATGGATAGTCTCTCAGGAAAGGGTGGATTTTCTTTAGGTTCACTTTCCTCTTTGTCTTCCTCAACCTCCTTGGGTGGACGCTAGCTATCTGGGAGAACTTTCCCGGATCACAAGTTAATTTCTTGAATATCCACAGCATATGTTGGGCATGATGGTTCCCCACTATACACTCGTTGAGCCTATCTATTGTTCGGATTCGGATTTGGTTGGGCAGGCATTTGGGGTTGCCTTAGTGGAGCAGAAGGTAACGGTTGTGGTTGGGTAGGTGGTGGAAGTAGAAGAGTGGGAAAAGAGTTGTATTGGGGCCTCCACCCCTAATGAGATTCATTCCACTGAGGTTGCAGCTGAACATAGGGTTGAAATGAATGGGCGGCTAGTTGGGCATGATATTGAGATGCGGAGGACCAAGGAGGAGGCGTGGACCATGAAGGATGAACAGGGGGGTGCCAAGAAGGTATAGAGGTGACTTGGTTGGGGTTGTAGTATTCCTAATATGTCCCTTTCATCCCCTGTTGTTATGGTCTAGGTCCATGCGGCCTCCTTTGGTTTATGTAATAGATCTGTTCAGTGACTCCTTCAGCCCCTTGGTATGCATTCATTCCTAGGATGCCTCCTGGTGCATCTAGGGCAAAAAATGGCCAAAGCCCTCTCTATTTCCTCTTGTTTCCTTTTGATATGTAAGGTATCCATTTGCATGTCAAGAGTCTGCAGCATCTCACTCTTGAAGTCTTCCAGCATGATTCCAATTTCACCTTTAATGGATGAATTGGAAGAAGAGGTATTGGCTATGGGTTGACTCCCCCTACCTCTCTTTTTGGCTGCTCTAGAATGGTTTCTAAAAATAGTCTTTATGTCCTCATAGGATAGTTTGTAAATGTATTCCCTAGCCAATAGATGGAGGGTGTCTAAAAGGTCTTCCTGGATTCCCCTAGGCAGGATCAACTTCAGAGACTCAGGGTTAAGTGTACACCTGACCCTTTTGTAACTGAGCTGGAACCTCTCTTCATAGTCTTCCAGGGACTCATCAATTCCCATGGTCATTCAAAATATTTCTTCATTAGTATCTTTTGACCTACAATAGTCTCGATACTTGTTGTTAAAGGCCTACTGCATCTGATCCCAAGTTGTGACACTATTTCCAGGTAATCCCATGAACCAGTGCAAAGCTACCTCCTCGAGAGTAGAAGGGAATAGTTTCAACTTTTTCTCGTCTTCTGCATAGTCATAAGTTTGACAGATGACAACAAACTCAAACAAGAAGGTGTTAGGATCTTCTGTAGTTAGACCATGGAAGTGGGGAAGGGCTAAAGGACTTATATTCTTCATTTTGGTGTCCCCATTAGTCTCCCAAATGGGGAAGGTACCCTCTATTCTCTCTCCATTTCTCCTAGCATTTATGTTTTTAGGCATTGGCTCCAGAGGAATGTTTCCTTCTTCTTCTTCCCCTATAGGTTCTTCAAATATGTCTGGCTATTCACCTAAGGGCTCTTCTTAATTGCAGCCACCGAAGAACGGAGAAGGTTGGCTGAGTGAAGTAGTGGGGGTGTCGGGCAAAAATTTTCCTGAGTTATCTCTATTCCTACGACACATGATAGGAAATATTTTTGGTTGGTTTTTTGTTTCTTTTTCCCCACATTGAAGGTACCTATAGAAACTGAAATTGTCATTGAACAAAATAAATTGAAACTAGCTGAAATGAACTTGCTGAATGGAAATTTTCAGAATTCAAAAGGAAAGCAAAGAAATGCAGAACTGAAAGAAAAGAAATGACTAGTCTACTTTTGCCAAAATAAACTGTTAGCATAATGTTGCAATAGGAAATAGAAGAAAGCAGTAATCATAGAATACTCTGACGCTTCCCCAACAATGGCACCAAAAAGTGGTGAGCACCAATATTGCAGCAAGAGTGCTACAACTCCTGGGCTACCAACTTTACTTTTATCAACCCGGTAGTTCGTAACAAACTTGAAAGTGTCGATGTTGTATGCACAAGTACTATTTTTCACTGCAAGTTGTCACTTGGTCATCCAGCGCGAGATCTTTAGGAGCTCAAGCCAACTTCTATAGATTTCAGAAGAAGCTCTATGTGTGATGAAAGGAAAGAAAGATTACTCTATAGATTCTACTCTAACTTCAGAAAGGAGAAAGACTGGAATGTAAAGCAAAACCTAGTAAACCCTAATTAACAAGGTAATTCTACTTTTGCCAAAAACACTATGAAAACCATGAAATAAATGCTATTACATACTCAAGGAAGTAAACAACATCTAACCATGCTATTTCTGGGAGTAAATAAGCAAAAAACATATTTTTGGATTTTTATGTGTTTTTATGTGAATTTAACATGCATCTAATTTGTTGTGTGTGAGTGTGGTAGCGAACAGGTGGTGTTAGAGGGAGGTTTTGGAGCTTAAGAGGATGTAGGATGGTGTGGATGGGTCCTAGGAGGTCTTAGGTGGCCTTCTAGAGGCTTTTCCCACACTCGGCCTTCAAAAAAAAGCCTACAAGAAAACTACAGGAGGACTCAGGAAAACTACAAGAGGAAAATAGGGAAACTACAAGAGGCCTACAAGAGGAGGCCGAGAGAAATTTTCACTATTTTGAGGGTGTGAGAGTGGGTGGAAAAGGTGGATGAAGGTTGGAATGAGGTGTTAGGGTGCCTAAGGTCTACCATGAATCACCAAGAGAGAAAAAGATGATTGGGTTTGCTTAAGGAGAGAGGAAGAAGTTCTATGAAAAATGAAGGAAACTAGGGCATAACTAAGGTGAGGTTTGGGAGACCTATAGGGCATGGATTAGATGGAGGGTATGATTGCTGTTAAGTAGGCCTATTGCTGGAAGAGATCTGATGCATAGAAATTGACAGTCAACCAAGAAAATTGAGGAACCATTGAAATGAGTGCATCCTAGGAAAAACAGAGTTTTGAATTAAAATGGCCTAAACTATGATGTGTAGAAGGAAATGCTGGGAAATGCTACAAGAAAGGAAAGCATGAAAAAGGACTATTGAAAATCAAGAAGTGAAAATGATAAAGAAGATCTAAAGCAAAGCAAAACTGGACTATCAGCCTACTGGAGAGCTGCAAACACTAGAAGTCCTAGGAATGAGGAAAATCTGTGTTTTTAGGGCAGCAAGAGAGTCTTCGCCCCAAACATGGTCCCAAAGGGAGGAAGAGAGGCAAAGGCACTATTTCTAGCCTTTTGAATATTTTCTTATCACTGCTTAACTTGCTACAGAAAGCATAAATGAAAGCAATCTACTAAATCATCAAAAGAAACCTATTCTTAACCATAAGAGAAATACATCTAATAGCAAAATAATCTACAAATTGAAGTAAAGCATACAAATACAAGTAAAGAGAAGCTTGGATACTTGGATTGGGCCCTAACCCAAGAGCTTTAGCCCTCTGAGGGAATTCAGTGCTAGCTTAAAAAGGATTCCATCTTCATTATCAAAAAATAGCAAGATTACATGAAACTATCACAAAATAATAAGCTCTAAATTTGAGCAGAGTTTACACAAGAAAAAAGTAGACCCTAGTGAGGCCCTACGCCTCTCTACTTATACATTTGAATATACCAATAGCTTCCTTAAAATCATGGAGGCTTGGCTCCCAAAACTAGAGATTACTCTGAATCATCTTCCACTTGCTCAGCTGCCTTCTAGTGCATGATTTGGCTGCTTGTACTTCGAGCTGAATGAAGGGGAATTCAAAGGGAGGAGAAATAATGTTAGGCCCCTATACTACTAGTGTAACCCATTATTTTTATTAGTAAAACCCACTTATTATATTGATGTACCCATGTAGTGCCCATATTGTTACTATTGTGCCCCATAGAAGCCCACTATTGCTATTATTATGCCCTTACATTATTATTGTTATGTCGGCTCTGATTATGTTATGACCCCTTAGACTCCTATATATAGAAAGGAGGTCTTTTCATTTGTATCATCCAAGAATTTTTCATTTATGTAATGTAAAGGAGGTTTCCCCCTCGAAGAGGCTGAATTCTAAGGTGTTGATCTATCTTTCCTATCTTTTTCTTGAGCCGGTTTCATAAAATTTGGTATCAGAGCTTTGGATTCTAGGGTTTCGCTGCTCCAAACATGTCATCGTGGCATTTTTTCTATAAATTTTTTTCTGTGACGTTTCAAAAGCTAAAAAAAACCTATTTGAGACGAGATTGCACTGAAGCTTGGTTCCCAATTTTAGATATTTTTGTGCTATATTTGCGGAGATATGATTTGAGGAAGTTGGTCTTTTTGCAGACTCCTGAATTACATTCCAAATAGGTGACCTGGGGAAAATCGTCATAACTTTCTCTTTGAGCATCAGATTGAAATTTAGTCAGAAGGTAAAGAAAGAGGATAGAATGTAGTTTCTTTTAGATATTTTTCAGAGCGAAAGGTCGAAACACCGACACGTAGCACTTCGTACAAGTTCGCTCTTCAGGAAAGGTCTATAATCAGGTCATCTTGGGAGATTGTGCATAACTCTTTCTTGGAGAATCCAATTTGGATTAGGCTGGTGGCATTGGAAAGAGAACAAAGAGGGCTACCAAAGGTCGCAATTTTAGAACTTAAAGATCCAAAAGTATAGAGTTACAGTCATTTCAAGATCGAGCTCCTAAAATCAAAAAAAAGCAAGATGAGGAAGTTTGATGGCAAGGATCTGGTAAATTGGATACTTCAGATGGAGCAATATTTTGATCTACATGGTGTACCACTGTTACAAAAGGTATTTATTGGATCTTCATATTTAGAACTAGAACAATTTTTATGGTATGAAGGGCTTTGTTCTCATAAACAACTTGTTACGTGGTCAATTTTTACGGAGGAAATGATAGCACATTATGTGGATACAAAGAGCAACACCTTCTTTAGAGAAACACCACAACAATTAGAAAGATCAAAAGGGCTTTGTGACAAAGTGGAAAGAAAAATTATGGAAACCAGGAAGCATACCCCTCACAACTATAAAGATGGAAGTGTTGTTTCTCCTAGCCTTCCACAACCTACAAGGGTTACACCACAACAATTGGAAGAAAAAAGAGAAAAAGGGCTTTGTTACAATTGAGATAGCAAATGCACTAAAGGTCATAAGTGTGCTGAGAATAAATTATTTTACATAGAATATGAAGAGGAGGAAGAAAAGGATCAAGAAACATCAAAAGAAGAAGATATATGCCAAGACCCCACCCCAGAGAAAGAAGAAATGAATCAGATGATATCTTATAAAGCAATGGCAAGAATTACCACTCCTCAAACTCTCAAGATAGAAGGACATATCAAGAACAAAAAGGTGCAAGAAGTGAAAGATCACATCGAGAAAGAAGAAATGAATCCAACCATATCTTGTAATTCATTGGTCGAAATTACCACTCCTCAAACTATCAAGATAGAAGGACATATCAAGAAGAAAAATGTTCAAGAAGTGAAAGATCACATCGAGCATGAAGAAATGAATCCGACCATATCTTGTAAAGGATTGGAAGAAATTACCACTCCTCAAACTCTAGAGTTAGAAGGACATATCAAGAAGAAAAAGGTTCAAGCAGTGAAAGATCACATCGAGCATCAACAACAAGTTCTCCAAATTTTAAAGGATAATGCCACTACGGTGAAAAATCAAACGAAACAACATGTAGATCAACATCGTAGTGAAAAATGTTTTGATGTAGGTGATTGGGTATTTTTATTGCTACATCTCAAACAAGCTATTTATGAGAAGGAAATGTTGGCAATACTACATGCACTTAAAAAATGGTGACCTTACCGAATGGGAAGACTCTTCAAGGATGAGGATGTAGAAGCATTGTTTTGTGCTATTTCTATTATCCAACCATATTGGATAAACGAAGCAAGGGATGAATGGAAGAACGATGAAGAAGTATGGCCACTTATTCAAAAGTTGCAAAAGATCCCAATTCAAACAATATTGCCAGAAATTGAAGAGGAAGGAAAAATCATATTGGAACCTAGAGCAGTCACAGAAACAAGAACCCGACAGCTACGAAATGGATCAATTTCAGAGTATCTCATCAAGTGGAAGAACTTACCCGTTGAAGATTCCACATGGGAGGACAAGCATTTTATACAGAAGCATCAAGAACTACTCAAGCGTTGAAGACAATGCTTTTTGAAGGAAAGGGGCATGTTAGGCCTCTATACTACTAGTGTAACCCCTTATTGTTATTAGTACAACCCACTTATTATATTGATGTACCCATGTAGTGCCCATATTGCTACTATTGTGCCCCATAGAAGTCCACTATTGCTATTATTGTACCCTTACATTATTATTGTTATGTTGGCTCTGATTATGTTATGACCCCTTAGAGTCCTATATATAGAAAGGACGTCTTTTCATTTGTATCATCCAAGAATTGTTCATTTATGTAATGTAAGGGAGGTTGCCCCCTTGAAGAGGCTGAATTATAAGGCGTTGATATATCTTTTCTATCTTTTTCTTGAGCTGGTTTTATAACAAATAAATGGGGGGGATTCCCTCCTATAAGTCCTCTTCTCTACATAATTCGAGGTATTGCTGTAGTTTGACTATTAATTCCTTGACTTTGACCTTGAAATCCATCAATAATCTGCATTAAAAACATGTTAGACCACATGGCATAATAACTAACTCAAATCACCCTATAAGCGTAAATATAATCATAAAATCATACAATAAGCTAAGAAAATGGCTGATTTGACTAGGTTAGGAGGTAAAATGAGCCCATATAATTACCCATTTATGAGGCTCATCATCACCCCCTACTAAAGGTGTTGCTCATCCTCTGAGCAACCTAATCAATCTCTTCGTCTTTTATGGCCCTGGTGGCCTCCCTAGCATCCTAGGCTTCTGTTGTGGTCTGCTCATGTTTTCCATAAAATTCTACTTATTTTTCTATGTCCTTCCACTGCTCCTCATCTTCTTCTTCTCTTATGCCTTCTAGCATACCTAATATGAGTGTAGGACTCATTTTGAGGCCAATCTAGTTTACCTTCAGCCTTTGCATGGAGCGCTTGTACATTGGCACTCTTTTTAATGCCTCCTTTAGCCTCATGGGGGAATGGTATTCCCTGATCTCCATGTGCAATAATCATACTTCCATATCTACATCCTATAAAGGCATCAGTAGTGGCTAACCATGGTCTGCCTAAGATTAGAGGATGTCCTCCCAAGCTGGTTTTTGGTTGCAAAATGAGGAAGTCGATAGGATACTCCCATGAATCCAAAGAGACTATAATATCTTCTAGTATTCCTTCTGGCACAACTTTAGACCTATCTACTAACTCTAAGATTGTAGAAGTAGATCTAATGTTGTTTAAATGTAGATACTTCATTGTCTCCATAGTCATTACATTTATAGCAGCTCCCAATTCTATCAATGTGTTTGGGACTGAGAAAATATTTATTGAAATAGTAACTATAGGGATACCAGGATCAATATATTTTTCTACTGTTGTTTTTGTTTTCATGAGGATTGTTAATTTTCCAATGACATGGATTGTAGTAGGATCCTTCTTCTTTTTACCACCGTTCTTGATACATAATTCCTTTATTGTTTTATCATATATTGGTATTCTTTGATTGCTTGTAATAAAGGAATTTTTACATAAGCATTTTTTAGTTCATCCAAAATGTCAAATTTAGGAATGGTAATTTGAATATTCTACTCCACTAACCTCTTTGGATAGGGTGGTGTTTGAGTTATAATAGTTTTTCCCTTCTGAGTTTGTTTTTCCGAATGTGATGTTTCAAGTTTTTCTCCTTGCTCATTTGGTTCTTCCATGATTGGAGGAGAATGATGTTTAAGCACCTTTCCAGACCTTAAATGGACATCATTTATGGGAAGAATAGAATATATTGGAAAATATGTTTCTTCTTCAACATTATATGCACGTTTATCCATTTTATTGCTTGGATTCGTCACTGGCTGGGCTGGTAGTTGAGTTGGTCTGGGCTAGTTTGAAGGTAGTTGTAACTGTTGTGGTTGTGTTAGTAGTGGTGGATAATTCTATTGCGAAAATGGCATGGACAATGGATATGCAAAATTCTATTGCAGAATGGCATGGATTGTGGATATTGTTGGTATTGTTGGTATGGAAATGGTTGTTGATATTGTTGCTGGTATTGTTGAGGTGGCTGATTTCCATAGCCATATCCTCTCCAACCTTGTGCAGGTTGGTTTTGATATTGTTGTGGAGGAAAATCTTGCCATGGAATTAGAGTATTCCAAGAACTTTGAGGTGGATACTGTAGTTTTGTTGAGGGAATTGTTGTAGATTTTGTCGAGGAATCCTTCACTGCCAAGGTCTTCTCAGTACTACATAGTAGAAACCTTCTATTCCTTACACTTCTTCCATTGGATTCATTCAATTCCTTCAACTTTACATAGTTTTCAGTTGAATGATTTTCTGTACAAAGACCACATACTTGAACACTATCCAAGGGAAATTCTCTTAATGCATGTTTCTTTCTACGTTTGGGACAAAATATTCCTAAAATTTGTTCTTGTTCTTATTTCTTTTTATTTTCTTTTAGAAAATCTATTTGTGTCCCTAATGTAGTTAGGAGATCAGTTTTGAAGTTTTCTAGAAAAATTCCTATCTTTGCTCTTGTTACTCCTCCTACTGCTGATTTTGCTGCTTTTGAACTTACATCTCTCCTTCCAGTTTTTGATCTTCCTTTAGAATATTTTTGACATAATTCTGTAATTTCATTAAATGGAAAATTTGAAATGTCACCCTTGCCCATTACATTCAGAATATCAAGGTATTCATCTCTTATTCCTTTGAGAAAGATTGTTCAAATGGTGTCTTGGTTTAGAGAGTGTTGTTTAGATTTTTGTGAATTATATGCAAATATTTCTAAATATTCTTCTAGACTCTCGTCTTCTTGTTGTGTCATTTTGAAAACATCCTCTTTCGAATCCCTAGGCCTACAATAGGCTTGATATTTTTTAAGAAATATTGAGTTCATTTCATCCCAAGAAGCTATTGTTTTCTCTCCTAAACCCATGAACCATTTTAAGGCTACTGCTTTCAATGTAGCAGGAAAGAGATGAAGTTTGTGTGTGTCATCGGTGTATCCATAAGTTCTACACAAGATGTCAAATTAAAACATAAAGGAATCGAGATCTTCTGTTGACATTCCATAAAAGTTAGGCAATACAAAAGGTGGAATATTTTTCATTTTTACATCTTCTCCTAATACTGCGCTTGTATCCAATATTGGAAAGCCAAAAGTAGCTTCTTGATCACCACCATCTTCTTGCCTTTTCCTATCTTCTTCCCCTTTCCTATCATTTTCTCGTTTTTCATCTTCCTCTCTGTGTCTTCTCCACTCTCTTTTTTGTCTTTCATATTCAAGTCTTTGTTCAGGAGTAAGAATAACAGATCCATGTCCCTCTTCTGCCATAGCTTGAGTTGTCTCAATGTCAACTTGAGGCTCAGGTTGTTCAAAAATAGGTTGATCTATGGAATCAAAAATGGACTGCTTTTCTTTAACAATTTCTTTTTGTTTTCCTGAAGTAGGTGCTGTTGTTGGAGTTTGTTTTCTTTTCACCTCCCGGGCTAACAAAGTTTTCCTTTCAATTAAAGTTAATCTTTATCCTATTCTTTGTTTTTCTTCTAATTCCTCAATTGTTGGTTTACTATCAACTGGTGTTGTTAGCTTTGATGGTCCTACTTCTATTGATGGGGGGTTTTGTTTAATAAATCTACCTTGAGGATCTCTATTTCTAGGCATAAAGAAACATAACCAAAAGAAATGTATCTTAACTAATTTTTTTTATTTTTGTTTTATCAATTTTTTAGTGTTTTTGTTTATCTTTCTATTTGACTATGTTGATAATTGCCTCCCGAGCAATGGTGCCAAAATGTTTAGCTAATTTATTAACACAAATTAAGACAAGTATTTATTATCAATCTAGGTTTGTAAAACTTGGAGGCAAGTCCACAGTGTATGGATATCAGGTATAGCCAAGCTTAGAAGAAGAAATTTGAAGAAATAAATAAGTACATACTACAAATATAAGCCTATTTTAATAATTTCTAATTCACTTTTGCAATGTATGAAAGATGAAGTGGCTCTTAACTTAAGAGATCCATTTGTGTCCTCTCTCAATTATCACTTAATGAATAGAAATCAGAAATCATGAATTAACAATAGCTTAAGATGCATAAATACACCATGAAGGAGACTCTCAACTTAAGAGATATTTTGGTATTCTTCATCACAACTCATTCATCATTATGCTATCATTAGAAAACTAAAAGTACATAAAAACTAATTGAATGTAACAAAGATGAATTCTAGTTTTGATCTATTAATTCAATAGAAGGAGAATTCAACTTGAACACTTTGTTGTCCATTCTTATTAAAATGATAAAAAAACTAAGATTCACCAATAATATAAATCATCACACATTAATTCATAAGAAAATCTGAAACAAAGCAAGTAAACAAATCTAAAGTAACCAGTTCATGAAAATTAAGCTAATTTAACAATGAAGTGTACTTAGCTTGGAGTGGGGGCCCTCCACCCTTGCTTTGCACACTTGAGGTTGCTATCAAATGCTGAAACTTCAGTCACTCATCCACATCAATGAACAAAAAAATGGAAGTAGAACAAGTTCTTCTAATTAATCTCCAATATCCAAATGTCTCAGCATAAAATTATATCAAAATTACATATCATAAGCCTTCAAAGTCTTGGCTTAAATAGAAGATTATGAAACAAACTGATCTAAAGTCTCTCTAACAAGTATATCTATTCATATCCATCTATCTAAGTTGAATCCATCCAATATATCACTAGAAATATGGACAATCCCATGAAATCATAAAACTGCCCTATTTCCTAGGGATTTTCTGGGTGACTAGTCATGTTTGACCAACCTTGACCGGGCCTAATAAAGCTTGTTTTGAACGAACCAATTGGAGTTAGTTCAGTCCTAGTTCCCAAGATTTCCATTCATGTATCCAACTTGAGCCCAAGTGTCCTGCAAATATGTCATCCACATAGCTATTACGGGAATTTCTGATTCTGTCCAAAATTTTACTTGAAATTCAATTTTAATAAAAACTTCTAGAAATCACAAAATTAAAATTAAATACCTGAATATGCATAAAATACATCAAAATGAGATGGATGTGATGGAAAATGGATGGAAAATATAAGGATTAAGTAATTTTCCTTAAGCAAAAATGGACCAAAACTGAGGGCCAACATATCCTGTACACAATAGGCTGGTTTTCATTCTACTAAGAACAACTTTCCAGTTCTTGCCTTCAGCTAAGGATTTTGGAGTAGAGGTCACTTTGAAGTCAAAATTTGAGGTTTTTCTTCATGACACTTATAGGTTTTTAACTTTTTGTTCTTTCCTCACAAGGTTTCGAGTTATTCCTTTTTCATGGCCAGATGTGAGGCCAGTGAGGTTTATGCACCACTATGCTACTAGCCATTAGGGGATTTTTTTTTGTTTTGAGAACTTAAAATAAATTTTTAGGGTCATGTTGTGGACTTATGCCCTTTACATGGTTTCACTACAAATTTGAATATCCCCTTTGAAATACAGTTAAGTTTTGCACAAAGAATGCTTCAATGTAAAAACATCATCAATTATCCCTAGTTTGAGGATATTATTCTATGAATAATTACCTAAAGGATTCTATTTTTATTTTTGTTTATATTTAATGATAGCGAATTGAATATATTTATCTATTATTTATAATCATGTTCTTTGATTCTATTTTAACTCTACATCAAATATGTTAACATGATTGATAAAGTATTTGTGGATGTGTATCCTCTTCCATTCCACTACTAATCTACAACAGATTTATTAAAGCCAACTTAATTTTTTATTTTTTTTATAACAGTTTCTTGGTATATAAAGCTTAAAGCGCCCTTTTTTGCGAGTCATGATTGTTGTTATACGAAAACCGGCACATGTTATTCAACGATCTGTTAGGTCCCTATCATACTAGTGTATTCCCTCATTATTATTGTCAGTGTAGCCCATTATTGTTATTTTTGTGCCCATGTAATACCCATATTGTTATTATTGTGCCCCATAGAAGCCCACTATTGTTATTGTTGTGCCCTTACATTATTATTGTTATGTCGACTTTGATTATATTGTGACCCCTTAGATTCCTATACATAGAAAGGAGGTTTTTTCATTTGAATGAAGCAATAATTATTAATTTGTGTAATGTAAAGGAGGTTTCCCCCTCGAAGAGGCTAATTTTGAAGTCTTTTAACTATTTCTTCTTCTATTTTTTGAGCTCGTTGCATAACATTTGGTATTAGAGATTTGGATTCTAAGGTTTCGCTGCTACAAATAGGTCATCATGGAATTTTCCCTATAACTATCCTTCAACAAAGCTTCAGAAGCTGAAATTAAATCCCAGTGGAGCTGAAAGCATGATATACGACGTGTATAAATTTTGGACCTTGGTTCACTATAGGTTTGGAGATATAATGCAAGTTAGGGTGTTTTTAGGCTCCCGAATTCCAACTCAAACACGTGACCTTACGAAAATCACCATAACATTCTCTCTGAGCGTCGGATTCAAATTTCGTAACAACTATCAGAACACTGACAGACTTTAGTTTTTTGGGTATCGCTTTCAATGGTGAAGGTCAAACCAATGACACGTGGTACTTCATACAAGTTCGCTCTACTAAACCTATCTATAATCATGTCATCGTGGGAGATTGGACATAACTCTTTCTTGGATAATCCAATATCGATCAGAATTGAGGGGTTAGAAAGAGGACTCGTAGGGCTACCACAGCAAGAAATTTTAGACCTTGGAGATCAAAAATTACATAGATACAACAGATTCAATATCGAGCTCCTACAAAGTGAAAAATAAAAGGTGTGTAGTTTTTAGAATTTGCATAAAGTTTGTTTGAAAAATTAGTTTGAAGTGATTTAAAGGGAATAGAGAAGAATACTTATCATTAATTGGTGCCCCCCCCAAAAAAATAGAAACACTTAGTAAGCAACTCGCAAGATCTACTATGACACATGAAAAATACAAAGAAATGCAACATGATATATCAAAATTGCGAGACCAAGGATAACAAATTTCGCTCTCGCAAAGACTAAAAAAAAATGAATTGGAAGCCATGATGAATGTTAAGATAAATGGTATAAAAAGGGACATGGTAGTTAATTGAATAATGGTTTAAAAGAAGATACAGAAGTAATGATGAATTTCAAGATAGAGGGGTTGAAGGAAGGTTTGGCAAATTTTCTAGAAGAAAGGCGTCCTAGTGGTGACAAGGCAATCCATGAAAATCATGATGAATACAAAAGGAATATTAATTACGATTTTAGAGATTCAAATGTGAGTTTTAAGAACCACCACATTCCAAAGATAGATATGAGGAAGTTAGATGGCAAGGATTTGGTAACTTGGATACTACATATGGAGCAATATTTTGATCTATATGATGTGCAACCCTCACAAAAGGTACATATTGCATATTTATATTCAGAACCCAATCACTGTGTATGGTATAGATGGATTTGTTATGATAAACCACTTGTCACCTGGTCAATTTTTACGGAGGAAATGATAGTACATTATGAAGATACAAAGAGAAACACCTTCTTTATCCAATTGATAAATCTCAAACAAAAGGGTTCAATGGTAGAGCACGTTGAAGACTTCCAAAAATTGAATATTAGGGTAACCGATATTCCATAGGAGCATAGGATTTATGTCTTCATAAGGACTTGTTGCACAGTATTTTGTCACACCTCCCGCACTTCTCTGTGACATACCCCGAAGTGCTCGAAACATGACCATCATGCAGTGTACTCATTCATATATGCATCTCAGATCCTTCCTAAAACATTGATTGGAGAATTCCTTGAGCTTCCCCTCAAGGAAATAGCTCTAAAACCGTAATTTTAGAATCATCACCCTTCTGATACTTAAAACAGTGATGGTCGCTAGTTGCACCATACTAGCCCCATGATGTCATTCCTCTGTTTTCTTGGATTCCCGTGATGATCCCTAAAAAGGAAATTTTCCCAAAGAGGACAAGAAGTTTCATGATATAGAAGCTTCCAGAGTGACGAGCTTGATGTTGTTCAGCATGGATGAGGTCCAGATCTCTCAACTTGGCCTTTTGGTCTTATCCCAATGAGCTACCTCCTTGAGATGAGGGCCTCCTCCTATCTTTGGAGAGATCCTAACTCACTTTCCCTTTCTATATATTCATATTTTCCCATTCCCAAATGCTTGGTCTTAGGATATTTGCACGCTTATATTGAGATTGTGCCTATATGCTACTCATTTGGCTTGGAGAGGTAGTGCTTGAAGAGCTTAAGCTTGGACTTGGACATTCATTCAAGGAGAACCTATTGACATCAAGGATTGGTTGTACACTTCCTCCTTTATTCTATTAATATACAATTGTTGGTTCATTTTCCATAATTGTTTATGATTTTGTATCATTTATCTTAACACTCCTTGATTTGTTAAGTATGTTACTTTTGATTATGCTATTTGTATTTGTATGCATTGTTGTGTCTTGATCTCTTGTGTAGGTGTTTAAATGTTGTGAGAAATAGGACCGAGGCTATGATGCAAGTGATTCAAGGTCTTCAACAAAGGAAGACGTGATAGCATCAGGACAAGGTAGGCCATCTTCTTCATCTCTTATTTCAATTGTAACTTAGGAAAGTGTCTAGTAGATTGTCACATAGGTTTCTAGTCCCACTCATTGGGCTAGAGAGATCATCTTTCTACCTAGACAACAAAATGGTGACTCCATAAAGCAAATATTTCTAGGGGAAATTCATATACTTTCTCCTCATCAACATGAGAAGCGTGAGCAGCGAAAACATTTTGGATTCCTCCTCATTAACTTTTTCCACTTATGGATTCAGAAGGTGAGATACCAACCTCTCCTCGAGGTCATTCAGAAGTTCCTGCTACTCACACTCCTCATGTTGACGAAGAGAAAGAATATACTTTCCCCCAGAAGGCTTTCCTTTTACGGGAAGAGTCCCATCACACAGACTTCCTGAAACCAGTGGGCCTGTGCTTCCACAATGGTTATAAAGCCTTAGCACAATTAGTTTCAGGAACTCCTAGTGCTTCATCTTTGTATCAAAATCCTATTTGGTCATCAAATGCCATGCCCACTACTGGTCTATTTATCCTAAATGTGTCCTCTCAAATTCCTATACAAACTGTTGTCATGTAAGTTCCCGTTCAACTGATGATTCCATCGCAAATTGTGCCATCGTTTCAACCTTCCATTCCAATACAACCAACTGTTTCATGTCACGCCTCCATAATTTCTTCCACCCCTCCGTCAAGTGGACAGAATGTACCACTGCCTTTTTCGTAGCTTGGCGGGAAAAATCCAAACATTCCTCTTGTGTTAGGTGGAACCCATGTGACTGGATCGCAACCTCACATGGTTGGAGTTCATCAATCTTATTCTAGTGGTATTTCCAACCCTGCTGGTTCATCTGGGGTAGGTAATATCCAATATCAATAGCCCTACATGGCTGAAATACCAGCCCAACAAGCTTATGTCCCATATGTTTCACAAGCATTGGAAAATCCACCTTATATTCCACAAGCAGGACCCTATGTGCAGCCTGGTCAATCTTCTATTCCTAGTGCATATGGTCCAAACCCATATGAAACTTAGCAATACCCACAAGGTATGCCTCAATGAACTCTCCAAAAATCATTACAATAGAAAGGAAAACCTTTGCAACAATAGGGGCAACCTTTGCAGCAATATCAACAGCCTTTGCAACAACAAATGCAGTTTGTTCAACAACCCACTCAACCCTTGTATCCGCAAGGCTAACCTTTACAGTAGTAAGGTCAACCTTTGCATCAACAAGGTCAACCTCTACAACAACAGGGACAATCTCTTCAGATCCAAGGTCAACAAGTGCAGCAACCTTACAATCCATATGCCAGATATAATTCTTATCAATGGCATATGGTAGGTCAATATCAACCTTACCCTGTAAAAATCCACCTTATGGTCAACGTATGCCAGCAAGGTTGGAATCTGTAGGTTGGGCCTCCTCAAAGGCCTTACATGCCCTTTAATCCACAATTTCCATTTTTAGCTACATTGGAACTGCCTGATGTTTTGAGGCTCATTAATGATCCCATTCTTCATTTGCCATACTAGCCTCTAATTCCTAATAAAATTTCGAGAGATTTCCCTAAGTTCGAAGGAAAACCTGAAGAGGACCCTCAAGCCCATGTGATGGCATATCAATTATGGTGTTCTTCAAATTCTTACATTGACGATTATATCCATCTTTGCCTCTTTCAGAGAACCTTGACAGGTGTTGCCACAAAATGGTATGTCAAGTTACCTCGAGGTACCTATGTCGACTTTAACTCTTTAGTTATGGCTTTCCTCACCCACTTCCAATTTCTAGTTCATTATGAAATTGGTACTCATTTTCTAACATCTCTAAAGCAAGATACCGTGACACATATTTCTGATCATATCCATGAATGGATACGTCAACATTGCCTCATCAAATTCTAGATTCCTAATGAGTTGTTAACTGAATGCTTCACAAAATCATTTGTAAACAAAATTTCTAAAGATATAGAAATGGGTGGTTGTGTTACTAAGGACCAAGCTATTGCTTATGCCCAATATTTGGACTTAGTTTATTCCCAATCTGGAACATTGTATGATATTTTGCCTAATGCTCCAAGACCATCTTCAGATCTGGCATCTCCAAAGTCTCCCGATGTACCACTTGTTGATGGGTATAATTGGATTAGTGTCTCAGACCTCCACTAAGACTTCTTCGAAGAAAACAACTGTTTCAGATACTGGTTCTAATCATCCTTTAAAAAATCCATCAAATCTTGGTAAAACTTCCAAGGTCCATGTCATCCAGCCTACCACAACAGATAAAGCCTTGAAATTTAAGAAAAAGGGTAAAGGTAAAGCCAAATCCGATACGATGAAACAAGATCCTCCCAAGTCATCTATTGATGATTCTTCCAAACGAAAGCTGAAATATACTTGCCTCATTTGTGAGGAAGACCATTATACCAAGGATTGTCCTTGACATGCTAAAGTTAGCCATTTATTGAAAGGGAATCTGGTTTTTTTGAAAGAACCACTTTTGTCTCAGCAGACATAGTTGGTAGACTAGCCACAATCCTTTGCCTCCTCTAGTTCTCAAGTTTTCATGATGCAAGGTTTGTTGCCTATCTCTGTCGCTACTCAATCGAAATACTATCAAACCCTTCAGAAGTATACGATGGAGAAAGAAGTCACTGATATACCTTCTACTTCCACTCCACCCAGTTCTGGTCTACTCCATATTGAGTGACCTAATAATGTATCTATGATCTGACCACCTTCCCAAGGTGTGCTTCAGAGATCATCCTATAATCTGAATGTTAGAGCTATACAACATTATAATATAGTTGAAGATCTAGCTCAAGCACCTTCGGTGATGACTACTTTGGAAGTTCTCCAAATATGTCCAACACAATAGAAATCATTGTTGTCTACTATAGGAGCCATTGATCCTACCAATTCTAGTCTAATTACTTTCGATCTTGAAAACCATGTTCCTCATCTTCCTCATTAGATTTATTTTATGATTCAAGTTATTATAAAAGGAAAGACGATCCATCAGACTATCATTGATGAAGGTGCTTCTACCTGCATCATGTCTATTTCGTGTTGGAAGGCCATTGGCTCTCCTCCCCTTAACCAGTCCCCGAACACTGTAGAGGCCTTTGATTGTATAGGCTCTTGTCTGTATGGTATTCTCAGAAATTTTCCTATCACGTTCGAAGGAAAGAATATTGAGCTAGAAGTGGAAGTTGTAGATGTCAATCTCAATTACAACCTTCTTCTTGGGCGAAGTTGGACCCATGCCATGTTTTGTGTGGTTTCTTCTTTGTTCTGGGTGCTTCATTTTCATCAGGAAGGAAAAATTGTCACCATCGACCAATTGCCTTTTTTCTTCCGATGCATTGAACGAATGTACCATATGTGGGAAATACCAAAGTTCCATATGAGATTGTGGGGGAGGTATTTTTAAATATTCTTATTTAATGGTTACCTTTTCTCTCCCACCTCCGAATATCGCTTCGATCAATATGATCTCTATTTCTACGGATCCTTGGATTATTCCTTCTCCAGATAAGATTGATTTGTTTGGTGATTCTATGGCATTAAGTCCATTGGAACAAGCTTATCAAGAAATTGTCTTGGCTTCAACGGCTGCTTCAGAAAGTCATGATGTTTTTAGTATGAACCTAGATACTTATGTGCAATATCCTTGGCTTGGTTCTTGGGATTCCCTGGATCCTTTGAATGAGACATTCCCCACCGACAAGAGTATTTTTGAGGTTATGTCTCTTAACGAAACTCCTTGGAATGATATTCATCATCGTTCTTCATTTCTTCCAAGCCTAAGTGATATTCCTTCATGTCTTGAAGGTTACATTTCTCATAACCTGAAGCATCCACTTCAAACTCCTGTTTTGGTGCATGAAGTTGATGAGCCTAGGTATTGTAGCAAGGATGCTACAACTCCTAGGGCTACTAGCTTTAGCTATCAACCCGGGGTTCGTACAAACTTGGATGTGACTGTGCTATATACACAAGTAGAATTGACGGTACTGCATGTTTTCACTGCTCATCTAGCAAGAGACCCCAGGGGTTCCAAGCCAGAGTTCTATAGGGTTAGAAGAAGCTTGATTTTGATGGAAGGAGAGTAAATATATTCTAAGGGAGAACTACTCTACTACAGAAATGAAGAAAACGACATGAAATCCTAAATCACACCATAACCTAATTAACCATGGAAACAATTAGACTAATCAGAATTGCTAAACAACACTAATCTAATGCTAACTATCTAAGTTGCAGAAGTAAAAGAGAATAAAAGTATCCTAAGGTGAAAGCAAAGGGAACTAAGTAAGCGGAAAAATAGTCGGGGATCAAAATTGGTCAAAGGAGGATGTGAGGTAGCAAGAACGCATAGGAACCGTTGGATCAGGTGGGTGAAAGACAATTGAATGGATGAGATCAGATCGCAGGAGGGTACGTAGGTAGATTGGTGAACAATGTTAACTAACAGGATGGATGGTTGAGATTATGTCGTGGATGTGAAGTCAAGAGATGGATGGGCAGAGTCAATCAACAGATGGACAGTCGAGATCGGCCAAACCAGTTGGTGATCGAGTGAAATGATAATCGTCGGATCAGGAGACAGGTTGACGGTGGAGGTGGAGGTGCTTAAAGGAACATGCATAAATGGGGGACCAGGTTTAGAGGGTGGTAAGCAGTATATCCTTCACCCTCAAAGCTATAAGTGGTTTTCTAAAATTTTACATGATTAGCCGCCCGGCCGACATGTAGAATAGGGAAACCACCCATTTCGCATGCCCTTGGACGAATAATGATCAGATAGAAATCCACGCGATATCACGTGAAGGCCGTTGGATCTGGCAAGGCAGATCTATGGTGGAGATTTGACCGAGTGGGTTGGTGAGCAAGTGTGCGATAGCCATCGGATCTGACAAGGCAGATCGACTGTTGGGATTTAAAGTGCACAAAGTGAAAAGCTAAATGTGAATTCGGGTGGTGATTGGTCAGTTTTGCTGTGTGAGGTGATCTACAGTTAAAAACCATTTGAACGTGGATTAACAGCTTCCACTCAGCCATTTCATGCTGAAAGAGAATGACATGGGAATTTGAGTGAGGTCTGGTGACAAAAAGAGAGCGAATACGTAGATGACCATTAAAGGAACAAAGCAATATGAAATGAACTCAGTGACTGTGTTAAACAACAAACCCTCTGTGAAAACCAAAACCTTGTGTTTTTGGGGTTGCTACAAGGTTTCTTCCTCACGTCATGGTCCCAGAGGGAGGAGGTGAGGCCAAGACACTTATGAGAAACCTTGTGGATATTTTCTTTGCCAACCTACTAATTGAATGAAAGCATAAATGGAACAATTATAACACAACTAATTTGTTCTGCACTACTGAAATGAGACTACAACTATTCAAGCAAATGAATAGAAAACACGAAGCTACTTAAGTACATGAAAAGGAAAGCCATAAATCTATGCTAAACCACTGTAATTAAAATGAATCTACTTAGACAATGAACAATCAGATAATGCATCTATGCTATTGTTGTAATGGAAATGAACTGCTTAAGTAAATGAACAAAAAACAAGAATCTAAGCTAGAATAAAAATACAATAAAGAGGAGCTTTGGGTGCTAGGGTCAAGCCCTAACCCAATAGCTTCGTCCCTCTGAGTTAACCCAGTGTTGGCTCAAATCAAAAATCATCTTCATTATCAAAGAACACTATATTACATCAAAACTGTTACAAGCCTGTAAAAAGTCTGAATACTTGCTAACTAACCCACTGAATATTGGTGACTGACTAGCTGACTAAAAAAACTGAGGTCCTAAGCCTCTTTATTTATACATCTGAAGTATCCAATGACTTCCCTCCAAATTAGGGAGGTACAACTCCAAACTTAATGGTAACTTGTCATTTCACTTTCACTAGCTCGACTGCCTTCGAGTAGGGAGGCTGCTTGTACTTTCACTTGCCTGGTTGTCTTTTAGTACTCCTCATTTGGTTGTTTGTACTTTTATCTGATGGAGGGATATTCGAATGGATGGGCAGTAAATGATGAGGATTTACCTCCTGTAATTCCTCTCCCTTATTCCATCCGAGTTTTTACCAAGGTTTTTTACCATAGTTCCTTGCTTTTACCTTTTATCCCTGCATTTCCCTTGCTTTTATCCTTTATTCCTGCATTATGTTCACACTAAAGCACAAAGAAAAATATCCAACTCTAACTCA
This sequence comes from Pinus tabuliformis, assembly GCA_031772625.1. Taxonomy (NCBI): domain Eukaryota; kingdom Viridiplantae; phylum Streptophyta; class Pinopsida; order Pinales; family Pinaceae; genus Pinus; species Pinus tabuliformis. Next base: position 125,002,060 of record CM062805.1, read on the forward strand.
TCTCATAAGAAAAATATAATCAAAAGTATGCAATAAGTTGTGAGAATAGTTGGTTTGACTAAGCTAGGAGGTGAATTAAGGCCAATTAAGGCCCATATAATTACTAAATGATGAGGCTCATCATCACCCCCTACTGAAAGTGTTTCTTATCCTCTGAGCAACTTAGTGGTTCTAGTAGCCTTTCTAACATCTCATGCTTCTGTTGTGGTCTCTTTGTCTTGTTTATAGAATCCTGCTTTCCTTTCCCCTTCTTCAACTGATATTTTCTGATCTTCAAGCTATGTGGCAGTGTGTGCCATCTCTTTTAGCGGGCATGTATATTATCATTTCTTAGTAGCCTAAACATATCCTCAAAATGTGTACTTTCTTGCCCTTGGGCAGAAAGATATCTAAGTGCCAACTGAGGATTATTTGCAATTAGATTGGGCCATGGGATTTGATTGTTTAGTTGCTTCTCTGTCCCAGAAGCCACTTAGTTCTTTTGTTTCTTGCTACTCTTTCTGTTTTGTTTCAATGCCCTCTTCCTCTTCTGTTTCAACATCATGTTTCTTTGTATGAGTGTCTTCTTTATCCATTTCATCCCCATCTAGCTATGTATCTTCTTCTTCTTGTTTTGCCTCCTCTTCACTGATAGAAGGACTAACACCATAGATGAAGGTTTTGATGTCATCCTATACTGGTAAGTCATTGAAGACTGTCCATGTTATAGCGATCCAAAGGTTTTGGAGGGAATCCTTAGCGAGGATTCTGATTGACCCATGGTGAACTAATTGTTGGGAGTTTCCTTTCTTTTCTTTGTTGCTGGAGTCCATGAGTTATTGCATTAGAAAATAGGGTATGCTGAATCTTTGGTGAATTAGAGTTTCTATCCCAAATTCTTAGTTCTTCAAGAATTCTAAAATGGTAGCCATAAACAATATTGTATCTACCCTCACATGAGATATACCTGATGAGCATATTTATTGTGAGGCTTGAAGAGGAAATGTGCAAATTCTCGAGAAAACAGAGTTTCTTGTGTATGTAATCCACTAGCCCTTTTTTAGAGGAAACTAGCCACCTTTTTACTTACAAACCAACTACCTCTTAACCTTTACAACTTTCAATTAAATGATGCATATGAGTGAGTGAGTAGGATACTTAACTGTGGCCTTAATGCCACGCTACAGTTGTCAAATATTAGAGGTGTTGTTGATGGTCATTATTCTTCCTCCTATGTTGTTTGCTGATGGTTTCTTGACTGCAGAGCTAATGTTGTTGCTACTGCTGTATAGTCATCTTTCTTCCTTTTCTGTTGTCTACTGATGGTGTTTGTGACTGGACATTTGATGTTGCTGAATGGACAGAGGGAGTAGGAGTGTGTGTGAAGGTAGGGATGATGGTAATGGATGAGGTGAGGGGTCCCTATAGAAAACACAATTTTCACCTGAATTGGAGCAATGAAGTGAAAAACAATGGATTTTATGGAGGGATGCATGGTAAGAAGTGGAGGAGATGAACATATGTGAGGCAAGGACCCCTTTGGATGTTCTCTTTGCTCCCTGATTATCTCTCTCATCCTCCTGCAAATAACAATTATGTTTTTTTTCCTTTTCTCTTATATATATATATATATCTTAAAACACCTAGGTTGTGTTAGAGAGGTTTTCACCCTAGATATTTTCCCTGAGCACCTCAAGGAAGGCTTTCACTTGAATCCTTATTCTGTTTTCTCTTTTTCTTCAGTGAGCTGATGAGGGAGGAGCTGAAACTTGCTCCACCATCATCACTGTCTTGTTGATGCTATCAATGAACTCTTGTTTAGATAGAGGCCTCTTGTATGTTTTCAATCTATGTACATTAAATAGTAATGGAATGGCTTCTTCATCTATATTTCTAATTCTCACTGAACCATTGTCATGGCATCTTTCCACCACATATGGTCTAAGCCATATTGTTCTTAGCTTACCCTTGCATTATTTGTACCTTGAATCATATAATAATGCCCAGTGTCCTTCTTGAAATAGCTTCTCCTTAATATGCTTCTCATGCTAGATCTTCCTTTGAAGTTGAACTATCTCTGTATGAAGGAGGGCCTGCATTATGAATTCATCCAAGCCATTTAAATGGAACAGTCTCTCTTTCTATGCATGGTTGAGATCTAAATCTAGTTGGGCTGCCATCCTCAATGTGTTATATTCAAATTCAATGGACAACAAAGAATTTTTCCCATAGACCAGCTCATAGGGTGCAAACCCAGTGGTGGTCTTCCATGCTATATTATAGGCCTAGGTGGCCTCAACTAGTCTCTCAGCCCAGTCCTTTCTGTTGTTGTTCACTACCTTGGTTAGGATGTTCTCCAGTTCTCTATTGGTCACCTCCACTTGCCTATTAGCTTGTGGATGGTAAGGAGTGGAGGTCCTATGCTTGATCTTGTGATGCTTGAGTAGTTCTTCAATCATGCTGGAGGTGAACTTGTTGCCTTGGTCTATGACTAGTTCTCTAGGGTACCCAAATTTGTAGAATATATTCTCCCTTAGGAACTCAACAAACTTTTCTTCTGTTGCTGCCTTGATTGCTTTGGTTTCAGCCCACTCAGTCAGATAATCAGTGCACATAATGATTTGTTGATTTTTCTTTGAAGGAGGGTTGATAGGCCCAATGAAGTCCATGCCCCACTTTTCAAATGGCTCGAAAGTCACTTGAGGTTGTAGGGGAATTTCATCCCTTGGAGTCGGATTTCCCATCGTCTAGCATCGATCACACTGACTAACATACTTCTTCACATCTTGATGAAGATTAGACCAATAATAGCCTACTTGCAACACCTTGAATGTTGTCCTTTTGGTTGCAAAGTGACCTCTACAAGGCCCATGATGATAGGTTAGAAGGATGTCAAAGACCTCCTCTTCCCTTACATATCTTCTGAAGATTTGATTTGGGCCAAGTTTGAACAGATTTTCCCCAATCCAGGTGAAGGGGGGACTTTTCTTGATTATCTTGCTCTTTTCTCTGGAGGGCAGGATTGGTGGGAACTATGCTGACACTAGATAGTTTTCTATATCAACAAACCATGGGGAGAGCACTGAAATAGCAAACAAATTCTCATTTGGTAACTGATCATCCACCATGCCATCTTCACCTGTAGGCAGATTCATTCTAGACATAAAGACGACAACAACATTTTCCTTACCAGGCTTATCAACGATAGTTAGATCAAATTACTGTAATAAAAGTAACCAGTGGATGATTCTAGCATTTACATCTAGTTTGTTCATTATATATTTAATTGCAACATGATCAGTATGCACAAATGTTTGATAGCCTGTAATGTAATGCCTATAATTGTTCAAAGAATGCACAAAATCCAGGAGTTCCTTTTCTGTCACAGTATAGTTTAGCTCAGCCTTTGACAGGTTTCTACTGGTAAAATAGATGGCATAAGGAAATTTCTCTTCTACCTGAACTAACGCTGCTCCTATGGCTTTATGTGAGGCATCAGCATGAATGTGGAAAGGGAGGGCCCAGTTTTGGCCTCTAAGGTTTGGTGCAATGGTTACCTTACCCTTTAGAATGTCTAGGGCCTCTTGACAGCTCTTTGACCATATAAATTAAGAATCTTTGGCCAATAGTCCAAACAAAGGAGAGGCTAACTTGCTGAAGTCTTTTATGAATCTTCTGTGATATCTAGCTAGCCCTAAGAAAATCCTAACATCTCTCTACTTTTGTGGAGGTGGGATCCTTTGAATGATTCCTACTTTGTTTGGGTCCACCTACAGTCCTTGCTGAGATATTGAGTGACCTAGCACAGTCCCTTTAGTCATTGGGAATTCACATTTTTCTGGGCTGAGAGACCGTTTCATCTCAATGAATTTGCGTAATACTTTGCCTAGGTTAGTTAAGGCCTCTTGGAAATCACAGCCACATAGTGTAAAATCATCCATATAGATCTCCACAGTGTCATGAACTACTTCAATAAAAATACTCAAGACTGCTCTCTAGAAAGTGGCAGGAGCATTGCACAGGCTGAAAGGAAGGACCCTATAGGAAAAAGTACCCCAAGGATAGGTGGAAGTGGTCTTATCCTGGTCTTCTGGGTAGATTTGGATTTGGTTGTACCCACTGAATCCATCTAGGAAAGAAAATAACTTCATCCTGGCTAGGCCATCTAGCACTTGGCTAATGAAAGGTAAGCGAAAGCGATCCTTCTTTGTGGCCTTTTTCAACTCCCTATAATTGATAGAAATCCTCCACTTCCCATTTTTATTTGGAGCTAGCACTAAGGGAGAGACCTATTCACTATTAGAAATAGGGTAAATGAACCCTACATTTAACCATTTTTACAGTTATTATTTGACTATGTCTTTGAGGGTTGGATTCATCCTCCTTTATGGTTGCCTGACTGGTTTGCAACCTTCCTTGATGTATATGTGGTGAGTACACACTGAGGGGTGTACTCCCTTCATTTCCTTGTAGTTCCAAGCAAAGGCTTCTAGGTTCTCTCTCAATAAGTCGCATAGTTGTTCCTCCTCTGAAGTAGAAAGAGATGGATTAATCTTCATGGTTTTCTCTAGGCCAAATTCTATGGTTTTGATTTAGAGTGGGTTAGAATCGGCCAAGCATAAGTCAATTGGATGTATGTTCAGTGTTTCCTTTACTTCTTCTTCTAGTGGTAATGAGCTAGGAGTTGGACTTTGGAGTAATTGTTTGATTAAATCATCCTCATCTTGTTGTCCTCCTCCTATGATGGCTTCCAAAGTATAAAGTTCGATAGAACAAAGCTCATCTTCTTTATCCTCCTCTAACCATAAAGGTAAGTCATGTTCTAGGGAAGGTTTAGCAGGAGGGTATAGGACTAATTGTTTGGACATATACCCATTCTTGATGGTCATATTCCCAGCTCTGCAGCTAATGTAGGCATCAGCTGTGGCCAACCATGTTCTCCCAAGGATGAGAGGGTAACCAATAAGCTTAGCCTTGGGCTGGATAACTAGGAAATCTATTGGGTACTCCCAGGAATCAATGGAGACCATCACATCCTCCACAATTCCCTCAGGTTTGACTGTGGAACGGTCTACAAGTTGCAGCACTATGGTGGTCTTCCTTAATGACCCTTGAAGGTTAATATTGAGCATGGTGTCCTTGATCATCACATTAATGGCAACCCCAAGATCAATCAGAGTGTGTGGGACAATGGTGCCATTGATGTGCACATCAACTATAGGGCTTCCAGGGTCTAAGTATTTTGGACATATTCCATACCCTAGCTTTAATTCAGATAACTTCCCAATGACATTAATGGTAGGGGCATCCCTTTTTCTTCTTCCTCAACCTCCTTATGTGGAGAGGGAGGTTGGTTATCTAGGAGAATTCTCCAAGATCTTAGGTTGATCTCTTGGATTTCAACAACATAAGCTGGGTATGATGTCTCTCCACCGTATGTTTGTTGAGCCTACCTATTGTTTGGGTTTGGATTTGGCTGGATAGGCATCTGGGGTTGCCTAGGTGGAGCAGAGTGCAGGAGTTGCGGTTGGGTAGGTGATGGAGGCAATAGAGCTGGAACATTGTTGAATTGGGGCATCCACCCCTGGGGTGGGGTATTCCACTGATGTTGTGGTTGATTGTAAGGTTGAAATGACTGGTTGGCTGGCTAGGAATGATACTGAGATGCATAGGACCAAGGAGGGGGTGTAGACTAGGAAGGATGAGTAGGGGGTCCCCAAGAAGGTGTAGTTGTGGTTTGGTTGGGTCTGTAATATGCATGGGATGATCCTTGCATACCCTGTTGGTATGGTCTAGGCCCAGGAGGTCTCCTTTGGTTGGAACAAGCAAAGACTATGTGTTGAAATAGAAACTCGATTATGAAAGTGTCCTCTTCAGATGTCGATCCTGCTTTGAGACAGGCCATCTAGCCAAAAATTGCCCAAAAGACTCCCAGAAAGATTCTGCTAGAAAAAACCACCACGGATCTACATGGTGGGAAGGAGCACAAAAAGAACACTACACTGTCATCAAAGAAGAATACTCTAGAGAAAACTCTGAATCACAAGAAATCAGGCAAGAAATAAACAACTCTCAAGGCAAGCATGGAGAAAGCCCCATCCCCTCAAGCATCAATAGTTATGAATATTCGAATATCGCACAAACTAAATCTTCATTTAACAGCAAAGCAGATCTCCTAGACCAAACTTCTTCTCCGACTATCTTCAAAAGGATGAACACAATAGATCGCGATGCTAAGACATCAATGTTGCAAGAACAAGAAGAGATGAAGGAGATGCAATAAAAAGGAAGTTGGAAGACCATAGAGAAAAAAAAGAAAGCTACAACATCCATCTTACCAAGAAAGACGACGAGCCAGATAATTAAAAACTAAAAAAAGTATAGGTTTGATAGACCAATTTGGTCTCAGTGGACGTTAACCATCATCATCATCATCATCATCATTAGCAAAGATGCTCAGTGACTCCTTCAGCTCCTTGATATACAGCTTTGAGTCTAGGTAAAGAAGGGCACTTGTCTGTGGAGTGGTTTTCTTCACAGATTGAGCAAACCTCAATACAGTTTAATGGGAATTCATTCCTAGGATGCCTCCTGGTGCATCTAGGACAAAAGATGGCCAAGGCTCTCTCTACTTCCTCTTTCTTCCTTTTGATATTCATGGAATCCAATTGCAAGGCAATGGTTTGCAGCATCTCACTTTTGAAGTCCTCCAGCATATTTCCAATTTCACCCTTGATGGATGAGTTGGAAGATGATGTATTAGCCATAGGTTGACTACTCCTACCCTTTTTTATGGTTGCCCTAGAATGGTTTCTAAAGAGAGTATTGATATCCTCATAAGGTAGTTGGTAGATATCTCCTCCTGCTAACAAATGCAAGGTACCGAGGATATCCTCTCTTACTCCTCTAAGCAGGACCAGCTTCAGTGGCTCAGGGTCAAGTATTTTCCTGGCCCTTTTGTAATAGAGCTGGAATCTATCTTCATAGTCTTCTAAGGATTCATCCTAGCCTATGGTCATCCTAAAAATCTCTTCTTTAGTGTATTTTGACCTACAGTAGTTTGCATATTTGTTGTTGAAATCCTGTTGCATTTGAGCCCAAGTTATGATGCTATCTCCAGGTAAACCCATGAACCAAAGTAATGTTGCATCCTTGAGGGTAGATGGAAACAGTTTTAACTTTTTCTCATCCTCTGTATAGTCATAGGTTCAGCATATAATAGAAAACTCAAATAGGAAAGTGTTAGGGTCTTCTGTGGTCAAGCCATGGAAATGAGGTAGAGCAAAGAGGCTTATATTCTTCATCTTAGTGTCCCCATTGGTTTCCCTAATGGGGAAGGCACTCTCAATTCTCTCTCTATTTCCCTTGTCATCTTGGTTTTCATCCATTGGTTTAGTAGGAATGGGTTCTTCCTCTTCTCCTTCCCCTATAGGTTCTTCAAATATTTTAGGTTGCTCACCTAAAGGTTCTTCCAATTCACAGTCACCAAAGAAGAGAGAAGGTTGATTATTGGATGTAGTGGGGGTATTTGGCAAGAATTTTCCTGGATTATCCCTATTCGTACGAGGCATGAAAGGAAATGTTTTTGGGTTTTCTGTAAGGTTGGGAAGTACTCTGTAGAAAGGAAATTGCTAATTTAATGAAAACAACTAACAAAAAGGAAACTACCTGCTGAACTGAAATTGTTGAATGAAAGACTACTAACAGAAAGAAAACTACTTGCAGAATGAAATTGCTTACTTGAATGAAAAACTGCTAATAAGAAGGAAACTACTTGCATAATGGAAAGGAAAGCAGATAAATGAAAAATGAAAGAAAGAAACTAGATTACTTTAGCAGAAATAAACTAATGGAAGAAAATTGAAGACTAGAAGTAGAAGAAAAGAAAGTTAGAGACTAGAAATAGAAGGAGCAGTAATCACTCCTACTCTGACACCTCCCCGGCAATGACACCAAAAGGTGATGAGCCTAGGTATTGCATCAAGGATGTTGCATCTCCCAGGGCTACCATCTTTACTTATCAACCTGGGGTTCATACAAACTTGGAGGTGACTGTGCTATATACACGACTAGAAGTGACGGTATTTCCTATTGTCACTGCTCATCTTGCAAGAGACCCCAGAGGTTCCAACCCAAATTTCTATAGGGTCAAAAGAAGCTTGATTTTGATGGAAGGAGAGTAAATATATTATAAGGGAGAGCTACTCTACTGCAAAAATGAATAAAACGACATGCAACCATAAATCACACCATGACCTAATTAACCATGGAAATAGCTAGACTAAGCAAAATTGCTAAACAACACTAATCTGATGCTAACTATCTACGTTGTAGAGGTAAAAGAGCATAAAATTATCCTAAGGTGCAAGCAAAGGGAACTAAGCTCAGTCTGTGGTTAAGTAGAAAAACGGTCGGGGATTAAAATTGGTGAAAGGAGGATGTGAGCGAGCAACAACACATAAGAATCATTGGATCAGGAAGGTGAAAAGCAATTGAACAGTTGAGATCAAATCACAGGAGGGTACGTAGGTAGATGGGAAAACAAGGTTAACTAACATGATGGACGATTGAGATTATGTCGCGGAGGTGAAGTCAAGAGATGGATGGGTAGAATCAATCATCAAATGGATGGCGGACATCAGCCAAGCCAGTTGGTGATCGAGTGAAATGACAGTCATCAAATCAGGAGACAGATTGATGGTGGAGGTGGAGGCTCTTAAAGGAATGTGAAGAAATGGGGGAGTGGGTTTAGAGGGTGGTAAGAAATATATCACGTGCCCTCAAAGCTATAAGTGGTTTCCTAAAATTTTACGTAATTAGCCTCACTGGCCAACACGTAGCATGGGGAAACCACCCATTTCACGTGCCCTTGGGTGGATAATGATCAGACAAAAATCCATGTGATATCGTGCGAAGGTGGTCGAATCTGGCAAGGTAGATCTATAGTGGAGATTTGACCGAGCAGGTTGGTGAGTGGGTGCGTGATATTCATCGGATCTGACAAGGAAAATCAACGGTTGGGATTTAAAGTGCACAAATTCAAATGTTAAAAGTGAATTCGAGCAGTGATTGGTCAATTTTGCTGTGTGAGGTGATCTACAGTTAAAAACCATTTGAACTTGGATTAACAGCTTCCACTCAGTCATTTCATGTTGAAGGAGAATGACATGGGAATGTGAGTGAGGTCTGATGACAGAAAGAGAGCAAGCGAGCAGACAACCATTAAAGGAATGGAGAAATATGAAATGAACTCAGTGACTGTGTCGAACAACAAACCCTCTGTGAAAACCAAAACCCTGTATTTTTGGGATTGTTATAGGGTTTCTTCCTCACGTCATGGTCCCAGAGGGAGGAGGTGAGGCCGAGACACCTGTGAGCAACCTTGTGGATCTTTTCTTTGCCAACCTACTGATTGAATGAAAGCATAAATGGAACAAATTGTAACATAACTAATCTATTCTGCACTACTGTAATGAGACTGCAACTATTCAAGCAAATGAACAAAAAATAGGAATCTAAGCTAGAATAACAATACAATAAAGAGGAGCTTTGGCTGCTAGGGTTGGGCCCTAACCCAAGAGCTTTAGCCCTCTAAGTTAACTCAGTGCTCACTCAAATAAAAACTCATCTTCATTATCAAAGAACACTGTATTACATCAAAACTGTTACAAGTCTGTAAAAACTCTGAATACTTGCTAACTGACTCACTGACTATTGGTGACTGACTAGTTGACTAAAAAATTTGAGGTCCTAAGCCTCTCTATTTATATATCTGAAGTCTCTAAGGACTTCCCTCAAAATTAGGGAGGTAAAGCTCCCAACTTAATGGTAACTTGTCCTTTCACTTTCACTAGCTTGGTTGCCTTCTAGAGGGAGGCTGCTTGTACTTTCACTTGCCTGGTTGTCTTTTAGTACTCCTGATTTGGCTATTTGTACTTTTAGTTGATAAAGGGATATTCGAATGGATGGGCAGTAAATGAGGACGATTTACCTCCTGTAATTCCTCTCCCTTGTTCCATCCGAGTTTTTACCAAGGTCTTTTACCATAGTTCCTTTATTTTACATTTTATCCCTGCATTTCCCTTGCTTTTATCCTTTATTCATGCATTATGTGCACATTAGACCACAAAGAAAAATATCCAACTCGAACTCATTTCATAAGCAAAATATAATCAAAAGTATGCAATAAGTAGTGAGAATAGTTGGTTTGACTAAGCTAGGATGTGAATTAAGGCCAATTAAGGCCCATATAATTACTCAATGATGAGGCTCATCAGAAGTCTTATCTAAAGGTAATATGGGAAATATTACTGCAACCTTTCCCATTGACATTTCAGTCCAACCTGAAATCATCAAAATCTTTCCACTGGGGTCACCTTTTCCTCATCATGAGATTAAGTTTTGCTTGTCTGCTTTCATGAGATTTTTTCACCGATTTTCTATCATTTGTCCATTATCGCAATGGGGTTTTCATCCTATGACTTGTAACCCTCACTCGCCCAGTGGGGGGGGCATGGGGGCATAGCCTTTTATGAGTTTCACTCCATCGTTTGGCCAAGTGGATGATTACACAACATGCCAACAGTGAAACTTCAATTTCATTCTCCATTGATCGATTACCTGAGTCCGAAAATGGGCTCCATCTGAACTTTTTACACATGGATATTCATGTAAGTACTACTTTTGTACGTTAGTCTATGAATTCATTAGTGTGTGATTTTTTTTTTTCAGTGTGATTGTTTGCTTTGCAGACATTTGTTTTCTGCTTACGTTGTGTTCCACTCAATTTGCAGATGTCATCAAATAATTATGTTGGTTTTGTTAATGGTGCTTGTCATTGCACATGAAATTTGTCTTCCGCAACTTGGGCACTCTTTGCCCCTGATGGCAAGTTGGTTGATTTGCAAGGTATTTTCCTGGGATGGGCAACTAGCAATATTGTTGAATATAGTGCAGTGATTTAACTATTGTCAGAAGTAGTTGCTCTTGGTATTAGAGATTTAGTTGTGAAGTTCGATTCACAACTCATTATGTTACAACTGAATAATCATTATTCAGTAAGAAATCCAAATTTTTTGTGTATGTATCTACTTGTTCGATCACTCGAAAGAAATTTTGATTTTATCATATCAACATATTCCACACAATTTGAATACATTAACAAATGCATTAGCAAATTATGTTCTTGATAGACATTTGCATCAAAATATCAAAAAATAAAGTATTCTGAGACACATGGCTTTCAAAGCCTACAACATGTGCAAAAAATGACTAGAAGTCTATTCTCCGACATGATGCTCATGATGACATGAGACTTCTCTAATCACTCGGCCTAATAACTGACATAGTCTTATAGATACTCCTACTGTGTGCCTCCCATATCACAATGGAACATCATCTATAGTTGTTTATTCTGGAATCCCTCGAATGATCATATCCAGATTACATTCCATCTCCACTAGGGGGTATGATCCTTCCATATCCACTAGGGCGAAATGCAAGGCGACCTTTAAGGTCCAACATATGCACATTTATCACAAGTTAAATCTCAATTACACTTTCACAATTTTTTTTTTATAAAACTTGAAAAATCCAAAAAACAAGTTTTACTTGCGCCAGTCCATTGTTCTCCCAGTGATAGAGTTAGATCTAGATCCCATCTAAAATCTGTGCCTACATAGGCATAACGATCAACAAAAATCAATTGGTGATGCAACCAAATGAAAAAATGTAGAGGGAAATGCATCTGCTGGCCCCCTTCTCCTCAAGGCATGAGTTCATTCCATCTGACTAGCCTCAAATATTTTGGAGTAGGATCCATTACTTTCGTCCAATGATACCAAAATAGGGGCACACACTCCAGAAAGAGAGTAATCAGAATCAAACCTGTTATCACTCACTCAGATTTTCCCTGAAGTTGTAAGAAGAGGGAAAGGGGTCCAAGGTAACCACAAACCAACTTTTAAGTACAGAATCTAGCCAATATGTACTCAGAGAGGGCTCTCTCTTTAAGATTTAGCTTTGTTTTATGAGATATTAGGCTAGTTATGAAAGCTTGGAGGTTTTGATTGTGTTTGGTGGTGGAATTTCAGGAGCAGATGGGTAGAACTGAGTATTTTAGGCCATTGGGCTAATGGAGTCAACAGAAGATGGCTTAACTGGATTTGGCTTTTCAACAAAGGATGGCTTCACAGGGCAAGATAGCTAAATAAGGAGCAAATGGTAACTTGAAAGGATGGGATGGACTCAAAAGGGAAGAAGGGAAATTAAGAATCCTTCAACATGTTTTAAGAGGAGGGAATTTGGATGATCACCAATAAAAAGCAATTAAGAATTTTTTACTAAATGATCAAAATGATAAACTAAGAAGCAGGAGAAATTAAGAATTCCTTGCCTATGATAGTTTAGAAGAAAACATTTAGAATAAAAACGATTTTGAAGACAGATTGCACTTAAGCACTTTCTGAATTATACTTTTTCGTTTTAATATTCAGATATGAAACACAATTGAAATATTAAACAAGAAAACAATAACACATGAGATATAGAATACTTATTTGTCTGGTGTTTGACACATGAATCCTGTGAAAAGTCCTTTGTATTATTTCTTCATCCAGCCAGCCATACAAAAATTGTCCAAGAGTACTTCTTTTCCAAAATAATCAATCTTACAGAAATGTCTAAGAATCCACACAAAATAGTTCAAATGAAGAAGTATTTATACAATTTCTAAACTAAAATATCTTGAAAAAATTTCAAGATTGGTTTACAAATATCTCAAACTATTTACATTAATAGAACTTAAATAAAGGACATTCAAAACTAATGAATCTATTTGGAACTATTTCTATTGATTTATGGTGACATAGAAGAGAAAGTCAAATTTGGTAGCAACTCTTAGTTGATGATGAGGCATCCCAGTCACTAACTGCATCCTTCCTTTGTGCATTCTGCCCTAGAAATTCTGCAAAATTAGGGTCCAATGATACACTTTTATATCTCAATCTGAGATATATATGTAAAAATGGAAATCATTTATTGTAGATAAGAATGTTTTTGAGATAAACCTCTCTCAGTTTCCCAAAATTCAGCTCCAGCTATTCACAATATTCTTTGCAAAGAGATGTCAAAAACAGGACTTTGCACCAACGGAAAAATAGGCTGTGAAGACATGCACTTATCTCCCTTTTTGTAATACCCGTGTAAAAAGTGAGATAGGTTTTTGTAGACTAGCATGTTAAAAACAAAAACCTCCTCCAATTTTTCAAAATACTTCTTGGATTGGTCACAATATTTTCTTCAAAACTATGACTTAAACAGGAAATTTATGAAGAATGTACCATTTCTGCTCTGATTTCATCTTTTAACCTTAAATTCCTTTCATCTGTTTTTCACTTTTATTTTGGATAAACTTCATTGTACGTGGTGAAAGTGTTTTCATCTTTGTTTAACTCTTAATGTCTTCATGTTTACTTTTACTGTTTATTGTTTACTTTTACTTTTACCACTCTGTTTTTCATCTGTCTTCACTTTGACATGAATTTGTATGCTCTGCTTTGTAATTGTCTTCCCTATTCTTTATCTTCATGCTAGATTATTTACTTCACTTGGTCTTCGATCTGATACTCTTTAACCCAGATACACTTTGACTATTCTTTACTGTGTCGTTTTACCTTCCATCTCTATTTGAATAGCTTTGATAACAATCTCAGAGTAAACAGGTCTTATGACTAGTATTAAGACTGTTTATCCAAGGCTGTGGTCTTTTGATCGCTTGTAAAACAAAACAAACTATTAAGAAAGCATTGGCTTGCAGGGGAGGTCAAAAAGGTTTCATTTGAGCTTGAGAGGTCTGTGGAGTGAGTCCATAATGCTTTTTAGGAGGTAAACCATGCTTGAATCGGTTAACAGAGGCTTCAGGTGGCGTAGATGGGTCACATAGGGTTTTACTGCACAATCAAGTGAGAACAAGCAAAACTGGGGTTTTGAGTTTAAATGGGTAAATGGTTGATATTGGCGGGTAAACTTTGAGAGGGGCGGGGTATATAAGATTTCAAGGTTTATTATAGAGTTAAAATAATATGGGATCGGGTAAACTTTATAGGGGATTTATATATTAATATGTTAATAATTAATATGACATTGTGAAATGGAAAGGCACTAAGTATAAAACATTGGAGATGTGTATTTAAACTTAGGCTAAAGTGGAAAAAAGGGTTTTTGTGGAAATTTTAATGAATGATTTTTATGAAGGGATATAATATTGAAGAATGGGCTTAAGTACTTTAGGCCTTATAAATTATTGGGCCGAGGGTCCAGTCCCTCCAGAAGTCAGAGAAATGCTCTGAGCCCCTCTAACTTGATAAATACCTTGGCACTTAGGGGAAACTAGTGAAAATTTAGGGGAAATGAGTAGGGGAGTTAATTATTTTGACTTTCCTTGCTTGGCATGTCTTTCATGTGCTACATGCCATATGCCTTGTGATGAAAGTAAAAGATTTACACATTTAAACTTATCATTCACCATATGTTATTCTGCAACCATCATCTACTTACCCTACCTACTTTATCCTAGCATTTTCACTTCTTTATTAGGGTTCACTTAGACTGGCAAACCCTTATCAAACTTTCTTTTCTTTTAGATGGTAATGCCTATCTAATTCTAACCTTATTACATCCAAGGGCTTAGATTAAACTATTGAGCTCCCTTTTCTTACTCTACCTATCTACTTATCTGCCAAGATTACACTATTTGGTCAGATCTTTATTCTCTATTTCTACAACATGAAATTGAAAAATGAATTAGCCAAGCTTAAACTATTTGACTATTCATGAATTGTTGCATAGGTGACAAACTGCACACAATTGTTTATTCTACAATAGTAAAAAAGTAGTGGCATTTAGACTTGCACACTTTCCTGGTCTTTCTTTTTGTTGGGGTTCATTTTCTTTCATTTTTTGACCATCTTTTTATTCTTTTCACCCTTTGATTTTTCTTTTAGCGTATACCCTCTTCGCATTTTCTAAATTTTTTGATTTTTTTACACAAATATGGAAAACCTTTGCAACAAGAAAAGGTATGAACATATTACATAGCTCATCAAGTCAATCATGATATATGACACCTACTGGTATAGGGGCATAACAGAACCAAAGACAAACTATTTCAGGTTTCCTTGCTTACGCTTAGTCAACTGCCTCTTCATATTAGCCAATAATCCCCCATACCAGTTGAATGTTGTTGGAGTAAGACATTCTACTGCATACTAGAATTGCGATTTTGAAGTCTCATGTAAATCTTGCGCCCCAAATACGTGAGCTATGGTGTATCGGATCGTTCTCAAGGGAAGATTGTTGACTGTCGCTATCTTCACCTTCCCACCCATTGTCATCTCGACACCCGAGCAATGTCTCTTGACTAGAGTACTGGTGCTCTCACCTCCAGGACGAGATCCGAAGAGTTGAACTCTTTCTCCTCTTCTAGAAAATCTAGTGATGAAGTAAATATCTATCTCCTCCAATACCAACTCCTGGTATTTAATAATGAAGATTTCTTGATCAATATCCCATAAACTAATCAAGTAATGCAATAGTTCATTTTGGGCTCTAAGTCCTGTAGTCCTGAAAAACTTCAGCAACCCACAGTTCCTCAAAGCATTTACACATTCTGGATCTTGGGCTACCTAATGGTCTTCTACCTCATGGCCTCTTTCCTTCCATTCAAGGGCCATGTTGGAAAAAATCTCCAACAAAACATCATCAAAGATTAGTTAATGTTTTTCCATGGATTAAAACTCTTACATATTTCTCTAAAAGGAAGATTTTTCTCAAAAAATTATGCCCCACAATCATCACGTCTATTTTTACTAAACACAGGATGCCATCATGAGGGCCTTTCATCTCAAGGGCAACCATTGTGGGTCTGATGAGCAAGCCCGCGATGACTACCCACAATGTTAAAAATTAAAATATCTCTTTTTGGCAAGCAAAAATTTGATGAAAATTCTTAAAAATGTAATAAAATGCAAGAGAAAAGGCAGATCTCCTACCTACTACTGACTATTCAAGAAAAAATGCCTTGTATCTCCCACACTGTTCACCTAAAAATCGAGGAAAATGGGGTAAAAATGCAGCTCTCAAACTTACTCCAATGAAATGGTAAAAATGTTTTTACTTGTAGTCTATTTATATGTTTTAATTTCATTTTTGCCAATATTTTATTATTTTTTCTTGATATCAGTGATCGATGGTTATATTTCTACAATTACAAGTACTTTTTGGTGGATACATTGATTATTCTTGACTGGTTGAACAAGCTTTTGTTTTATCTCTTTTTTGGACTCGTTAAAAACAAACGAAAAAGGAACCCCCGTGGAGTCATCTTTAAGCGCTTTTATGAATCTCAAAAGATGAAAATATCGTCAATTACTTGTCTTTTCAACATCATTAAATTAAATGAATTGACGTCATCTCAGTATACATTAACCCCCTTTTTAGGCTGAGATTGACTATTTATGAAAAAGGTACACCTTGGTCGACATGGTCAAGAGGTTCTCTTGAATATTATTTTCTACCTTTTTGGGTTCAAGGGACAAATTACGAAAATGGACATGATGGAGTTTTCTTTTTCATGTCTTTTTCAAACTCTATAAATATGAAAAAGATACGGACTTTGTCTTCCATCAGACTCGTTAAAATTTTTTACAACGAAAGACTCGTTACCATGATGAGAGTGAGTTTCTCCTTCCTAGGGCTCGTAAAACTTACTAGGATGGATTCATTCAAAGAATGAACTTATATGACAAGCATATGCTATTCCCTTCAAGCTTTTGATAAAAAATAATTGGAGTACTCACTAGAAATAGTGGTGAAAAATGAAAATGAAACATCATTTGTATAGGCAACATGTCGCTCTTGAACATGACATTCTTCTGCTTCTCGTGTCAAGTTTTGGATATCCTCACTCAGCCACTTGTCCTTCCAAGTTTGGGTGATCTATTTTTTCCTCTCATCTGACTAGTCCACTTCATCATCATGACCTTTAGTCCTATGTTGAGTCAAATGTTGCCACACTCTGGAGTCGTATTGCCAATGTTCAAGAGAAGTCCTATCTGCGGTCTATTACCTATACATTGTCTAACCCTTTTTTATAGTTTTGGATCTTATTCATTTCATTCCACTTTATTCCTTGTTTCATGTCGATGATGGGGGGCTCATCATGGCTCTCCTTCAATGGGTCACTTCCTGTCGACTTCAGCTCATTTTCCAGGAAGATGTCTTAGAGACTCCCTTTCAATACCTTAGAGCTTGCATGCCTTGATGGCAAGTTCTTCACATCCAGTGGAAGGTTTTCATCATTGGACTTTGATCGGGTGATTCCACGAGTGTTTGACATCAACTTCATTTTTTCATTTATGGATTGTATTGTCGTACCCTAAGAGCCATTGTCATTATTGGTGGTTTCTCTCATACTTGTTAACAGTCCACATCATTGGTTAGTAATCATGTGGTTTTCTAGAATGTTTGACTTTGACAGATTCATTTACATGTTAGAATTTGTACTTTGATCAGGTTGGGATGGAGGCAAGACCTTGAGTCTTATCTGATATGACTCAGGCAACATGGATTTATGTATTATTCACGATTGTACACATGTTTCTACTATATGGATGGTGTGACCATACTGTAGGAATTTACATATATGGTGATCCTTCTATGTTGGATGGATGTGCCAATACCTTGAATCTTAGATTTACAAATTATCCTTCTCATTCGGATGGTTTGCTCATACTACGTATATTTTTTATAGTCCTTTATCTGTATGGTTGTTTCCATAACATGGATTCATGTTGGATATTAGATATATATATATATATATATATATATATATATATATATATATATATATATATATATATCTGTGTGTGTCCTTGATTTACAGGTCTCCTCACAATGTTTGTTCTCGTCCTTGCAAAATCTCGTAAAGCATCTCAGCCATCCCACCTCGTTATGCCTTCATGCTTTAGGGGGCATATGTTACACAGTATTTTATCACAAATCCCGCACTTCCCTATGACATACCCCAAAGTGCCTGAAACAAGACCATCATGCAATGTACTCATTTAGATATGCAGCTCAAATCCGCCCTAAAACACTAATTGTAAAATGCCTTGAGCTTCCCCTGAAGGAAATAACTCTAAACCCCTAATTTTAGAATCATATCTCTTATTATACTAAAAACCGCGATGGTAGCTAGTTTCACTATAATAGCCCCACAATGTCATCTCTCTACTTGCTTGGATACCTGTGATGATCCCTAAAAAGGAAATTTTCCCATAGAGGAAAAGAAGCTTTGTGATCTAGAATCTTCCAGAGCGATGAGCTCAAGGTTGTTCAGCGTAGATGAGGCCGAGTTCTCTCAACTTGGACTTTTGGTCTTTTCCCTATGAGCTACCTCCTTGAGATGAGGGCTTTCTCCTATCTTTGGAGAGATCCTAACTCCCTTTCCCTGTCTATATATTCATCTTTTCCCATTCTCAAATGGTTGGTCTTTGGATATTTTCACCCTTATGATGAGATTGTGCTTATATGCTACTCATTTGGCTTGGAGAAGGGGTGCTTGGAGAGATTAAGCTTGGACTTCGACATTCATTCAAGGAGAGCCTATTGATATCAAGGCTTGGTTGTATGCTTCCTCCTTTATTCTATTAATATACAACTGCTGGTTCATTTTCCATAAATGTGTATGCTTATGTATCATTTATCTCAACGCTCCTTGATATTTTAAGTAGGTTACTTTTTATTATGTTATTTGTATTTTCATGCCTTGTTGTGTCTTGGTCTCTTATGGAGGTGTTTAAACATTGTGATCAGCGGGACCAAGCCCATGACACAAGTGATTCAATGTCTTCAAAAAAGGAAGATGTGATAGCATCAGGATGAGGCAGGCCATCTTCTTCATCTCTTATTTCAATTGTAACTTAGGAAAGTGTCGAGTAGATTGTCACGTAGGTTACTAGTCCCAGTCATTGGGATAGAGGGATCGTCTCTATCCACAGAGAGGATTGCCTAGACAATAGGACTTTAATAGATAGCATCCAACATGAGGTTCTCCTTTGGGAACCTGATTCATTGGAGAAGGCATTCATGGTGGCAAGAAAAGTTGAAAACAAAATTATGGCAACAAGGAAGTCTTCGAATCACAACTATAAATATGGAAGTGTTGATGGTCCTAGCCTTCGACAACATACAAGGTTGACACTGCAAAAATTGGAAGAAAAAATAGAAAAATGGATTTGTTACAGTTGTGATAGAAAATACACTAAAGGTCATAAGTGTGCTGAGAAGAAATTATTCTACATAGACTGTGAAGAGGAGGAAGAAAAGGAACAAGAAACATTAAAATAGAAGGATATACACCAAGAACCAACCCCACAGAGAGAAGAATGAATCTAGCCATATCTTCTAATGCATTGGCGTGAATTACACTCCTCAAACTTTCAAGATAGAAGTACATATCAAGAAGAAAAAGGTAATAGTGATGATTGATTCAGGTAGTACCCATAATTTTATTCATTGTAAGATAGCCAAGGAATTGAATTGATTCATATATCTAGCACCAGAGTGTCAAGTGATGGTTGCAAATGGAGGAACCATAAATTGTTGTAGAAAGTGTCATAATATAAAGATATCCATGGGAGAATATGTATTGAATAGTCCAATGCTTTCTATTTCAATGGTTTGTGTTGATGTTGTACTAGGAGTCCAATAATTACAATCTTTGGGTACTGTTAGTGTCGGTCTTTGCATCCTGTCACTAGTGATCAAATGGGCTCTTATCGTGTCTTGTTAGGGTCCCACAGTGAAATTTTTGTCATTCCATTAGGTCATCATGCAAAAATTTGGTCACTGGATGTAGTCTTAGGTTTGTCTCCAATCCTTTTAAATAATTTTTATTCCTTGCTCGCTCATATCACCTTTGTGCTGAATGTACTTGAGTCATGAGTTATCTTCATCATCATATTCATTTTTATCCTGATTTCATTCAGCCAAGGTTCCCATTAGGTTTGAGGGTTCCCAAATCATCATTTAAGAAGCTTTCATCATCAAATTCAGGTTTCTTTACATCAAATCCAAGTAATTGGCCTTGTGTTTACGATATTTGTCTCTCAGTTTTTCTTGGAAAACTCATTTCCCTCTCCTAGGGTTTTGAGGGCATTTTTCTTGGTTTCATGACCTCCATGGAAAAAATATAAAAAAAATCATATCGTGATGCTCATACACCTTCCCCTATCCTTAATATACCTTCATAGACACTTCCTATCACTCCTATCCCTCAAAATCACAATTTTCCCACAAACCCTAGCCTATTGTTACAATTTTACACTTTTCTAGGCTATGCCTGTGTTTTTCCCTTTTGGAACCCTTCCCCTCACTCAATCCTTGAAATTCCACTTTCCCCTATTTCGTAACATCCCTCCCTACCTCAAAAAATTTTCCTAAGAATTCAGAATCCCCCTATCCCCTTTATTTCCCTTCATTCTTATAAATTTCCCTAATCCCTTATTTTACCTACACTAAACCCTAATTTTCTCTTCCATTGAGCTAGGGTTTGCTATGGAATGAGAGAAATCTAAGTAGAGGAGGAATAAGGAAGGTCATATTCGCAAGTATGAGGCCATTTCAGCTCATAAACGTCATTTCTCCATCATTTTTCAAGAAGTCATTCCAAGGGACAAATCATTTGCCACACATAGAGCCAGTTTTTCTTTAAAGGATGGTTCTGAGAAAATGGAGATGAATTTCGAAAAAGTAAAAGAGGTTTTTTTTAATAATATACCAAGGGAAAAAAACCACCTTCATTTTTTACATAGGTATCATATATGGGGAGATATAAAACATTCTTGGAGACTTATGTCAGAAAATCACATATTTTCAAGTCAATTCCCTGTTTTAGTCATGCTTTGGTGGCATGGATGTCATGAAAATGAAAATTAATTTCCAGAACATGAGAGAGGTATGTCTACCAAACATACTTATATACAGAAACCTCTCTCAGTTTTCCAAAAATCTTTATGGTTACAAAGATATATCTCCATATTTGAGGCCTATTTTCGTAGAAAAACCCACAATTTTATCCCTACTATAAGCGTAGCGCCTTGGCACTATGCTTTCATCTTAGAGATCCAAATGCCAAAAAGTTTATATCCCTGGATATATATTTCCCTAAGGATCTCAGATATCTACGTTTTCAAGCATGTCAACAAACTAGTCAGTAGAAAAAGTCAAAAAAGAGGTGAAAAAGGCACTTTCTACCACTCTTCTGACGCTGGTGCTGCGCTTATAGAGCCATATCGGGTGAACTGATGTTTGAAGGCCTTCCCATTGTCAATTTCCAAAAATTCAAGTTCATCTAGAAACTAGACAGAAAATTCTAGTTGACCTTTCTCTTACTTTTCAAATTTGACTCACATAAGGCTTCTAAACTCGGCTTGCAATGTGGCGCTACACTTATAGTTGCATGCGCTACGCTTATAGCCAAATGCGCTACACTTGTAGTTGTTTTTTTCAGTTCATTTTCACTAGATCTTGGTTTTATGATGTAATTTTGATATTTTATAGACTTGATGATGTAACTATTGAGTTAATTAGCATGATAGGTTGTTTTTGTGCTTAATTAGGACTCATAAAGGTAGTGAAACTCAAATCAAAGTCTAAAAGAAGAGTTTGTGCTTGACCTTCTTACTCTCTCTTGTTGGTTGAGAGATTCTTGGGAACTGTTCCACCACTTAGGGATTTGACCCTTGAAGGTGGGTTTTGAGTGTATATGTATGATTTCTCATTCAGTGAGAAGGGTTGGACTTTTATGGAGAGACTTGTACCTTATGTTTTCATACAACTAATCAAGGAGCAATTGTAGCTATTTTTCAGGAATACTTGTTTAGTGAGTCTGTGGTGTTATTTTCCTTTCATATCAGTTTCTAATTGATGAAATCATCTCTCTTTACATGCTTTTCTTTCTTCTTATGGTTTTCCTTACAATCATATAGGCAGAATTCTTAGATTCAAAGCTCTATTTATGTGGAAAATCATGCTTGTGTTTCTCTTCTTCTAAGATTAATGAATTCATGTTAATACATGCTCATTATGATTTCTTAAACTCTCAAACCTATACTACATTGAATAAATCTTAAGTTCACCACAACACATTGTTATCTAGATCCTCTTTATGCCTATTACTGCACACTTGATACCTTGACCTAATTTCCTACTCTCATCCCTAGTCCAGAAAACCTAAAAACCCTAAATTTCAAATATTCAAATAAGACTTATACATCTAGCCTAAAATCCATTTATTTTCAGTTATTCATTGACAAATCCTTAGAGAGATCCCTCTCTATTTTATTAGGGCTAGCTATTGAACTGAAAGTGGTTTGAGGTTACCTCTCTCGATTTCCTCCTCAACCTAGGACATTGTAGGCAATAACATTTTGGCGCCGTTGCTAGGGAACAAAAGATCATATCTTCCTTGGGAAAGAATGACGAAGATCAAATATGATTGCTGATGGTGGACAACAATCAGATATGATAAGGCTGAATCATCCACCTGGTGACTCCACATAGTTCAGATTGATTTAAAGACTCCACTGGTGAAGAATCCAAAGGTTATGAGTTTTTTTTATTACCTGGCGACTCCGTTGTCAAAGGAATCCAGATTACAGAACATTTATGCTGAATCCAATCAACTAGATTTGAAGATTCCACTGGATGATCAACCTTGCCAGTAGGAATATGGAAGGATCATATGCAAAAGTCAGGTACTCAAAATGGAATTGCATTCAAGATGTAATTTACTTTCTTGTAAAATACTTCTTCTCCTTTCCTAAAACCATCCTGAAAGTTTTCCAGAGTTTTTTGTATGAAAAAGATGATCAAAGTCCTGTATTTGATTCTACCTATTTGAAGAGTGTAAATACTGAATTTCCCTTTGATGTTGATCAAGATCACGACCTCTTACCTGAAACTTGTGCATATCCTTTTCGAGTTGATGAGCCTAAAGAGACTAAAACTGATCCTACAGCTAGTGTACATAGTCTTACACCTTCTACAGTCTCAGATAGATATAAGCCTCTGATTTTACCTCCTATATTCCATGCTTTCCTTGAAAATCATTACCTATATCTGCCAAGGTTTGATGGTGAATGTAACAACATCACTGCTGAGAGACATATGCAGAATTTTGAGACTTTCCTCGACCTTTTTGAAGTTGATGAAGAGGATGTCAGTATTAGGTTGTTTTCTCTTTCTTTGCAAGGAAAAGTCAAGAGTTGGTTCAAAAACCTGCCTGCTACGAGCATCTCAGATTTCCTGCAGTTCGTCAAAGTTTTCCTCGACAAGTGGGTGGTCAAAGAGAACCCTTTCTTGATTCTAGAAGAGTATAACTAGCTGAAAAGACAGCTAGGGGAGACAGTACAATAGTTTTCTTCCAGATTTAACCAAGTCTATTGTTTGATGCCTGCTAATATAAGACCTCCTCCTGGCTCAGCTCTCTTGCATTATCTGAAAGCCTTTGATCCAGAAATGGAGTTTCAGTTGAGAGAAAGGAACCTTGCAACACTTGAAAAGATGCAGAATAGTGCAGTAGATGTAGAGGCTAATCTGTTGATCAGAAGGGCAGAGTTGAAGGCAAAAGAGAGGGAGAACATAGATGCAGAGCACTCGACATCATTAGAGGTAAAGCTCGACATTTTGGTAAGTGCAGTGGAAGAGATGATGCAGAAAATCATCACAAGGAATGAGTATGATGTTCAGGACCATGGCTCATTGATTGAAGAAAAACAAGTGGGTGATCCAAAACATTTTCTTTCTTATCCCAGTTGTCATAGATCTGATAATGATTGTTTTATAGATCAGCTTGCAGAGGAGAGATCTGTTGATCTGACATGTATGCTTGATGATATTCTTTATATTGATGATTTTCCTAAGTTTGATCAGTATGACGATGATTATGTTCTCCAAACAGAAGCAAATCTTGCAGACCAATCAGCAGCTGATTTGTGGGAGGAGGAAGTTCAGTTTCAGCAGCTCGAATACAATGATTAGCCGATGCATATTAGCTATGGTAGTGAGGAGGAAAGTGTAGAAAATTTGGAAGTAAGTGAAGGATCTTTGCCTATTTGTTTTGCTTCATTTCAATTCATCAGAGACAACTTTTATGCAATCAGAAATCAGTAGTCATTAAGTTTTGATCTTGACAATCAAGAGGGCAATGAAATCCTTGATCAAGACTCCTCAGATGAAGACTTGGAAACTGAGATATATGATCAAATGATGCAGGAAAATTCTTTACCATTATGCTTTGAAACATTTCAGTTTTTGAAGGGAAATTTTCATAGTATATCTGCAATTAAGAATGAGCAGCTTATAGAAAATTATGAGGTCTCATTGGAACCAATATGTAATAGGTTGCAGTAGTCTTCCCAAGTTTTTCATGATCCAATAGCTGGTGTTTTAGATGATATCTGTAGTCAAATTTTTTCTCCATTAGCTGGAAATGAGCTTCAAAATAGAGGTGATAAAAATGTGATTGGGTAGTTGGCTTCATTGTCTTGTTCAGCAGGAGTCTCAATACAAAGCTCATCTGAAAATTTGCAGTCATATCAGGAAAGTAAGGATAAAGATGAAAGTTCACATTCATGTTATGAAGACTGCCTAGAGCAGAGAAGTAATATATTAGATGGGCTGGAAATCAATATGTATTCCTATGAAGATCCTTTTGCAGCATTCTTGAGGTCAGTTGGTGGGCTCATACTTTGCAATTTCATTAAGATTCAATCTGTTTACAAGTTTTCATGGGAGTTGCCTTTCAGTAGTTCTCTCTTCTTGCTCATAAGCAAGCACCTGCGGAGAATTCAACTAGCAGACAAAATGCTTACATGGTTGCATTGGTTGTTCCATTTCACTTGATCAGGTGATGTATGGATCAGTTAGAGTAGGTGTGATGAATAAGCTCAATTCTGAGCATCTTTTTTAGTAGTATCTTCCAGTAAAGTTTGCAGTTAGTCTACAGTTCAGTTTGTCAGTCGGTTTGCAATATTGAGTTTGGTATTTTGAATGGTTTTTGACTCCATGCCCAATGGATAAGGCTACTTGGTCTACGGTGTTCTTGACACCTCCAAGGAGCTTCCATCCCCAGCTGGAGCCAATGTTAGTGTCAGTCTTTGCATCCTATCACCAGTGATCAAATGGGCTCTTATCATGTCTTGTTAGGGTCCCACAGTCAAATTTTTGTCATTCCATTAGGTCATCATGCAAAAATTTGGTCACTAGATGTAGTCTCAGGTTTGTCTCCAATCCTTTTAAATAATTTTTATTCCTTGCTGGCTCATATCACCTTTGTGCTAAGTGTACTTCAGTCATGAGTTGTCTTCATCATCATATTCATTTTTATCATGATTTCATTCATCCAAGGTTCCCATTAGGTTTTAGGGTTCACAAATCATCATTTCAGAATCTTTCATCATCAACCTCAAGTCGAATTACATCAAATCCAAGTAAGTGGACTTGTGTTTACCATATTTCTCTTTCAGTTTTGCTTGGAAAGCTCATTTCCCTCTCCTAGGATTTTGATGGCATTTTTCTTGGTTTCATGACCTCCATGGTAAAAATATCAATGAAACTCATATCCTGATGCTCATACACCTTCCCCTATCCTTAATATACCTCCCTAAACACTTCTGATCACTCTTAATATACATCCCTCCCTACCTCCCAAAATTTTCCTAAGAATTTAGAAGCCCCCTATCCCCTTTATTTTCCTTCATTCTTATAAATTGACCAAATCCCTTATTTTGCCTACACAAAACCCTAATTTTCTCTCCCATTGAGCTAGGGTTTTCTATGGAATCAAAGACATCTAAGTAGAGGAGGCATAAGGGAGGTCATATCAGCAATTATGAGGCCATTTCAGCTCATAAACATCATTTCTCCATCATTTTTCAAGAAGTCATTCCAAGGGACAAATCATTTGCCACACATAGGGCCAATTTTTCTTCAAAGGATGGTTCTGAGAAAATGGAGATGAATTTCAAAAATGTGAAAGAGGTTTTCGTTAATAATATACCATGGGAAAAAATATCCTTCTATTTTTACACAGGTATCAGAGATGGCGAGATATGCAACTTTCTTGGAGACTTATGTCAAAAAATAAAAAAAATTCAAGTCAATTTCCTGTTTTAGTCATGAATTTGTGGCATGGATTCCAAGTAAATGAAAATGAATTCCCAGAAAATTAGAGAGGTGTTTCTACACAACCTTCTTAGCTACAAAAACCTCTCTCATTTGTCCAAAAATATTCATGGTTACAGAGATATATCTCCATATTTGAGTCATATTTTCGCTAAAAAACCCAGAATTTTGGCCCTACTATAAGCACAGTGCCTTGGCGCTATGCTTTCATCTCAAAGCTCAGAATACCAAAAATTTGTATCTTTGGACAGATATTTCCCTAAGGATCTCATATATCTATTTTTCAAATCATGTCAACAAACTAGTGAGGAGAAAAGGTCAAAAAAGTGGTGAAAAAGTCACTTTCTGCCACTATTCTGAAGTAGGTGTTGCACTTATAGAGTCACCTCAGGAGAATTGGCTTTTGGAGGCCTGCCCATGGTCAATTTCCAAAAATTCAAGCTGATCTGGAAACTAGATAGAAAATTCTATTTGACTATTCTCTTACTTTTCAAATTTGACTTCCAGAAGGCTTCCAAAATCTGCTTGCAAGGTGGCACTACACTTATAGCTAAATGTGCTACACTTATAGCCAAATGCGCTACACTTATACCTGTAGCTATCTTTTTCACTTTATTTTTGTTAGATCTTGGTTTTATAATGTCATTTTGATATTTGAAAGACTTTATGATGTAATTATTGATTTAATTAGCTTGATAGATTGTTTTTGTGCTTAATTAGGCCTCATAAAGGTAGCAAAACTCAAATCAAAGTCTAAAACAAGAGTTTGTGTTTGACCTTCTTACTCTCTCTTGTTAGTTGAGAGATTCTTGGAAACTGTTCCACCACTTAGGGATTCGACCTTTGAAGGTGGGGAAATGGTTTTTTTGAATATATATGTATGATTTCTCATTCAGTGAGAAGGGTTGGACTTTTGTGGAGGTACTTGTACCTTATGTTTTCATACAGCTAATCAAGGAGCAGTTGCAACTATTTTTCAGGAATACTTGTTCAATGAGTCTATGGTGTTATTTTCCTTTCATATCAGTTTCTAATTTATGAAATCATCTCTCTTTACATGCTTTTCTTTCTTCTTATGGTTTTCGTTACAATCATATAGGCACAATTCTTAGATTCAAAGCTCTATTTATGTGGAAAATCATGCTTGTGTTTCTCTTCTTCTAAGATTAATGAATTCATGCTAATACATGCTCATTATGATTTCTTAAACTCTCAAACCTATACTACATTGACTAAATCTTAAGTTCACCACAACACATTGTTATCTAGCTCCTCTTTATGTCTGTTACTGCACACTTGATACCTTGACCTAATTGCCTTCTCTCATCCCTAGTCTAGCAAACCTAAAAACCCTAAATTTTCAAATACTTAAAAAAGACTTATACATGTAGCTTAAAATCCATTTCTTTTAAGTTATTCATTGAAAAATGCTTAGAGATATCCCTCTCTAGTTTAGTAGGGCTAGCTACTGAATTGAAAGTGGTTCGAGGTTACCTTTTTCGATTTCCTCCTCAGCTTAGGACATTGTAGGAAATAACTGGTACGATAGCTTTTAATTTTCAAGAAATTTTCTTGAAATATTTTTGGGAAGGAAAGGAAGTTGAATTAAGGCGTATCGAAAGGAAACTAGGAAAGATAATTAGCTCCAATGGCATGACCAAGCTTCTAAATAAAGAGCAACCGGGTGTAATTGCACAATTATGTTCACTAGAGGTTCAAACAACGAAATCATCTATTTCTCCAGATCTCCCAAAAGCCTTAGACAATCATTCTGAGGTATTTGAGACTCCCAAAGGCCTCCCACCTATTCGTGATCATGATCATGCTATACATTTGATTCCAGGAAGTGTTCCTCCAAACATTAGGCCTTATAGATATCCCTATGCCCAAAAGAGTGAAATTGAACATATGGTTGTAGAAATGCTAGAGGCTGATATAATTCAACCTAGTCAAAGTTCTTTCTCTACTCCAGTAGTATTGGTGCACAAGAAGGATGGATCATGGTGCATGTGTCTGGATTATAGGGAGCTTAACAAGATCACTATTAAAGATAAATTTCCCATTCCTGTCATTGATGAATTATTGGATGAATTATATGGAGTAGTTTACTTCAGCAAGTTGAATCTACGTTCAGGATATCATCAAATAAGAATGAAACCTGAAGACATTCCAAAAATAGCAATTAGAACTCAAGAGGTTCATTATGAATTTTTGGTCATGCCTTTTAGCCTTACCAATGCACCTTCTACATTTCAAGTTTTGATGAATTCAATTTTCAAGCCCTTCCTTAGAAAATTTGTTTTAGTATTTTTTAATGATATACTAATCTACAACAAGTCTTGGAAGGATCATGTTCAACATGTTGACAGTGTGCTAAAATTATTAGAGGATAAATAATTATATGCAAAAACCTCTAAATGTTTCTTTGGAGAAAATGAGGTGGAATATCTGGGTCATATTGTATCTCATGAGGGTGTTAAAGTAACCCTAACAAATTAAATCCATTAAGGAATGGAAAATCTACACATCCATAAAGCATATACGAGGATTTCTCGGATTGACAGGGTATTATCGCAAGTTTGTTAGGAATTATGGGAGAATAGTTGCACCTCTAACAACATTACTGAAGAAAGATGCATTTCTTGGACTCCAGAAGCAACTAAGGCCTCTAAACATCTTAAAGAGGAAATGTGCCAAGTACTAGTCTTAGCTACGCTAGACTTCACAAAAACATTTATTGTGGAATGTGATGCCTTGAGAGGAATTAGTGTTGTTTTAATCTAAGAAGGAAGACCCACTGATTTTGAAAGTCGTCCAATCAAAGGGAAGTATTTACATGAAGCTATTTATTAGAAGGAAATGTTGGCTATACTACTTACACTTAATAAATGTCGACCTTACCTAATAGGAAGATACTTCAAGGTAAAAATGGATCATGATAGTCTTAAATACTTTTTATAACGAAGATTATCTTTTGAATATCATTAAAAATGGGTCACAAAGATGTTGGGTTATGACTTTGAAATAATCTACAAGAAAGGGAAGAAAAATTTTGTTGCAAATCCACTCTCAAGTGACGATGAGGATGTGCAAGCATTGCTTTGTTTCATTTATATTATCCAACTAGATTGGATAACTGAAGCAAGGGATGAATGCAAGAATGACGAAGAAGTGTGGGCACTCATTCAAAAGTTGCAGCAATATCCCAACACATCCGATACATTTAGATGGAAAAATGATTCATTATGGTACAAAGATTACTTATACCTTTGTAAGAATTCCCAACTCAAACAAGAGATTCTTCTGTAATTGCACACCTCCTTAGGAGGGCACTCAAGATTTTTAAAAAGTTACCACAGAGTTAAGAAGGAATTTTTTTGGGTGGCCTTAAATCTGATATTCAAAAGTTTGTGGTGAAATGTTTGGTTTTCCAACAAAATAAAGTTGAGACAATTAATAATTTGGGTCTCTTACAACCTTTATCCATTCCAAGTCAACGTTGGGAGGAGGTTTCAATGGATTTTATCACAGGTTTTCCCAAGTCCGAAGGAAAGAGCATCATCATGGTGGTAGTTATAGACTTACCAAGTATGCACACTTTTGTGTATTATCTCATCCATTTAAAGCTAGTACAGTTGCTATTGCATTTATGGAAACAATTCAAAACCTACATGGAAACCCAAAGATTATTGTAAGTGACACAAATCCCATTTTCATTGGAAATTTTTGGACAGAATTATTTTCTTGTCTGGGTACTCAATTAGCTCATAGCTCATCTTATCATCCTCAATCAGATGAGCAAACTGAGATAGTAAACAAATGTTTGGATGTATGTCTTTGTTCCTTTGTATTCGATAAACATGCACAATGGGTCAAGTTCTTACCTCTCGTGGAATTGTGGTATAACACTTCCTTCCATACTGTAGAAAAAATGACCCCATTTATGGCACTTTATGAATATCATCCACCATTAATCACATCATCTTTAATATAAAATTCTAAGGTTCAAGTAGTGGAAGATCACATCGAGAATCAACAAGTTCTCCAGCTCTTAAAGGATAACCTCACTTTGGTGCAAAATAGAATGAAACAACAAGCAGATCAACATCACAGTGAAAGAAGTTTTGATGTAGGCAACTGAGTATTTTTACGGCTACAACCATATAAACAAATGTCCCTCAAGCAAGCTAAGAAGGATAATAAATTATCACCAAAGTATTATGTTCCTTACAAGGTGTTGCAAAAGACTGGTACTATGGCATACAAAATGGAGCTTCCTACATCTTCCCAAGTGCACCCAATTTTCCATGTTTCAAAATAACGTTATAGGTGATAGCCTCCCAATTCAAACAATATTTCCAGAACTTGACGAGGAAGGAAAAATCATATTGGAACCTAAAGAATTCATGACAACAATAACTTGACATCTACGAAATCAATCAATTTGAGAGTATCTCATCAAGTGGAATAACTTACCCACTAAAGATTCCACATGGGAGGATGAGAATTTTTATACAAAAGCATCCAAAACTACTCAAGCGTTGAGGACACCACTTTTTTGAAGGAGAGGGGCATGTTAGGTCCCTATAATACTAGTGTATTCCCTCATTGTTATTTTCAGTGTAGCCCCTTATTGTTATTGTTGTGCCCATTTAGTACCCATATTGTTATTTTGTGCCCTTAAATTATTATTTTTATGTCGACTTCGATTATATTGTGACCCCTTAGACTCCTCTATATAGAAAGGATATTTTGTCACTTGAATGAAACAAGAATTATTCATTTGTGTAATGTAAAGTAGGTTTCCCCCTCAAAGAGGCTAATTTTGAAGTTGTTTATCTATTTCTTCTTATATTTCATGAACTGGTTTCATAACATGATTGCATCAACAAAGATAAAGATCCATGAGAGGCGGTTGGTCCATGTAGGGAAACACACGGGGAGTGTTCGTTTATCCAATGTTCAACAATCTCCCCCCAACACGAGCCAGGTGTGTATCAAAATCGTGAATTACACTTTGATACTACTTGTTGGGAATCACGATTTGTGTTATAACAAAACCCACAGCTATTAGTCAACGATCGCATCGTCAGATATAAGGATCCACAAGAGTGTAACATCCCTGGTGAACATTCCATGTCATAAACTTAAAAACAATAACCATAGATGAATGGGACACTTATTCCAAGCTAACTGATGGGAAAAACATCCTAGGGGGTGTTCATTTGATTGTTTATGGCTAAGGAAATTGGAAAAGGTAATGGGTAAGGCATTTAAAGGAATTTTGGCACATTTATTTATGAAAATAATGGAAATTAGGAGAAAAATGAGGTATAAGGTCACAGGTTGCATGTGAGCAGGAAAATTGATGAAAATAATTCAAAATTAAGAAAATAGAGGCCTCATTCATAAAAAGCCTTTGGAGGATCAGTTGCTAACCTTTTGTCAGATTAACCTTTTGTTAGTTCAGTGTTGGAGCTCTCTCATTTTTTCTCTCCCTCTCATACTCTTGGATACTTTTGTTTTCTTCGAGAACTCTTGGAGGGTGTGGCATACTTAGATTTTTGAATCAAGAAGGCAAAGGAAGAGAAAGAAAGCACAAGAAGCCATCGACATCAGCAACTACAATAGATTTTCTTGCACGTACCGAGTTGGATGTATGATTTCTTCACTAGTTTTGGCATGCATGGAATATGCATGTGGGTTCTTGGTTATGATCTGTCATTAGCATGGAGGATTTCCTAGATTGACAATGGATTTCCTAGCCTTTCCATTTCCTGGGTAGCCATGGTGATTGTGGGTTTACTTTCATTTCTTGTTTATGGTTGGTTCTCATGTTTCCTTAGCTTGGGTTGAGTAACTAGTCCTTGAGCCTTAGTTGGACAAACGCTTTGGAACCCTGTACCATCTTGGTTTGAGTTACTAGTCTTGGAGCCTTGGTTGGACAAATGCTCTCAAACCCTTGGTGGGTTGAGTTACTAGTCCTATAGCCTTGGTTGGACAAATTCTATGGATCCCAGTAAAAGTTGTGGGTTGAGTTACTAGTCCTAGATCATTGGTTTGACAAATGCTTTAGATCCCTCTGTTGGAAATAATACTGAGGGGGGGGGGGTGAATCAATATTATCAAATTCTTTTCAATATGCCTTCCAGATTTATACTTTAATTTATTCTTCAGATATTGATCATTAATTTGTATGTCAGTGCCATATAAAAATGAACAAGAACAAGAAAAATAGATAAGCACACCAAAGAACACCAGATATAAGGTGGAAACCCAATGTGGGTGAAAACCACCTGCTACAATATGTCTCTATCTTCTTTCAATTAGAAACTTCTTTTACAAGGATTTTGTACTGGTGCAGTCCTTTACCAGTATGCAGGCTGCAACCTGCAGAGAGCTACAACTCTCTCTCATTTTCCAGTCTCTCCTGGAAGGGAGATACAACCCCCTTTGCTCTTTAACTTCTTTAGGGACCACGTTTCATTAATTTTCAAACTGGATCCAAGAAGATCAAATAATCATCAAGTACATGCAAATCACCCAATCTCCTTATACAATCAACCAATGAATCACCCAACTTCTCAGAATGTTGTAAACAAAAAAGTAATACCAGAAATCTAAACCCAGAACTCTACAGTAATAGATAAAAGATAGCCAACAAATGTTTCAAGATAGGTCCGCAACTTCACCGATAGTGGCCTGTGAATACCCGCAACTCTTCTGTGTCTAAACTACGCATATCTGCACCTAGTCGGTCTACTGCTTTGCGTATCTCCGTACCACTCGTTCTGCTACCCTGCGTACCTCTGCTCAGATCCGCACCTGAACTACCCGTCTGACAGCGTACCTACGTGACTTGTTCTTCTATTTCCCTACATACCTCCGCACTGCGCCCTCTCCTGCGCTACGTACCTCATACTGCACCTTCTGCTGCGCTGCGTACCCCCGCACTGCGCCTTCTCCTACACTGCATACCCCCGCACTCACGCCGTGGATCGCCTGCGAACCTCTCATTAGGGCCAAATTAATAATCCTCCAATGTGCCACAGTCAGTTAGATCCATAGGTCTGATCATGCGCCCGAGAGATCACGACTCATTAATAGATTCGCTTAAATTTTCTCCTTGATTTAGATCTAGCTTTTAAAACCAATCACCCAAACTTTCAGATCTTAAGATATTCAAATTTCACAAGTGTCTAGCCAAGTGATCTCTTTTCCTTTTTATAGGTAAGCCCTTATACAAACCATGGGACAAAACCATCGAAGCCAATACAAGGGATCCAAATAGGGGTTCAAATAATTTAGATCCTATACCACGGGCCAAAACCCTAGGATCATGAACGACGGGCTAAATACCAAGGGCCAAACATAAGAAACCCCACATGAGCGTGCTTCTCTGTATTGGAGTGAGTGAACTAGGGGACCACACCTTATGAACGAATAACCTGCGAGTATTTCCGCACTTCCTAGATGACGAACCTACGGGTCCGCACCTTTTGAATGATGCACTTGCAAACCTCTTATTTTCCATCATTTTGAGAGCCTGAACAGAATTTTTCCACTTGAGTGAGTTGCCATCAAGTACAATACCTGTACCATAGAGCCAAAACAGAATTATAATGCCAAAAATCTCCCCCTTTAGACTTGATGGCAACCTCAAGATCCTCAACGTCATTCTCCCCCTTTGACATCAAGGGCAAAGGGTTATTTTCCCCCTAAGAACATGCTCCCCCTGACTATAAACCAGATCTGCAAAAGGAAAGAAATTTCTTCAAGAAGAACCATAATCCACCAAACACCATAATTGACCATGAAAGAGATAGAGACATATTGCAGCACTATTCAGATCAGCATCCACAATCTCCTTCTGAACTTCCTCCAAGATCTTCTACCATAATGCCAACAATGCCTTATATGCTCCCCCTAAACCTTTGCCATTCGATCTTCGACCAATCCGCAACCCAGCAAATGTATGCATGTACCCCATATGAAACTTGCATACAACCAACAATCTCTGAAACAAATGAGATTCAACAACAGGATGATGCATCAACAACCCCCTGCTTTTGCCTGAGGTATTCAAAGGTCTCCCTAGGCAACGGTTTGGTGAGTATATCAGCAACTTGTTCCTTAGAAGGAACATACTCCAACTTGACCTTTTGTTCAAGCACTTGTTCCCTGAGAAAGTGATACCTGATCGGTATGTGCTTGGTCTTTGAATGCATGACTGGGTTCTTTGAAATGCTGATTGCACTTGTATTATCACATAAGATGGAGATAGGTGGAGTACAAGTGATCTGAAAATCCTGCAAGGTCTGCATCATCCAAAGGAGTTGAGTGCAGCAAGATGCAGCAACCACATATTCCGCTTCAGCTGTAGATAAAGCAATCGAACTCTGTTTCTTGCTGAACCAAGATACTAATCTGGAACCCATAAAGAATGCACCACCACTTGTGCTCTTCCTGTCATCCATGCTTCCGGCCCAATCTGCATCTGTATAAGCATGAAGTCTGAGATCTGTATCTCTAGGATACCATAAACCATAGTTTTGAGTTCCTTGAAGGTACTTGAAAATTCTCTTCACTTCCTGAAGATGAGTTTCCTTTGGATTTTCCTGAAATCTTCCAACTATTCCCACTGCATGCATGATGTCTGGTCGGGTACCTGTCAAATAAAGAAGACTTCCAATCATAGATCTGTAGGTTGGTTGATGCACTACTACTGATTCATCATTTTCACTGAGGCTACATCCTGTGACCATGGGGGTACATACTGGTTTTGCATCTTCCATGCCATATTTCTTCAAAATCTGCTTGAGATACTTGGTTTGAGACAACAAGATCCCGCCTTCATTTTTTTGGATTTGCAGTCCAAGAAAATATGTCAGTTCTCCAAGCAAAGACATTTCGAATTCTTTCTACATCACCAAGGCAAAGCTTTGACTCATAGCTTCTTCATTGCTGCCAAAGATAATATCATCTACATACACAACAAGTATTAGTAATTTGTCATTTTCAATTTTTATATAAAGATTTCTATCTGCTGATCCCTTTGAAAAACCTTGTTGATGAAGATATTTGTCCAAGTGGTAGCACCAAGCCCTTGGAGCCTGTTTAAGACCATATAGATCCTTTTTTATTCTGCATATAAGGTTTGGATCATTCCCAAGGATGAACCCATCTGGTTGCTCAATGTACACTTCTTCTTCTAAGTCTCCATTCAGAAAGGCTGATTTTACGTCCATTTGAAATACTTTGAACTTCTGAAAGCTTGAGAGAGCAAGGAACATTCGGATGGCCTCAAGTCTAGCAATGGGAGCAAAAGTTTCTTCAAAGTCTATTCCTTCTTGTTGAGCATACCCTTTACAAACAAGTCTGGCCTTGTTTCTAATTACTTCCCCATTTTCATTCAACTTATTTTTGAAGATCCATTTTGTCCCTATGACATTCTTATCTTTTGGTCTAGGAACCAACTCCCAAGTGTTGTTCTTTTCGATCTACTCAAGTTCTTCATCCATTGCCTTGACCCGGCATTCATCTTTGCATGCCTCTCTTACATTTTGTGGTTCAGTGGAGGAGAGTAATGCCAAATAGCTTGAGGCTTCTGCAATTGTTCTTATTATTTGTACACCTGCTTCTTTCTGCCCCAAAATCTAAGATTCTGGATGATTCTTTTGAACGTACCTGGATGGAGTCTTCTCTTCTATCCTTATCTGTTCCTCTGGTGCCTCTTGAGGTTCTTCTTCATCATCAATCTGATTTGGAGAGTAGTCTTCATCTTCTTCGATATTTTCGTAATTTACTTGCCTAGGAATGTATCCTTTTTCATCAACCACTACATCAATGTTGTCAACAATTCTTCCAAGTCTTTTATTGTAACACTTATATGCTTTGCTTCGGGGAGAATAACCAAGGAGAATGCCTTCATCTGCTCTAGGTTTAAGTTTTCCAAGCTGTTCATCATTATTCTTAATATAGCATTTGCTTCCAAAAATTTTGAAATGCTTTACCGAAGGAGTCTCACCATACCAGAGCTCATGAGGAGTTTGAGTGCTATTCACTCGGAAATTTGTTTTGTTGAGAATAACAACCGCAGCAAAAGCAGCTTCACCCCAGAAGGTTGCGGGAGTCCCAGACTCATCAAGCATAGCATAAGCCATTTGTTGGACCGTTCTGTTCATCCTTTCCACAACTCCATTTTGCTGAGGAGTCCTAGCTGTAGAGAATTCCCTTCTTATTCCATGTTCTTCACAGAAATAGAAAAATTCATTTGAGGTAAACTCCCCACCTCTGTTGGACCTGAGGCACTTAATTTTGTGATCTGATTCGTTTTCAGCCAAGGCTTTGAAAGATTTGAATTTTTTGAATGCTTCGTCCTTGTGTTTCATAAGTCCCAACCAAACCATCCTGGAGAAGTCGTCAATGAATAATATAAAGTATTCTTCTCCTCGAGGTGACCTTGTCCTAAATGGACCACATACATCTATATGGACTAGTTCAAGAGGCCTACTGGCTGATCCTTCCTTCTCAGGGAAGTTAGTTTTGGTCTGCTTACCAAACTGACATGATTTGCATATGGTGTTGTCTGGAATTTTGATATCTGGAAGACCACGAACTGCCTGGTATTTGCATGCTTTCCTTATTTGTGAAAAGCTTAGATGCCCCAACCTCTGGTGCCATAACCAATGTTCATCATCTTTGCTCAAATAGCATTGTTGTTGTCCTTCTTCAAATATGTATAGATTATTTGGAGTTCTTCTGCCTTTGATCACTATTTTTCCTGTATCAAGATCACAAACACTACATCCATTTGATCGAAATATTACCTCTATTCCTTGATCGCACATCTGACTGACACTTAGTAGATTATGCTTCAAGCCATCAACATACAAAACATTTCCAGCTTTGACCTTTTCTTTCAACTGAGCAGTGCCTTTTCCTTTTATGGCTGCAGGGGTATCATTTCCAAAAGAAACTTTCTTTCCCTTTTCTAAAGCAGTATATGATTCAAGTTTTTCTTTATCACCTGTCATATGCTTCGAACATCCGCTGTCAATGTACCATAGATTTTCTTGTCCTTCTGCATAAAATGCTATCCCACATCTTTCTGTTTGTGGTTCCTTTATTCTCCATGTTCTGGTGCTTGAGGCTTGTTTCTTTGTCTGCCGAAACCTACTCCTGCATTCAGAATCTTCATGACCGAAGTTATTACAAATAGAACATTCAATTTCATTTTCAAGGGCAGAAAAGTTGTTATAGGTCCTTTTCGTAATCCCAGTCATACTTCTTTGTTTTTGAGCTTCTCTAGTCATGATTGTCTTATAAGCAACACATTGAGCTACTTTGTGACCGAAGTTATGGCAAGAGAAACATTGGCCATTGAAGAAACTTTTGAAATTATCAAATATACCAGCCAAATGATTGTAATTTCTATTGTCATCCCTTCTTGAAGAAAATTGAGAAGTTTTTACCTGTGGCTGGTTGTAGCTTTTGTTCACCCTTAAGATGGATTTCCCCTGGTTTACCTGGTAGTATTTGTTTGTTCTTGATGTAATTTGTCCCTGCCTTACCTGGTGATCTCCATTAGGCTTTTGCTCATTCCTCCTTGCTGCATCAAGATAACTGTTTGAGGTGGATGCTTGAGATGTTTCTCCATTATAACCCAGATATGTCTTGATTAGTGGAGAACGTTGTACATTGATAATCTCATCCAGAGTTTCAGATCCTTTAACAAATTTAAGATTAAGAGCCTTTGTTTTCTCAATTTCTTTTCTAAGGCCAACAATTTCACATTCTAACTTCTCAAGAGATTTTTCTTTTTCATCAAGTTGGAATTGCAGAGTATCAATGATCTGTTGGAAATAATACTGAGAGGGGGGGTGAATCAGTATTATCAAAACTATAAAACTTTTTCAATGCTCAGAAACATATACGCTACTTTCGTTAAGTGAACCAGCGTGTACACGCAACTGTGTCTAAAGAAAACAGCGCATAACCAGAAATCTTATAAATCAGTTAGTTTATCTTTAGTTAAGTGCATAAGGACATTATTCACCATATTAAGAGTAAACAGATGCAGTAGAACAAATCACACAAAAACCACACACATGAACACCATGATATAAGGTGGAAACCCAATGTGGGTGAAAACCACCTGCTGCAAGTCGTCTCTATCTTTCTTTAATATGAAACTTCAGTTTACAATCTTTTTGTACTGGTGCAGCCTTATACCAGTACGCAGGCTACAACCTGCAGAAGGCTACAACCTTCTCTCGTTCTCCAAACTTCCTTGGAAGGGAGCTCCAACCCCCTTTGCTCTTGCACTAGCCAAGATACTAGTACGTAGGTGCTGGCCTACAATCTTCTTTCTTTCAGGTACCACCTTTCATACATTTTCAGACTGGATATTCCTGAAGCACAACATTACAATTTGAAGACCACAATTCATTCAACTTTCACAACAGATCATTGAAGCACAAAACATCCAATATTAGCATCATCAATTACTAAACCACTGAAACCCTGTCAATCACCAGTTACCAGAACACAGAGCAGACTTCAGAACTCTGCAATAACAGTCAGACCCAACTGTAAACCCAAAAAATCAAGCTTCAAAAGATATACGCTACTTCAATG
This sequence comes from Pinus tabuliformis, assembly GCA_031772625.1. Classification (NCBI taxonomy): domain Eukaryota; kingdom Viridiplantae; phylum Streptophyta; class Pinopsida; order Pinales; family Pinaceae; genus Pinus; species Pinus tabuliformis. Next base: position 125,040,925 of record CM062805.1, read on the forward strand.
AGAGAAACCCGCGTATACACGCGCTTTTACTGAAGCCAACCTGCGTACAGATCTAAAAATAAATTCTCTCAACTTGCAGCTGTACCAGACATCGGTTAGACCCAGAACATAACATTGCGTCAGTATGCAGATCTAGAAATACGCATAATCAACCATATCATAATAGTGCATTCCAAATCATTAGATCCCGATCTATCCTTAGATCTAGTCTTCCATCAACCGAAGTGATCTCTCCTTAGCTTAGATCAAGCAACCCAGAACCTGCATACCAGATCTCTTTCTTTTTCAGATATTCAAGCCTTTTCAAAAGATGTATTTGCCTAATGATCTTCTTCTCCTTATATAGCCTTAGGCCTTGCTCAATACCAAGGGCCAAACCATAGAAATCCAATACCATCAACTTAGAAACTAGGGATCAACACGTCTGTCGAGATACTTTGGTCCAAATACATAGGCTCAAGTACCGAGGACTAACTACCACGGACCAAAGGGAAGCTTCTCGACATATACGCCCTTTTCTGTTCATATATCTGCGTGTATACGCGCCTTCGTATATATTTAACCTGTGTATACGCGACTTAGTATGCAGATAGACGGCGTGTATACGCAACTTAGACTTAATTAACCTGCGTATATGAGATTTCTCTTCATTCTGTAGTTTGAACGGAGATCTGTCATCAAAGAGAGTTGCCATCAAGGACAACACCTGTATCATAGCGCCACACCTGTGCCAAAATGCCAACAATCTCCCCCTTTGGACTTGATGGCAACCTCAAGATCCTTAGAATCATTCTCCCCCTTTGTCATCAAGGGCAAAGGGCTGTGCTCCCCCTGAGTACATGCTGATACCTCTGCTTGGCTGTGCTGAATCATGCTCCCCCTGACTGTAGGCCAGATCTGCAAAAGATGTTCTTCAACAAGAACCAAGACTTATACACCATAAGGGACCTTCCTATCACCAAAAGACTCAATTCATACATCCATACTCCCTACCAAGAGGGGACATATCAGAAACAACCAATTATATTACATCATTCATCCCAGGCATAGTGGGGAAACCAACATAGGCCGTTACATGACCTTGACACCATAAAGGAGATATCACAAAAGAGATACATGACATAGAGACAACAGATCTAGACCAAGACTTATGAAAGTCACCAGCAGCATCTGATAAACATCTTTTAGATCAACAACCAGGATTTCTTTCTGAGCTCCTTCTCCTGAAACCAACAACCAAAACATCTAAATGCCAACAATGCTTTATGAGACTTTTAAGTTGCTCCGCCTGAACCTGTGCCTGCTGCACCCCCTGAAGCTGTGTCTGAAGAATTCTAACATACCCATCTCAGACCTTTTCAAACCAGAGTTTGCCCTTGCTGTTCAGAACTCCATATACGCGATTTATCCTGCATAAACCAGCGTATGTACGCGGATATACTTTCTGAAACGTGCGTACAACATACACGCGACTTACCCCGCATAAATCGGCGTATATACGCGGATATCCCTTACGTAACTTGCGTATACCAACTTTTCTGTAGAACAGACAAGCTTTAACAGCAAGATGAAGCATCAACTACTCCCAGCTTTTGTCTGAGATATTCAAAAGTTTCCCTGGGCAGTGGTTTTGTGAGAATATCAGCAACTTGTTCCTTAGAAGGAACATACTCCAACTTGACCTTCTGCTCAAGCACTTGTTCCCGAAGAAAATGGTACTTGATTGGTATGTGCTTGGTCTTTGAGTGCATGACTGGATTCTTTGAAATGCTGATTGCACTTGTATTATCACATAAGATAGAGACTGGTGGAGTGCAAGTGATTTGAAAGTCCTGCAAGGTCTGCATCATCCAAAGAAGTTGTGTGCAACAAGATGCCGCAGCCACATATTCTGCTTCAGCTGTAGATAAGGCAATCGAACTATGTTTCTTGCTGAACCAAGATACTAATCTGGAACCCATGAAGAAAGCACCACCACTTGTGCTTTTCCTATCATCCACACTTCCAGCCCAATCTGCATCTGTGTAAGCATGAAGAGTGAGATCTGTATTTCTAGGATACCATAAGCCATAGTTTTGGGTCCCTTGAAGATACTTGAAGATTCTTTTGACTGCCTGAAGATGAGTTTCCTTTGGGTTGGCTTGAAATCTTCCAACAATTCCTACTGCATGTGTAATATCTGGTCGGGTACCTGTCAAATAAAGCAAACTCCCAATCATGGATCTATAAGTGGGTTGGTGAACTGCTACTGATTCATCATTTGCACTGAGGCTGCATCCTGTAACCATGGGTGTACATACTGGCTTTGAATCTTCCATGCCATACTTCTTCAAGATCTGCTTGAGGTATTTGGTTTGAGACAAGAAGATACCTCCTTCATTTTGTTGGATTTGCAATCCAAGAAAATATGTCAATTCTCCAAGTAGTGACATTTCGAATTCTTTCTGCATAACCGAGGCAAAGTTTTGACTCATAGTCTCTTCATTTCTGCCAAAGATAATATCATCTACATAAACAACAAGAATTAGCAATTTGTTATTTTCAACTTTTATATAGAGATTGCTATCTACTGATCCTTTTGAAAAGCCTTGTTGGTGAAGATATTTGTCCAACCGATAGTACCAAGCCCTTGGAGCTTGTTTGAGTCCATAGAGAGCCTTTTTCAATCTGCATACAAGGTTTGGATCATTCCCAAGAATGAAACCATCTGGCTGCTCAATATATACTTCTTCTTCTAAGTCTCCATTCAGAAAGGCTGATTTCACGTCCATTTGAAATACCTTGAAGTTTTGAAAGCTTGAGAGAGCGAGGAACATTCAGATAGCCTCAAGTCTTGCCACAGGAGCAAAGGTCTCTTCAAAATCTATTCCTTCTTGTTGCGCATACCCTTTACAAACAAGTCTGGCCTTGTTCCTAATTACTTCTCCATTTTCATTCAATTTATTCTTGAAGACCCATTTTGTTCCTATTACATTCTTATCTTTTGGTCTAGGAACTAATTCCCAAGTGTTGTTCTTTTCGATCTGCTCAAGTTCTTCATCCATTGCTTTGACCCAACATTCATCTTTGCATGCCTCTTTCACATTTCGTGGTTCAGTGGAGGAGAGTAATGCCAAATAGCTTGAAGCTTCTGCAAGTGTCCTTCTTGTTTGTACTCCTGCTTCTTTCTGCCCCACAATCTGAGATTCTGGATGATTCTTTTGAACATATCTGGATGGAGTCTTCTCTTCTATTCTTGTCTGCACCTTTGGTTCTTCTTGAGGTTCTTCTTCTTCTTGAGGTTCTTCTTCTTCATCATTCCGTCTTTGAGGGTAGCCTTCATCTTCTTCAATGTCTTCATGATGAACTTGCCTAGGAGTATATCCCTTCTCATCAACCACTACATCAATGCTGTCAACAATTCTGCCAAGTCTTTTATTGTAGCACTTGTATGCTTTGCTATGTGGAGAATAACCAAGAAGAATGCCCTCATCTGCTCTTGGTTCAAGTTTGCCAAGTTGCTCATCAGTATTCTTAATATAACATTTGCTCCCAAAGATTTTGAAGTGCTTCACCGAAGGAGTCTCACCACTCCAGAGCTCATGAGGTGTTTGAGTGCTGTTTACTCGGACATTTGTTTTGTTAAGAATAATAACCGCAGCATGTGCAGCTTCACCCCAGAAGGTTGCGGGAGTACCTGATTCATCAAGCATAGCACGAGCCATTTGTTGGATTGTTCTGTTCATTCTTTCCACAACCCCATTTTGCTGAGGAGTTCTAGCTATAGAGAATTCTCTTCTTATCCCATGTTCTTCATAGAAATCGAAAAATTCGTTTGAGGTAAACTCCCCACCTCTGTCAGATCTGAGGCACTTAATTTTGTGTCCTGATTCATTTTCAACCAAGGCTTTGAAGGATTTGAATTTTTCGAATGCTTCATCTTTGTGCTTCATGAGCTCTAACCAAACAAATTTGGAGAAATCATCAATGAATAATATCAGATATTCTTCTCCTCTAGGTGTCCTCTTCCTAAATGGACCACATACATCTATATGGACTAGCTCGAGAGGCATGCTAGCTGATCCTTCCTTCTCTGGAAAGTTAGTTCTGGTTTGCTTTCCAAACTGACAAGATTTGCATATGGTATTGTCTGGAATTTTGATATCTGGAAGACCATGAACTGCCTGATATTTGCATGCTTTCCTTATTTGTGAAAAGCTTAGATGCCCCAACCTCCGATGCCATAGCCAATGTTCATCATCCTTGCTTAAGTAGCATTGTTGTCTTTCCTCAAAGATATATAGATTATTTGGAGTCCTTCTTCCTTTGATCACTGTTTTCCCTGTATCAAGATCGCGAACACAACATCCATTTGATCTAAATATTACCTCAGTTCCTTGATCGCACATCTGACTGACACTCAGAAGATTATGCTTCAATCCATCAACATATAAAACATTTCCTGCTTTGACCTTCTCTTTCAACGGAGCAACACCTTTTCCTTTTATGGCTGCAGAGATATCGTTCCCAAAAGAAACTTTCTTCCCCTTTTCTAATGCGGTATATGACTCAAGCTTTTCTTTGTCCCCTGTCATATGCTTCGAACATCCGCTGTCAATGTACCATAGACTTTCTTGACCTTCTGCATAAAAGGCTATCCCACATCTTTCTGGTTGTGATTCTTTTATTCTCCATGTTCTAACATTTGAGGTTTGTTCCTTCTAAGTTGTCTTCCGGAACCTGCTCCTGCATTCAGAGTCTTCATGACCAAAGTTATTACAAATAGAGCATTCAACTTCATTTTCAAGAACCGAAAAGTTGTTATAAGTCCTTTTCATGGTTCCAGTCATTCTCCCTTGCTTTTGAGCTTCTCTAGTCATGATTGTTTTGTAGGCAACACGTTGAGCTGCTTTGTGACCGAAGTTATGGCAAGAAAAGCATTGGCCATTAAAGAAACTTTTGCGATAATCAGATCTATCATCCAACCGATTGTAGCTTCTATTCATTCTTGGAGCAAATTGGGAAGATTTTACCTGTGGCTGATTGTAGCTTCTGTTTGTCCTTAAGGCAGTTTGTCCCCGAATTTCTTGATGGTGTTTATTTGTTCTTGAGGTAAACTGTCCCTGATTCACCTGATGACTTTTATTTGGCCTTTGCTCGCTTCTCCTTGCTGCATCAAGATAAATTTTAGAGGTAGAGGCTTGAGATGTTTCTCCATTATATCCAAGACCTGTCTTGATCAGAGGAGATCGCTGCACATTGATAATCTCATCCAAGGTTTCAGATCCTTTAACAAACTTAAGATTAATTGCTTTGGTTTTCTCAATCTCCTTTCTAAGACAAACAATCTCACATTCCAATTTTTCAAGATGTTTTTCCTTTTCAGCTAGTTGACATTGTAGAGAATCAATAATAGCACTCTTTTCTTCTAAACGAACTTTGAGATCTTTCATTTCTTCATAAAAGCCTTCTACATCTATAGCATCCATGTAGTCATCATCTTCAAAAGCCATTAAAAGTTTATATCTATTACCTTGTTCATCTTCATCACTATTTGAAAGTCCATCACTATCTTCATGAGTGTAGTAGCTTTTCTTCTTTTCATATTGTTTCTTGTTCCATTTAACAGGTTCCTTTCCTTTGTCATTCTTATCTTTGTGAGGACATTTGGCAGCATAATGACCTACTCTTCCACAAGCAAAGCATTTAAAAGGTAACTTACCTCTGAACCTTCCAGAACCCCTTTGAAGATTTCTGACGAAATTTGATTCCTCTTCTTCATCTTCTGGCAGGTGAGTTGCTTCATAATAATCTTCTTTGCCTGAAGCCTTGAAGGCAGCTTCTCTTCTGTCTGATGGACCTCCCTTTCTCATTTCATAAGCGGTTAGAATTCCGTGAAGCTGAGACATAGTAAGAATTTGCAAATTTTCTTTTTCTTCTATGGCAGACACTTTAGATTCAAACTTGGGGGACAAAGATCTTAGAATCTTTTCAACCACAATAGCCTCTTTTATTTCTTCACCCAAGTTTTGCATGCAATTGACAATCTCATCTACCCTAAGGAAGTAGTTAGCCACACTTTCATCATTATACATTCTGAGAGTCTCATACTTAATCCTGAGAGTTTGAAGTTTAGCACGCTTTACCTGATCGTCTCCTTCATAGCTCGTGACCATTTTATCCCATATTTCTTTTGCAGATTTATAGTGCATTACCTTCATGAATTCTGATTGAGAGATGCATCCCAATAGAGTATTGACTGCTTTCGCATTTGTTTCATATTTCTTTTTCTCGGCTGCATCTGTAGGGGTGGCTGAAGGAAAAGTCTAGCCTGTCTCTATGATGTTCCAAACTTCTGTACCAAGAGATTGAAGATATGCAGTAACTCTTACCTTCCAATAATTGAAGTTTGTCCCATCAAAAACCGGTGGCCTGATTGATGCTTCTTTCTCGTAGTTGCTCATGATGAACGATCTACCTTCAAGCGGTCAAGCTTCTCTGAAGGACCTGCTCTGATACCAATTGTTGGAAATAATACTGAGAGGGGGGGTGAATCAGTATTATCAGAACTATAAAACTTTTTCAATGCTCAGAAACATATACGCTACTTTCGTTAAGTGAACCAGCGTGTACACGCAACTGTGTCTAAAGAAAACAGCATATAACCAGTACGCAAGCTACAACCTGCAGAAGGCTACAACCTTCTCTCGTTCTCCAAACTTCCTTGGAAGGGAGCTCCAACCCCCTTTGCTCTTGTACTAGCCAAGATACTAGTACGTAGGTGCTGGCCTACAATCTTCTTTCTTTCAGGTACCACCTTTCATACATTTTCAGACTGGATATTCCTGAAGCACAACATTACAATCTGAAGACCACAATTCATTCAACTTTCACAACAGATCATTGAAGCACAAAACATCCAATATTAGCATCATCAATTACTGAACCACTGAAACCCTGTCAATCACCAGTTACCAGAACACAGAGCAGACTACAGAACTCTGCAATAACAGTCAGACCCAACTGTAAACCCAAAAAATCAAGCTTCAAAAGATATACGCTACTTCAATGAGAGAAACCCGCGTATACACGCGCTTTTACCGAAGCAAACCTGCGTACAGATCTAAAAATAAATTCTCTCAACTTGTAGCTATACCAGACATCGGTTAGACCCATAACATAACATTGCGTCAGTATGCAGATCTAGAAATACGCATAATCAACCATATCATAATAGTGCATTCCAAATCATTAGATCCCGATCTATCCTTAGATCTAGTCTTCCATCAACCGAAGTGATCTCTCCTTAGCTTAGATCAAGCAACCCAGAACCTGCATACCAGATCTCTTTCTTTTTCAGATATTCAAGCCTTTTCAAAAGATGTATTTGCCTAATGATCTTCTTCTCCTTATATAGCCTTAGGCCTTGCTCAATACCAAGGGCCAAACCATAGAAATCCAATACCATCAACTTAGAAACTAGGGGTCAACACGTCTGTCGAGATACTTTGGTCCAAATACATAGGCTCAAGTACCGAGGACTAACTACCACGGACCAAAGGGAAGCTTCCCGACATATACGCCCTTTTCTGTTCATATATCTGTGTGTATACGTGCCTTGGTATATATTTAACCTGCGTATACGCGACTTAGTATGCAGATAGACGGCGTGTATACGCAGCTTAGACTTAATTAACCTGCGTATATGAGATTTCTCTTCATTCTGTAGTCTGAACGGAGATCTGTCATCAAAGAGAGTTGCCATCAAGGACAACACCTGTATCATAGCGCCACACCTGTGCCAAAATGCCAACATGATCATATCTTTTTCTTCTAAACATATTTTGAGTCGAGAAATCTCTTCATAAAAACCATCTAGATCTATAGCGTCCATGTAATCATCATCTTCGAAGGCCATTAAAAGTTTATAATCATTACCTCGTTCATCTTCGTCACTATTTGATAGGCCATCACTGTCTTCATGAGTGTAGTAACTTTTCTTAGTTGCATTCTATTTTTTGTTCCATCTAACAGGTTCCTTCCCTTTGTCAATCTTATCCTTGTGAGGACATTTGGCAGCATAGTGACCGACTCTTCCACAAGCAAAGCATTTGAAAGGTAACTTACCTCGGAAACGACCAATACCCCGTTGAAGATTTCTGACAAAATTTGATTCTTCTTCTTCTTCTTACATATGTCCTGACTCATAGTACTCTCCTTTGCCTGAAGCCTTGAAGGCAGCTTCTCTCCTGTCTGATGGACCTCCTTTCCTCATTTCATAAGCAGTTATAATTCCATGCAGCTGTGACATTTTAAGGCTTTGTAGATTCTCTTTTTCTTCTATTGCAGAAACTTTAGATTCAAACCTAGGGGACAAAGATCTTAGAACTTTTTCAACCACAACAACCTCTTTTATTTCTTCACCCAAATTTTTCATATAATTAACAATGTCATCTACATGAAGAAAATAGTTAGCCACACTTTCATCATTATACATCCTGAGATTTTCATACTGAATCCTGAGGGTTTGAAGTTTTGCTCGTTTTACCTGATCATCTCCTTCATAGCTCAGAACAATCTTGTCTCATATCTCTTTTGTGGATTTAAACTGCATTACCTTGACAAATTCTGATTGAGATAGGCATCCTAATAGAGTATTGACCGCCTTTGCATTTGTTTCATATTTCTTCTTCTCAGCCGGGTCTGGAGGAGTTGCTGATGGAAAAGTATAACCTGTATCTATGATATCCCAGACTTTTGTACCAAGAGATTGAAGATAGGCAGTAACTCTTACATTCCAATAAACGAAGTTTGTCCCATCAAAAATCGGTGGCCTGATTTACGCTTCCCTCTCGTAGTTGCTCATGATGAAAGATCTTTCTTCAAGCGATCAAGCTTCTTTTGAAGAACCTGCTCTGATACCAATTGTTGGAAATAATACTGAGATGGGGGGTGAATCAGTATTATCAAATTCTTTTCAATATGCCTTCCAGATTTATACTTTAATTTATTCTTCAGATATTGATCATTAATTTGTATGTCAGTGCCATATAAAAATGAACAAGAACAAGAAAAATAGATAAGCACACCAAAGAACACCAGATATAAGGTGGAAACCCAATGTGGGTGAAAACCACCTGCTACAATATGTCTCTATCTTCTTTCAATTAGAAACTTCTTTTACAAGGATTTTGTACTGGTGCAGTCCTTTACCAGTATGCAGGCTGCAACCTGCAGAGAGCTACAACTCTCCCTCATTTTCCAGTCTCTCCTGGAAGGGAGCTACAACCCCCTTTGCTCTTTAACTTCTTTAGGGACCATGTTTCATTAATTTTCAAACAGGATCCAAGAAGATAAAATAATCATCAAGTACATGCAAATCACCCAATCTCCTTATACAATCAACCAATGAATCACCCAACTTCTCAGAATGCTGTAAACAGAAAAGTAATAACAGAAATCTAAACCTAGAACTCTGTAGTAATAGATAAAAGACAGCCAACAAATGTTTCAAGATAGGTCTGAAACTTCACCAATAGTGGCCTGCGAATACCCGCAGCTCTTCTGTGTCTAAATTGCGCAGATCCACACCTGGTCGGTCTACTGCTCTGCGTATCTCCGCACCACTTGTTCTGCTGCCTTGCGTACCTCTGCTCAGATCTGCACCTAAACTGCCCGCCTGATAGCGTACCTCCGCGACTTGTTCTTCTATTTCCCTGTGTAGCTCCGCACTGCGCCCTCTCTTGCGCTGCGTACCTCACACTGCGCCTTCTGCTACACTGCGTACCCCCACACTGCGCCTTCTCCTGCGCTGCGTACCCCCGCACTCATGCCGTGGATCGCCTGCGAACCTCTGATTAGGGCCAAATTAACAGTCCTCCAATGTGCCACAGTCAGTCAGATCCACAGATCTGATCATGCGCCCAAGAGATCATGACTTATCAATAGATTCGCCTTAAATTTTCTCCTTGATTTAGATCTAGATTTTAAAACCAATCACCCAAACTTTCAGATCTTAAGATATTCAAATTTCACAAGTGTCTAGCCAAGTGATCTCTTTTCCTTTTTATAGGCAAGCCCTTATTCAAACCATGGGACAAAACCATCGAAGCCAATACAAGGGATCCAAACAGGGGTTCAAATAATTTAGATCCTATACCACGGGCCAAAACCATAGGATCATGAACGACGGGCTAAATACCAAGGGCCAAACAATGAAACCCCACGTGAGCGCGCTTCTCTGCATTGGAGTGAGTGAATTGGGGGACCGCACCTTATGAACAGATAACCTGCGGGTTTTTCCACACTTCTTGGACGGCGAACCTGCGAGTCCGCACCTTTTGAACGATGCACCTGCGAACCTCTTATTTTCCATCATTTTGAGAGCCTGAACAGATTTTTGCCACTTGATTGAGTTGCCATCAAGTACAACACCTGTACCATAGAGCCAAACTAGAATTATAATGCCAACAGCCTCCAAGTCCTGGAAAGAGACTGATCTGATCATGGTTTTGTGATGTCTGGCCATGAGGTGGAATCAATGTTTGATAGGTTGAGGTGGATGGCCTCTAGAAGCCCTAGATGAGTTTTGATTGATATGTTCTATGAGATCCCACATTCATTCTTGGAATATGGCATGGGGTTGAATGGTTGAAGAGAGATTTCACTCAGCCATTCTACGGTCAGGTGGAACATGGTAGTCCCGTCTCTGGTTGGTTCATTGTGTTCATTAATGAGAAATCCATTCCCTTGGTTTTGATGTGTAAAGGTATCGATGCATTTATAGATTTGATGGTTGTTATGTTTATTGTATTTCTATTCCTATTATGCTGGTTATATGCACATTTTATGACAACAGTTATGTATGGCTCTCAACATGTTTTTACTTGTATGTGAATGGATAATGTGTCTATGACCTAATAGATGATAATGTAGTGAATGGCATGAGGGAACAATGGTTCATAGCGATTCTCAGATAATTATGATATTCCTACACTTAACTCTGTTATTTACACATGTAGATTACATGTCGAGGATATGTTTGATGAAATGTTTGTCATGGCTAGTAGGGATCCAGTCAAGGTCTTGAATAAGTATTTTCTTTAGTACTCTCATTTCCATGTTATTTTACTAATTTAGAGAGATGGATTGGTTTTGGGTAGTGACCTAGGTTGTGGGCCTAAAAAAGTGGCTCAAATCTGGGAGTCACTGGCACAACAGTGACAATTCTGGTCCATGGTCGCTGGAAGGTAGTCTTGTGAGAGTGACTTTAGGTTGTTGGTCGCTCCTTTGCCCATAGCATGAGAGTGACTATGGCCCAAGAGACCTAAAACAAAAGTGGGACCCATGGATAGGCTGTCTGAGTGGCTAACTTGTCCTTTGAGGGTTTTGTTGATGATGTTGGATGTATGTATGATATGTTCCCATTGATTCCATTTCCTTAATGTGACTTAGGAGGTAGAATCATATCATATTGGCCTCTTGTCCCATGTTTACCTCAATTGGCCAGTTTCTTGGGTAAATGTGATAGGAGGATGTTACAGAGTGGTATCAAAGCCTGGTTCACCGCTTAGACTGGATGGGCTATGTGTTGGCCATGCATGCATATCAATTGCATGTGTGTATCTTACACTTGTATTCTTATTGCAATTGCTTGATGTCATATTAGGGTTGTAGTATGGTTATCATGGAGAATTTGTTATTGGTTTCATGAAATGTATTTGAAATGAGTATGTGACTGACTGTGTATGGATTATATGTCTCTTACATGTTGATTTCAGGGCACCTAATTACATCCTTGTATGTTAGGTTACATTTTTGAATATTTTTATTACATGCATCAACCTTGTAGGTTGATGACAAGAGCTGATCGATTATTTTCAACTACATGCGATTATGCGTATTTGTAGTTGGTTTGGCATTGCTTATGCATACTACTGGTTGCATGTGGAAATGTGTATAATGGAGCAATGGTTGTTGTCATGCATGAGGTCATAGCATGCATTGTTGATATGGCCTTGCATTGATGATTGGATCCTAGTTAGAGTGATGTTTATATGTTGATACATTTGTTGTTGTATGTCTATATGTTGTTATGATTATGTTATACATGTATCAGGTTGATTTTTTGGTCTTGTAGACGAGGTATCCTCCCCAAGTTATGCTAAGCTACATGATTTATTGTGATTGGTTTATTTGACATACTATGCCTTGCAGGAAGAAATATCAAATGGCTAGCAAGATGGTTGACTATCGAGACCCTCCCTATGAATCCAAAGAGAAGTATGGTGCTGGGAGCCCCTCTAACTTGGAAATTACATTGAGAAGTTTAAAGGAGGAGATAAGGAGTTTTAAGGCAGATAATGACATAATCATACAGTCACAGGAAAAGTTAGTAGAGGTGAATATAGTAATACTTCACAACTTGTCAAATTTGCAGTGATAAGGACCACTACAGATCATTCATGAGCAAGACATAAAACTAATGGGGCATACGGTAGTAGATCACATGGTGGTCATCGATCAGACAGAGATGGTAAATTGTTGGACACTCTGAAGAGGAGTAGGGATAGACACAGGTATGATTCTAGTTCTGATTCAAATAGGCACTATGATCGTCATCGATATCATCCTTACAGGAGGAATGATACGGGATACTTGTCGATTGAGATTAAGAAGGCAAAGCCACCTACTTTTGATGGAGAGATAAAGTGATCATAGGATGCAAAGGCATGGTTTCTCGGTATGAATAATTCTTTTAGGCTGCGTGATTATTTAGAGAACGTGAAAGCTAGAGTGGCTACTTTCATTCTTAGAGGTAAAGAAGACATCTGGTGGGAAGACATGAAGAATGTCAGGGACATAAATGAGGAAGATATGACTTGGAGTGAATTTTAGTGGCTATTCAAGAAGAAGTATTTGTTAGAGAGATACTTCGATGACAGGGAAAAATAATTCCATGAACTAAAGGAGGAGAAGGATAAGTTTCAAAGATTCATTAGTAGATTATCGGTTACATTCAAACACATTATTGAATTCAACGATCCTAGATCATTGGAGGAGGCCATTTGAAAGCTAAAGCATGGCTATGAAAAATCGAAGTGCAAAAATGAGACTAAGCGAGGTTGGAGAGGTAATGTAAAGAACAAAGGCAAATGGGATAAAAATCGAGCAAAGCCATAGGGTATAGATAACAAGGAGAATGTTGCACTGCCTAAGAAGTTCAATGCATCAAATAGAGGACAAGGGCATCATCCTCAAGAGTAGAGTAAGGAGCCTGTGCGTTGTTGGACTTGTGGTAAAAATGACCTTAGGAGAGATTATCTGCAATATCATAGTGGTAGATGTTGGGTCTTGAAAATGTCATTCATTTCTATTACACTTTCACTATTATGTCCATTATATCATCTCCATTTCACTACTATGTCACTACATTCATCCCATTTTCATTATCATTAGGCCACATTTATGTTTTTCCAAACTTTATTAATTCTTAGCCTTTTAGAGTGAATTTGTGGTTAAAAATTAGAAAATAATGTGCATATTCTTATACCTAACAAGTGGGTTGAGATTGTTGACATGTGTAGGTCAAAAAGAGGCTTCTAGAAGACCTTTATGTGGCACCCTAAGGCCAAATTCGAATTTGAGTGGAGAGAATCATGGGATCATGAGGATATGTGTCACATCTCCTAATTGTATTGAATCTCTAAGAAGACATGTGTCTTATCAGTTCCTATTTTAATTAGGACTCTAGAGGTAGAAGGAGAGACTCATGGACTCTCATTAATAAGATGGCTCCTCATATTTTTATATAAATAGGAGATCTCTCTCCTTCATTTGTTAGCTTGGCTTTTAGTTCTTTAGCTTAGAGTTTAGAGTTGGTAGCTTGGAGCTTGTAGTTCTTCTTTGATGGCTTTGGAAAGCTTTGGAGAGCTTTGTTGTACTTTGTAATTTTGAAGAATTTGAATAAAGCTTTGATGTTCTCAACATGGAAGGAGATGTGAAGTAGATGTCATGGAGCATATTAGAATGTAAGGTAAAGTAGATTTTATTTTGTGATTTTGCTTTGATTTCATTCATGTATGTCATTGTATTGCTTTCATGTTTGATAGTTTAGATTTTCCATTCATGCAATTTTAATTCATGCAAGTGTGTTCAACTGGTTGATTGTAGATTAGTTTTTCTTTACATATTCTTGTATTTGCTTATTAGTTTTTGCTTGAGCTTTTTAATTTGGTTTTTTTCATCAAGTGGTGATCTGAGACTTGCTTACTCTGCTGAACTTTAGTTTTTAATTCCAGTTGTTATGCTTTCATTTTAGTGAGATTTGTTTACTTCTTTTAGATAGTTTAGATATCAGTTCTTCATGCTACATGACGATATCTCTGGTGCCTTTAGCTTAACCCCATTTTAGAAGTTAATTGGCGAGCTATTGGATTGTAGGTGAAGTAATTTGATTTTGCTTTCATTAGCCTGCAAGTAGATAGTTTAGACATCAGTTCTTTATGCTACATGACGATATCTCCAGTGCCTTTAGCTTAACCCCATTTTAGAAGTTAATTGGCGAGCTATCGGATTGTAGGTGAAGTAATTGATTTTGCTTTCATTAGTCTGCAAGTAGATAAGTTTAAATGTCATTCTTTCATGCAATATGATGATATTTCCGGTGTCTTTAGCTTAACCCCATTTTAGAAGTTAATTGGCGAAATATTGGATTATGGGTGAAATTAGTGACTAGTTTCTAGTTTCTTCACTTTTTGGTTTTCAGTGCAGTAGTTTATTAGATTTCAATTCTGTAATTAGATAGACAACAGAGATAGTAACCTCATTTTCAGTACTTCACCTTTAGCTTGATTTATGTAGCTGCATGTTTACACTTTTTTTCAAGTTCTGATTTCATAGATATCATGTTTTGAGATCTTTGAAGTGCTAAGTTTGGAAATTACCATAAGAGGCATAAACCTTCTCTTCAATTCTACATCCATACTTGATCTTTAAAAGTATTCTTAAAACCTTAGACTAGGATTTCCATTTGCATTAAACACTTTAGGAGACCAACAAAAACAAAAACCCCAAAACAACATAAATTATAAAACAACGAAGTAAGAAAAAAGGTTAACTAAGCACATATGGTGCACCACACTTTATCAGTTTACGATACCTAGATTGATAATTTATGTAGAAAAATTTAAGACGTTAAATTGACTAGATAGTAGACCTCAGATATATAGTGCACAGGAGGTGCAGACTATTGGAGATGTGTATTCCTCGTATCTATGTAGTCGTGGACAAAAGGCAGGTAGAACATGAGGCATCTATAATTGAGATGGATGGGAAGCTATGTGATTAAGTTATTTCTATTTTTATTGACCCTCGATCTAATTATAGCTATGTTAGTCTTGACTTGGTGGATAAGTGTGGTTTGAGTAAGGAATTGCATGTAGAGTCTTGGTTAGTACATTTGGCTACAAGTACAAAGAAGTGAGTTCATCATTGGGTAAGAGCTTCCGCATTTGACTTAAATGGTATGCCTATAGCAACAAATTGGAATGTATTACTGTTGGGTTCATACAATATGTTATTGGGCATGGATTGGTTGTAGCTACATAGAACCAAGGTTTACTGCTATGAAAAAGCTATTAAGTGTGTTCATGGCAATGGGGAACCAAGAGTCTTGCAAGGTAAGAAGAAAGCCACTTCCATTAGGATGGTGACATCTATGCAAGCAAAGCATAGTCACAGGAAAGGGCGCAAGCTATTTGCAGTACATATTTCTAGTGATAACGGTAAGGAGGTTGAGGATGCATATGTGTTGAAGAAATACACTATTTTACATCAATTTATGGATGTATTTCCTGAGGACATCATAGAGTTGCCACAACATAGGGACGTAGACTTTTCTATTGAGTTAGTGTCATGGGAAACTCAAACATCGAAAGAACCTTATAGGATGAGCACACCTGAATTGGTTGAGTTAAAGTTGCAGTTGAAGGAAATGTTGGACAAGGGATACATTAGGCCAAATGTATCACCTTGGGGTGCACCAGTCTTGTTTTTGAGGAAGAAAGATGGTACCCTCATATTATACATTGATTATAGGTAGTTGAACAAAGTGACTATCAAGAACATATATCCTTTGCCAAGGATTGATGACTTGTTCAATCACTTGAAGGGAGAAACAATGTTCTCAAAGATTGACTTGAGATCCGGATACCATCAGGTATGCATGAAACAGGAAGATATATACAAGACTGTGTTCAGGACCAGGTATGAGCATTATGAGTTTCTTGTTGTTCCATTTGGCTTAGCTAATGCTCCAGCCACATTCATGTGTTTGATGAATAGTGTTTTGTTTCCATATTTGGATAAGTTTGTTATTGTGTTCATTGATTATATATTGGTATAATCTAAAAATGAGGAAGAGCATGCTGAGCACTTAGCAGCAGTGTCAAGGTTGTTGAGAGAGCATCAGTTGTATGCTAAGCTCAGAAAATGCAACTTATTTTAAACTGAGGTACACTACTTGAGACATGTTGTCTCCAAGGAAGGTATTGCAGTAGATCCAGAAAAGATAAGCGCCATCATGGAGTGGGTAGCTTCTAAGACTGTGGATGAGGTGAGATCTTTCATGGGTTTGGCAAGCTATTACAAGAGGTTCATCAGGAACTTTGCACAGATTTCTTATCCCATTACATCATTCCAGAGGAATGGTAACAAGTTTGAATGGGATGAAGAGTGTGAGCCTAGATTTGAGTAGTTTAAGCAGTTTCTAACACATGCACTAGTGCTAAAGATTGTGTTAACACCCAGGTTGTTCCCTATGACTCCCAAGGGAATACGGCCGGGGTAACCACTAACCAATCTTTGGATCACTGTTTCTAGCCAAACTGTGATCAGAGAGGGCTCTCTCTTTATGATTTGTAACTGTTTATGATAGGGTTTTAGGCTAGCTATTATGCACAGGTTTTGTTTATGTTTTGGTTGAAGAATTTCTTTCAGATCTTTGTGATGTAGTATTCAGAGAGTCAAGTATCATTGGGCAATGGAGTCTATGGCTGTAGGTGTCTAGAAACCTTGAGGTGAACTGGTGAAGTTTGCAGGGCCATTTGGATACTTCATACAACAAAATTTTTGATTTATAACATGAACAGGTGAAAAAACCAGTGAAAGCAATTAAGAATTTTCACTAAAGTATTTGAGTATTTCCACCAAACTAGGTATCAGAAACAGATAGATGCCTCAGGAGCAAAACTTGAATCCTGGGGATGTCTATCACTGTAAAAGATATAGTTTTAAAATGCAGCAATTAAGAATTACACTTCATTCACTGTATCTGAACAAAACATGGATAATAGCTTAGTTTGAGTTCAGGGTAATCATAGATTAAATCCTGGAACCATTCTTCTACTTTGCTATTAAGTGTAAAACATCTAAATAACAAAAGAGAACAAAAGACTCGAAAACATGTAATACAGAGATTTAAGAAAACTTATTGTTTTATGAAACACTCTGGAATCCTGCAACATTCACCATTCATCACAACGCTTCAAATACACCAAGCTTCGGAAATTCCATTCTCCCTTTGTATTACTTCTCTGAGAATCTTACAGCAAGTGAGACTTCTAAAAGGAAAATAACAACAACCCCTTCAGCTTCTGCGAGGGGTGAATATATACTTGCGATTGTTTACAAAATATCTGAGTTCTAAGTTATCTCAGACTTTAATATTCTCACCAACTTTTGAGATATTATTATCAGAAATTTATTACCGCATTGAATACAAGATAAAGGCGTCTTAATGTTCTGTCAGAAGATATTTTGGCCTTTGGGATCTGCTGAGTCGGTTGAGATACTTTGATTAAATGCTGGGGAACCCGACTTTATGGCTTGTACGCTGTATTCTGGGTTTGTCACCTGTGATTGTGACTGCTGCTGTGGTGAGTAAATAGCTCTGCTGAGTTGGCTCAGCATCTGTCTCTTCCTTGTAGATTTTATCTATCAAAATTCTGCCTGTGCATGACTGCCCATAAACTGGAGAAAAAACCAACCCTACGGGTTCGGGCCTGATAAGATTACCTGTGTCAGATTCCTCCACTCTTCCTGTGTGGGCAATTGGTGTCTTATGATTGCCCCCAAAGTTTCATCTGCCTCTGTATACTTAAAGAAATTTGGTGGGGTATCAAACAGGTGATCAATTTCATTCATAATAAAGAACAGGTTATCCACCCTATCATACAAATTCTGCCCTGTTGCTGGCCCTGTTTCAGCTGAGGTACTGGGTTGTTTTGCTATTTGTGCTGCAGCCTGGGCATCAACCCTTTTGATGTAATTTTCCAGAGTAAGCAGCCTTCCTACACTGCTTAATATGCTGGGGAGGCCTCTGTTTTGTAATGCCACAAATCTGTCCAGGAATTTGTTGATCTCGGTCTGCATATCCTGTGTTCTCCTCTCCAGCGTTCCGATTAGGCTTCTTAGTGTCAAGACTCTTTTCACTACTGAAATTGTTTCAGTCCTGTTAGTAATTCCCATGGTGGCTAGTTGAGAGCTGGTTTTGTTATTCAAAATATTGATCATTCTGCTGGCAGCATCTGGCATGTGGCCAAGGCTTGCTCTTGCTCTCTGTACCTCCCTGTTTGCCTTCGTGATGAGTGCTATTTGCTCATCCATAGTCTCAATATACTGCCACTGATTGGTGATGGATCGACCAATGTTGCCCCAGAGGACTGCTTTCAATTCTGCTGTTACTTTTTCTAGTGCAAGCTCTTTTTCTAGTTCAGCTATTCTCTTTTTTAGAGCTTTCACCTCTCTTTCCTTTGCTGCCTCATTCTGCTTGCTTTTGTCAAATTTTTCATTCACCTTGGTCAAAGATCTTTTGACTTCATCAAGCTCTTTCATTTGGGATTCAAGAACTTGGATCTCAGCTTGCAGCTTCTGCATATCCAGAGTAGGAGTTGGCTCTGTTGTTGGTGTAGTTATTGCTGTAGATGGTGCTGTAGGCCCTGTCTGTTGAGGAGGAGGAGTAGTCGTTGGCTGGACTTCCTCAAGGTTGATTATCACAGGAGGAGGCTGGGAGGGTTGGCCCTCTTCTTTTTGTTTCATAGCTGTCTGTAATGCTGCCTTTGCAGCTTCTGATTGTCCTAGCTGGTCTTGAGTCCGAACCAGCTCCTTGTACAGGGATATCAGTAGGTCTGTAGCATCCTTTTCCTGCCTTTGCTGGGCAACTTCATCGGTTTGAGGATGGATGGTAGCTGGAAGCTTGATTTTCTTTCTTAAGGCCGCCAAGTCTGCATCCCTTAGCTTCAAGAGTTCTTGGATACCCTTAACATCTTTAGGATCATGTCCTATTTCTATAATTACCTCTTCCAAGGACTTGATCCTGTTGTCCTTGGCTTGTGATGATGCTCTCTCCAATTCCAGCTGAGATGCTGTGTTATCAAGGCTGCTCTTCAATTTGTAGTTCTCCAACGTTTCATCTGCCAAGGAGGCATACACCATTTCACCAGTTTGTTTATGTAATTCAATCTTATCCATAGGGTGTATGTCTTTGGCCAGAACCTCCATGTTGATTCTTAGGTAATCCGAGGTAGATTGAGGATGCAGCGTTGTGGGCATGAAGTGACTCATGATCATCTTGCCTTCACTTACATCAAAGGCAGACATGAGTCTTTGCTGATTGGTAGGAGCCAGGTTCAGCAAATGATTGTACAGCTGTACTTTAATAGGATCACTCCTCCTCTTAATGTCAATAAATTGCTGTTTGATGCTTGACTGTCCTTCTCTGTGCTGGCTGGAGGAGCTGACCTCTCCTCCCACGGCTCTATCGTGTTCATGCTGAAATGAACTGGCTGAAACTTCTCCACTGGGTGGGCCCATGCCCATTGCTTGCCTCACTGCTATGTCATCCTCTTGAGAGTCATTTAGTCTTTGTCTTTTCTCTCCCCGATTGATGGATGAAGTCAGGGGAGTCTCTCTATCCCTTTTCCTGGTTAAGTCCTCCTTTTGTGGGGTTTGGAGGACTGAGGTATCAACAGTAGTTTCTGCCCTAGGAGGCACTATTGTCTGAGCCTGTTGCTCAGTGGAGCTTGGAGCATTAATCACTTTTTCTTGCTGCAAGGGCTGCTGTTCACTAAATTGTTCCTCTTCCTGTTGTTGCCCGAGTTCCTGCTGCTCCATCTCTTCTTGCTGCTGTAGCAATGTATCCACTTGTTCTTCTGTCAATGGAGGTGGCTGTTCCACCTGCTTCCCTTTATCCTTGCTTGCTGTCTGTGGTGCTTTCTCGGCAGTTTGCTGCTGTGCTGTTGATGATGCAGCAGCTGCTCCAAGTTGCTTTTTGTAGGAGAGGGGCACCTGTCCACAAGTTTCCAAGTCAGCTTCCTTTTGCATATTTCTAGCCTCTCTCTCAAGTAACTCTTCATTAGTAATTTCCTCCTCTAGGGTACCCTCTTCCCAATTTGATGCATTGGCATACTGTTCAATCTCGGGTTGTCTCTTGTGTGCATAGCTACCCAATTTGTATCTAATCCTCCTGAGCGAGATAGAATGATTGGGGTCATAGGGTATCCATTCAAAGCTGGTTTGCAGTCTGAGGCCCTCCAGGATACTGTCTGCCTCCTTCCACCCTTCCTCTTTTCTGTTATATAGGAAAGAACCCAGCTGGCTCCTCACCTTTAGCTGTGACTTCTTGTTCTTGCTCTGAAAATGCAGGTAGTCTGAGTTCCCAAACTGTCTGAAATATTCCAAGGCAAAAAGCCTCATGGGGACATACCTTGGCAACCTAAAAGGGGTCAACTCACAGCCATATATCCTGATGACTGTGTGGTTTTGGTAGAAGTACCAATTACCAATGCTGTAGGACTTATTCAAATGGAGAATTCTTCTCATGTCATCAGTTAGTCTAGGAGGAGGAGTACCATGCAATACTGTCATGACTGGATAAATGAATAAGTCAATAAACTCAGTGTATGTGTAAGGTGATACAGAGTTATGATGAAAAACAGAAGTCCAGAACACAACTGATCTTGGATTTCCGTGGGCATTGAGTTGCTTCAAAGGAAAAGAGAAGGTGGCTGGCTGATAGAACAAGAATAGATGGTATATATATGAAGTATACCTGAATAGTCTTTGCCTCTTCAAGTTCATAAACTGCTCATGGATTTTATCTGCAATGTAGGTTGCATAGTCATAATGTACAGCTGGGGGCTTACCAGGAGAGAATATAGACAGCATTGCCATTAGGCTATCATCCACATCCTCCATCCCCCTGAATCCTAGGACATAACTGATTAAATCCACTAACATCCTGCCCAAATCATTCAAGTAGTGATACCCAATAGGAGGGGTTTTGACTGTTTCAGAGCCTGGTCTTACAAACAACTGATTGATTTTAATGATTTGGTCATTTGACAGCTTGGTCCCTTTGTTTATCAAATTCTGCATAAAGATGGGGGTCAATTGCTTGGCAGTTTGGAAGTGCAGCATTCCATTTATACTCTCTGGGGTAATCTGGAACAGGATTGAGCATGTGGGGCTGATGACAGCTCTTTGGTTTGGGTCATAGCATTCCTGGCAGCTGTAGATCAGTTCTGGCATAGGATTTACTTGGGGAAGGTTGTAGATGGGCAAATTTGAGTCCCAAATTCCCAAGATGTCTGCCCCACTCAGGTGCTGGGCTTTTAACTCATTCATCATCTGGATATCGTATTTGGTTCCCATAGGGAACCAGTCCAGCATTTGGTAATCCATGTCTCCCAGAGCTTTCCATGCTAATTCCTGGTGAGGAGCATTGAGGGGCTTGATATTTAGAGCAATAGGAGTCTCCATGATTCTTTGAAGTTCAACAATTGTAATAAAGTGGCTTGTAAAAGCACCAGCACAGAACAGAAGTGCTTTTTGTAAGAATAGTCGTGAAATTTAAGTATCAGAGGAGGAGTTTATACAGCAGCAATTGAAATACTGCTTATACTAGGAGCCAAGGCTACTGTGGGTGTCACTATGCCCTCTTTCAGCGGGTGAATTGAGGTCAACAAGGAATTTGCCGGGAATACGCAGTGAACGCTGTTTTTGAGTTAAATTACAGGTATTATGGCTTGGCTCGTGTTTTTAGACTTCATAGTTACAATTGTGGACGTGCAGAGGGAAATGGGCGGTGCAAATATAGTTTGTAAGGTGTCCTTAGCCTTCTGAGCAACTTAAATTTCAATAACAGTCGTATGGAGGGCAGAACAACGGTAAATACCTGTTAATTGACGAACAGAGGTTGCGCAGGCGTGCACGGTTGCTGCTGAGGAGGTCGCCCGGGTTAACTCAGCAGGTTGGCGGAAATTCGAACGTAAACGGTCATGCAGAGAGAACAGTGGCGACAGGAGTGAAAAGTGAGAAAAACACGGCTTTTTTTGGGTTAATATGGACTTTTTTACCATTTTGGCGCTTTTTAGTGATGACGTCATTGGCGGGTCAAGGTGAGGTGACGTCAGCTGACGTCATCGGGTGACGTGGCGGTAGACTATTGGTCCAAGGGGGCGATGAGGTGGCAGCCATGTCAGCGGCCAGGTGGACGAATAGCAGGGGCGAGTACAAGCGAACGTGACGTGGCGATGCATTGATGGGAAACAGGTGGCGGTTAGGACCGTAGCAGTTACGGTTAGGGCTAGCCGCTACGGTCTCTCGGGGCGGTTTAGGTACGGTCTCAGAGCTGTCAGACCCGGCTCCGAGAGTCCTTAACGTTTGACGCGTGGAGAGGCCCTGACGTGACGCAACGTCACCTTCTCGGGCGGTAAAGGACGGCTGCGGGGGCTGCTCCGATATCATTGTGGATCGTCGGATCTTTAAGATCTGATCCGACGGTGGGCGGAGCATCCACATGCTCAGGCTATATGCGCGGCGGAAAACTTTGGGCTTATGGGTTTTTCAATGTTTTTCATAAAATCAAACTACGCGCTAACCCTTTGGAAATGCGCCAGAGGCGGGTTTTTGACTTTCGGTAATTTTTGCAGAGGTTTTTAGGGGTAAAAGAGGGTTTGTAAGGGTTTTTTCAATACAAATGGTGGTTTGATGAGCGAGTTGGCTTGTAGCAAGGGGGAACGGGATGTGATAGGTTCACCAAGGTGACCAGAGGTCATTTTGGTCCCTTTTGGAGAACATATGGCTATAATGCCAAGGGGAGGGAGTATTTATAAGATTTAGGGCTTTATACACCATAGTGTTAGTATTATTAGGGGCAGGGGTAAGATAAGGGAGCTATATAGTAAAATTAGAGGTTAATATGAATGCAGGGAGCAAATGAAGGAGATTTTACTGAGTTTATGTAAAGTTGATTTAGTTTTGAGAGTAGATCAAAATGAAAAGATCTTAGACAAGAAATGTGGATTCTGAATGAACTAGAACCACCATCAAACCATGATCTCTCTTCATAAATCTCAGCTAAAGAAAGGGAGTGTTAGTAATGGAATAGAGGGGAAGAGGGAGGTTAGTTATGCTCCTTGCTGTAATTTGATGGAATTCACCACTTTGTCCATTGATAGATTTTTGCCTTGGCAAAACACCTCTTGACATATGTGTAATGGTGAAAATACCCTTTCTGCAACCACAACTGCCTACCCAGCTATTTTCCTAGCATTTTTTGTTTCTCCTTAGAGGGTGCATTTGGACTTGCAAACCCTTACTTGCCTTTTCTTTTCTTTGGCTTTTTTCTTTTTTCTTTTCTATCTACTTCTACCCTTATTTCTTCCAAGGTCCCAGATTAAGCTGTTGGGAACCTTTGCTTCTCTACCTAAACTACTTGTCTGCCAAGATTAAACAGTTTGGACAGACTTCTTTCTCTATTCTATAACTCAAAATTGAAACATGGCATGATCCAGTTTAAACTGTTGAATCATCCACAAAATTGAAATAAAGGTCTTCAATATTTGAAACAGATTACACACCTCTTGTTCTCTAGGAAATATGGGATCTTTGTAATACCAAAGCAGAGCATATTTGGACTTTCCTTGGCCAATCATGAAATATGAAACCTATTAGTATAGGTATCCAACAGTGGCTCCACATGGGGATGGTTTTTCTTCTGAAAGACCAAGAACAGCAGGTCAGATTGCCTTGTTCTTTGACTGCCCATCCCAGTCTTTGAAATTTGCTGCAAAAATGTGTCAAAATTGTGTGCTTTTTTCTTGGAAGACCTCTGATTCTACTTGCCTCTAGCTGTTTGGTGAATCACTTGGGAAAACTGCTTTTTACAATCTAAAACAGAAAACAATATGTACATCTGCATATATACAATGAATCCTTGGATTCCACTCATAGTGAACAGTCAAAGTAGTGCTTCAGCATCCTGCCATTGACAGGACCTTCATCCAAGTCAGTTTCAGTCAAACTTTTGAGGAAGTAGGTGTTATTACCTTGCACTGCTTGGACAGCAAATGGTCCTTTCCATAAAGAGTCAAACTTTCCATGTTTCCCTTTCTCTTCTCTTCTCTTATCCCACTTTTAAACTTTGTCCCCTACATTGAAATCTTCTGCTTTGGTTCTTCTATCAAAGGCCTTTTTCAGTTTCTCTTGTATTATCTGTACTCTACTGAAAACTTGTTCTCTGGTCTGTTGTAAACAAATTATCTGGTTAATCCTTCTTTGCATGTCATTTGGCTCTGCTTGGCTTTCTTGCAGAAGTTTCATAACCGGCACTCCTAGTGATGAAGGAAATCTGGCCTCTAATCCATAGACTAACTCATATGGGCTGGTCCCAATTGATCTTTTAGTTGTTAGTCTGTCTGCCCATAAAGCATTTACTAGTTTCTTATGCCAGTTCTTTTTGTTCTCTTCCAGCACTTTCTTTATGATATTTATCAAACTTTTGTTTGATGATTCAGCAAGGCCATTTCCTTGAGGATAGTAAGCTGTAGAATGGCCCAAAGTAATGTGAAATTTATGGCAGAAGTTCACCATTTTCTTGGATCTGAAAGCAGCAGCATTGTCTGTTATTATCTTGTCTGTTATTATCTCAGACTTTAATATTCTCACCAACTTTTGAGATATTATTATCAGAAATTTATTACCGCATTGAATACAAGATAAAGGCGTCTTAATGTTCTGTCAGAAGATATTTTGGCCTTTGGGATCTGCTGAGTCGGTTGAGATACTTTGATTAAATGCTGGGGAACCCGACTTTATGGCTTGTACGCTGTATTCTGGGTTTGTCACCTGTGATTGTGACTGCTGCTGTGGTGAGTAAATAGCTCTGCTGAGTTGGCTCAGCATCTGTCTCTTACTTGTAGATTTTATCTATCAAAATTCTGCCTGTGCATGACTGCCCATAAACTAGAGAAAAAACCAACCGTACGGGTTCGGCCTGATAAGATTACTTGTGTCAGATTCCTCCACTCTTCCTGTGTGGGCAATTGGTGTCTTATGATTGCCCCCAAAGTTTCATCTGCCTCAGTATACTTAAAGAAATTTGGTGGGGTATCAAACAGGTGATCAATTTCATTCATAATAAAGAACAGGTTATCCACCCTATCATACAAATTCTGCCCTGTTGCTGGCCCTGTTTCAGCTGAGGTACTGGGTTGTTTTGCTATTTGTGCTGCAGCCTGGGCATCAACCCTTTTGATGTAATTTTCCAGAGTAAGCAGCCTTCCTACACTGCTTAATATGCTGGGGAGGCCTCTGTTTTGTAATGCCACAAATCTGTCCAGGAATTTGTTGATCTCGGTCTGCATATCCTGTGTTCTCCTCTCCAGTGTTCCGATTAGGCTTCTTAGTGTCAAGACTCTTTTAAATACTGAAATTGTTTCAGTCCTGTTAGTAATTCCCATGGTGGCTAGTTGAGAGCTGGTTTTGTTATTCAAAATATTGATCATTCTGCTGGCAGCATCTGGCATGTGGCCAAGGCTTGCTCTTGCTCTCTGTACCTCCCTGTTTTCCTTCGTGATGAGTGCTATTTGCTCATCCATAGTCTCAATATACTGCCACTGATTGGTGATGGATCGACCAATGTTGCCCCAGAGGACTGCTTTCAATTCTGCTGTTACTTTTTCTAGTGCAAGCTCTTTTTCTAGTTCAGCTATTCTCTTTTTTAGAGCTTTCACCTCTCTTTCCTTTGCTGCCTCATTCTGCTTGCTTTTGTCAAATTTTTCATTCACCTTGGTCAAATATCTTTTGACTTCATCAAGCTCTTTCATTTGGGATTCAAGAACTTGGATCTCAGCTTGCAGCTTCTGCATATCCAGAGTAGGAGTTGGCTCTGTTGTTGGTGTAGTTGTTGCTGTAGATGGTGCTGTAGGCCCTGTCTGTTGAGGAGGAGGAGTAGTCGTTGGTTGGACTTCCTCAAGGTTGATTATCACAGGAGGAGGCTGGGAGGGTTGGCCCTCTTCTTTTTGTTTCATAGCTGTCTGTAATGCTGCCTTTGCAGCTTCTGATTGTCCTAGCTGGTCTTGAGTCCGAACCAGCTCCTTGTACAGGGATATCAGTAGGTCTGTAGCATCCTTTTCCTGCCTTTGCTGGGAAACTTCATCGGTTTGACGATGGATGGTAGCTGGAAGCTTGATTTTCTTTCTTAAGGCCGCCAAGTCTGCATCCCTTAGCTTCAAGAGTTCTTGGATACCCTTAACATCTTTAGGATCATGTCCTATTTCTATAATTACCTCTTCCAAGGACTTGATCCTGTTGTCCTTGGCTTGTGATGATGCTCTCTCCAATTCCAGCTGAGATGCTGTGTTATCAAGGCTGCTCTTCAATTTGTAGTTCTCCAACGTTTCATCTGCCAAGGAGGCATACACCATTTCACCAGTTTGTTTATGTAATTCAATCTTATCCATAGGGTGTATGTCTTTGGCCAGAACCTCCATGTTGATTCTTAGGTAATCCGAGGTAGGCTGAGGATGCAGCGTTGTGGGCATGAAGTGACTCATGATCATCTTGCCTTCACTTACATCAAAGGCAGACATGAGTCTTTGCTGATTGGTAGGAGCCAGGTTCAGCAAATGATTGTACAGCTGTACTTTAATAGGATCACTCCTCCTCTTAATGTCAATAAATTGCTGTTTGATGCTTGACTGTCCTTCTCTGTGCTGGCTGGAGGAGCTGACCTCTCCTCCCACGGCTCTATCGTGTTCATGCTGAAATGAACTGGCTGAAACTTCTCCACTGGGTGGGCCCATGCCCATTGCTTGCCTCACTGCTATGTCATCCTCTTGAGAGTCATTTAGTCTTTGTCTTTTCTCTCCCCGATTGATGGATGAAGTCAGGGGAGTCTCTCTATCTCTTTTCCTGGTTAAGTCCTCCTTTTGTGGGGTTTGGAGGACTGAGGTATCAACAGTAGTTTCTGCCCTAGGAGGCACTATTGTCTGAGCCTGTTGCTCAGTGGATCTTGGAGCATTAATCACTTTTTCTTGCTGCAAGGGCTGCTGTTCACTAAATTGTTCCTCTTCCTGTTGCTGCCCGAGTTCCTGCTGCTCCATCTCTTCTTGCTGCTGTAGCAATGTATCCACTTGTTCTTCTGTCAATGGAGGTGGCTGTTCCACCTGCTTCCCTTTATCCTTGCTTGCTGTCTGTGGTGCTTTCTCGGCAGTTTGCTGCTGTGCTGTTGATGATGCAGCAGCTGCTCCAAGTTGCTTTTTGTAGGAGAGGGGCACCTGTCCACAAGTTTCCAAGTCAGCTTCCTTTTGCATATTTCTAGCCTCTCTCTCAAGTAACTCTTCATTAGTAATTTCCTCCTCTAGGGTACCCTCTTCCCAATTTGATGCATTGGCATACTGTTCAATCTCGGGTTGTCTCTTGTGTGCATAGCTACCCAATTTGTATCTAATCCTCCTGAGGGAGATAGAATGATTGGGGTCATAGGGTATCCATTCAAAGCTGGTTTGCAGTCTGAGGCCCTCCAGGATACTGTCTGCCTCCTTCCACCCTTCCTCTTTTCTGTTATATAGGAAAGAACCCAGCTGGCTCCTCACCTTTAGCTGTGACTTCTTGTTCTTGCTCTGAAAATGCAGGTAGTCTGAGTTCCCAAACTGTCTGAAATATTCCAAGGCAAAAAGCCTCATGGGGACATACCTTGGCAACCTAAAAGGGGTCAACTCACAGCCATATATCCTGATGACTGTGTGGTTTTGGTAGAAGTACCAATTACCAATGCTGTAGGACTTATTCAAATGGAGAATTCTTCTCATGTCATCAGTTAGTCTAGGAGGAGGAGTACCATGCAATACTGTCATGACTGGATAAATGAATAAGTCAATAAACTCAGTGTATGTGTAAGGTGATACAGAGGTATGATGAAAAACAGAAGTCCAGAACACAACTGATCTTGGATTTCCTGGGCATTGAGTTGCTTCAAAGGAAAAGAGAAGGTGGCTGGCTGATAGAACAAGAATAGATGGTATATATATGAAGTATACCTGAATAGTCTTTCCCTCTTCAAGTTCATAAACTGCTCATGGATTTTATCTGCAATGTAGGTTGCATAGTCATAATGTACAGCTGGGGGCTTACCAGGAGAGAATATAGACAGCATTGCCATTAGGCTATCATCCACATCCTCCATCCCCCTGAATCCTAGGACATAACTGATTAAATCCACTAACATCCTGCCCAAATCATTCAAGTAGTGATACCCAATAGGAGGGGTTCTGACTGTTTCAGAGCCTGGTCTTACAAACAACTGATTGATTTTAATGATTTGGTCATTTGACAGCTTGGTCCCTTTGTTTATCAAATTCTGCATAAAGATGGGGGTCAATTGCTTGGCAGTTTGGAAGTGCAGCATTCCATTTATACTCTCTGGGGTAATCTCGAACAGGATTGAGCCTGTGGGGCTGATGACAGCTCTTTGGTTTGGGTCATAGCATTCCTGGCAGCTGTAGATCAGTTCTGGCATAGGATTTACTTGGGGAAGGTTGTAGATGGGCAAATTTGAGTCCCAAATTCCCAAGATGTCTGCCCCACTCAGGTGCTGGGCTTTTAACTCATTCATCATCTGGATATTGTATTTGGTTCCCATAGGGAACCAGTCCAGCATTTGGTAATCCATGTCTCCCAGAGCTTTCCATGCTAATTCCTGGTGAGGAGCATTGAGGGGCTTGATATTTAGAGCAATAGGAGTCTCCATGATTCTTTGAAGTTCAACAATTGTAATAAAGTGGCTTGTAAAAGCACCAGCACAGAACAGAAGTGCTTTTTGTAAGAATAGTCGTGAAATTTAAGTATCAGAGGAGGAGTTTATACAGCAGCAATTGAAATACTGCTTATACTAGGAGCCAAGGCTACTGTGGGTGTCACTATGCCCTCTTTCAGCGGGTGAATTGAGGTCAACAAGGAATTTGCCGGGAATACGCAGTGAACGCTGTTTTTGAGTGAAATTACAGGTATTATGGCTTGGCTGGTGTTTTTAGACTTCACAGTTACAATTGTGGACGTGCAGAGGGAAATGGGCAGTGCAAATATAGTTTGTAAGGTGTCCTTAGCCTTCTGAGCAACTTAAATTTCAATAACAGTCGTATGGAGGGCAGAACAACGGTAAATACCTGTTAATTGACGAACAGAGGTTGCGCAGGCGTGCACGGTTGCTGCTGAGGAGGTCGCCGGGTTAACTCAGCAGGTTGGCGGAAATTCGAACGTAAACGGTCATGCAGAGAGAACAGTGGCGACAGGAGTGAAAAGTGAGAAAAACACGGCTTTTTTGGGTTAATATGGACTTTTTTACCATTTTGGCGCTTTTTAGTGATGACGTCAGCATGACGTCGTTGGCGGGTCAAGGTGAGGTGACGTCAGCTGACGTCATGGGGTGACGTGGCGGTAGACTATTGGTCCAAGGGGGCGATGAGGTGGCAGCCATGTCAGCGGCCAGGTGGACGAATAGCAGGGGCGAGTACAAGCGAACGTGACGTGGCGATGCATTGATGGGAAACAGGTGGCGGTTAGGACCGTAGCAGTTACGGTTAGGGCTAGCCGCTACGGTCTCTCGGGGCGGTTTAGGTACGGTCTCAGAGCTGTCAGACCCGGCTCCGAGAGTCCTTAACGTTTGACGCGTGGAGAGGCCCTGACGTGACGCAACGTCACCTTCTCGGGCGGTAAAGGACGGCTGCGGGGGCTGCTCCGATATCATTGTGGATCGTCGGATCTTTAAGATCTGATCCGACGGTGGGCGGAGCATCCACATGCTCAGGCTATATGCGCGGCGGAAAACTTTGGGCTTATGGGTTTTTCAATGTTTTTCATAAAATCAAACTACGCGCTAACCCTTTGGAAATGCGCCAGAGGCGGGTTTTTGACTTTGGTAATTTTTGCAGAGGTTTTTAGGGGTAAAAGAGGGTTTGTAAGGGTTTTTTCAATGCAAATGGTGGTTTGATGAGCGAGTTGGCTTGTAGCAAGGGGGAACGGGATGTGATAGGTTCACCAAGGTGACCAGAGGTCATTTTGGTCCCTTTTGGAGAACATATGGCTATAATGCCAAGGGGAGGAGTATTTATAAGATTTAGGGCTTTATACACCATAGTGTTAGTATTATTAGGGGAAGGGGTAAGATAAGGGAGCTATATAGTAAAATTAGAGGTTAATATGAATGCAGGGAGCAAATGAAGGAGATTTTACTGAGTTTATGTAAAGTTGATTTAGTTTTGAGAGTAGATCAAAATGAAAAGATCTTAGACAAGAAATGTGGATTCTGAATGAACTAGAACCACCATCAAACCATGATCTCTCTTCATAAATCTCAGCTAAAGAAAGGGAGTGTTAGTAATGGAATAGAGGGGAAGAGGGAGGTTAGTTATGCTCCTTGCTGTAATTTGATGGAATTCACCACTTTGTCCATTGATAGATTTTTGCCTTGGCAAAACACCTCTTGACATATGTGTAATGGTGAAAATACCTTTCTGCAACCACAACTGCCTACCCAGCTATTTTCCTAGCATTTTTTGTTTCTCCTTAGAGGGTGCATTTGGACTTGCAAACCCTTACTTGCCTTTTCTTTTCTTTGGCTTTTTCTTTTTTCTTTTCTATCTACTTCTAACCTTATTTCTTCCAAGGTCCCAGATTAAGCTGTTGGGAACCTTTGCTTCTCTACCTAAACTACTTGTCTGCCAAGATTAAACAGTTTGGACAGACTTCTTTCTCTATTCTATAACTCAAAATTGAAACATGGCATGATCCAGTTTAAACTGTTGAATCATCCACAAAATTGAAATAAAGGTCTTCAATATTTGAAACAGATTACACACCTCTTGTTCTCTAGGAAATATGGGATCTTTGTAATACCAAAGCAGAGCATATTTGGACTTTCCTTGGCCAATCATGAAATATGAAACCTATTAGTATAGGTATCCAACAGTGGCTCCACATGGGGATGGTTTTTCTTCTGAAAGACCAAGAACAGCAGGTCAGATTGCCTTGTTCTTTGACTGCCCATCCCAGTCTTTGAAATTTGCTGCAAAAATGTGTCAAAATTGTGTGCTTTTTTCTTGGAAGACCTCTGATTCTACTTGCCTCTAGCTGTTTGGTGAATCACTTGGGAAAACTGCTTTTTACAATCTAAAACAGAAAACAATATGTACATCTGCATATATACAATGAATCCTTGGATTCCACTCATAGTGAACAGTCAAAGTAGTGCTTCAGCATCCTGCCATTGACAGGACCTTCATCCAAGTCAGTTTCAGTCAAACTTTTGAGGAAGTAGGTGTTATTACCTTGCACTGCTTGGACAGCAAATGGTCCTTTCCATAAAGAGTCAAACTTTCCATGTTTCCCTTTCTCTTCTCTTCTCTTATCCCACTTTAAAACTTTGTCCCCTACATTGAAATCTTCTGCTTTGGTTCTTCTATCAAAGGCCTTTTCAGTTTCTCTTGTATTATCTGTACTCTGCTGAAAACTTGTTCTCTGGTCTGTTGTAAACAAATTATCTGGTTAATCCTTCTTTGCATGTCATTTGGCTCTGCTTGGCTTTCTTGCAGAAGTTTCATAACCGGCACTCCTAGTGATGAAGGAAATCTGGCCTCTAATCCATAGACTAACTCATATGGGCTGGTCCCAATTGATCTTTTAGTTGTTAGTCTGTCTGCCCATAAAGCATTTACTAGTTTCTTATGCCAGTTCTTTTTGTTCTCTTCCAGCACTTTCTTTATGATATTTATCAAACTTTTGTTTGATGATTCAGCAAGGCCATTTCCTTGAGGATAGTAAGCTGTAGAATGGCCCAAAGTAATGTGAAATTTATGGCAGAAGTTCACCATTTTCTTGGATCTGAAAGCAGCAGCATTGTCTGTTATTATCTTGTCTGGACAGCCAAATCTAGCCAGTATATTGTTTTCCAAAAACTGAATGATTACTGAATCATTTGCTTGTCTGCATGGGGCAGCTTCAATCCACTTGGTGAAGTAGTCTGTTGCTGTCAAAATCCATCTGTGTTGCCCTGAAGATGAGGGATGAATTTCCCCAATGAAATCCAAGCCCCATTGTTGAAAAGGTCTCTCTGTTGCAATGGGCTTCAAAGGAAGTGGCAGCAACTGTCTTTTGCCTTCAAACAGTTGGCATTTGTGGCATGAGGCTGTAAATTTCTTAACCTCAGAGAACATAATGGGCCAGTAGTACCCAGCCCTCAATATCTTGTCCACAGTGGACTTCCAGTACAAATGTCCACCACAATCTCCAGCATGGAAATCTTGCATGATTTTGTTAGTTTCATTCTCTATTAGACAGTGCAGCAAGATACCTTCATGGTTTTTCCAAAGTAAATTTCCATCCATCACACAAAATCTAGATGTTTTCATTTTTAGGAACCTACACTTAGTTCTGGACAGTCCTGGGGGAGCACACAGGTTTTGTAACACATAGCAGATATCAGAGTACCAAGGAGATTGTTCAAAGGCTACATTGATCTTTGGAGTCGCCAGCTCTGTTTCACTGTCCAGTTGATTGATATCTAAGGCTTGGAAATTTGCTTCTGTCATTAATTTGGCTAAACCTTGCCCTTTTATCAGCTTTGTGGTTTTATTTCAATGTCAAATTCTAGTATATTGGCAATCCATTTTCCTCTTCTGCCCTCTAAGTTTTCTTGGGTGAGAATGTCTTTGACAATAGGACTTGGTACATAAGCCACAACATGGGAGTAAAGGATGTAAATCCTAAAGTCTTTAATAGCTTTGATCAAAGCATAGGCTTGTTTCTCCATAATTTGGTACTTTAGAGGGGCATCTCTGAGAGCTCTGCTGAAAAAAGCAATAGGTTTCTCACTCCCGTGGTCATCTTTCTGTAATAAAATAGCAGCAATAGTATGTTGGGAGGCAAAGGAGAAAATGATAAAGTCTCTGTCAAACTGTGGATTGGTTAACACTGGGGTTTGAGTCAAGGCCAATTTTATGCTTTCAAAGGCTTGTTTTGCTTCAACAGTCCATTTGACCTTTGAATCTTTCTTTAGCATATTGTTTAGTAATCTGATTAATTCTGCTAAATTCGGGATAAACCTTCTTAAAAAGTTGATTTTCCCTAAGAATCCTTGCAATTCCTTGACATTCCTTGGATGAGGCATTTGTAGGATAGCTTGTATCCTATCTGGATCAATTCTTATGCCATCTTTTGAAATAATGTGTCCTAAGAGTTTCCCTTCTTCCAAGCCAAATAATGACTTCTTGGGGTTTAAGGAAATGCCATATTTCCTGCATGTTATGAAAATCTGTCTCAAATGTTTCAAGTGTTCGTGGTCAGATTTTGAAAAAGGTGTGAGGTCATCCAAATAAATGACAAGGAAATCATGAATTTCCTTAGCGAAAGCAATATCCATTGCTCTTTGAAATGTTGCCCCTGCATTTTTCAACCCAAAAGGCATTTTGACATACTTGAAAGTTCCCCATGGGGTTGTAAATGCAGTTTTGTCTTGATCATCAGGGTGTACTAGGATTTGGTTAAAGCCTGAGAATCCATCAAGCAATGATATCCTTGAAGCCCCTACTACTCTTTGAAGAATGTGATCCATTTTGGGTAGAGGGTAGTTATCTTTGAGTGATACTTGATTCAAATTCCTTAAGTCTACACAAAGTCTAATCTCACCAGTTTTCTTTCTTGTAGGGACCAAATTTGAAATCCATTCAGAGAATCTGATTGGTGCTATGATACCGCTTTGAACATTTTATGTAATTCTTTTTCAATGGAAGGAAGGAGCACAGGATTGATCCTTCTCAATTTCTGTTTGAATGGTTTTTGATTAGGCTTGAGGGGAATGGTGTGCTGGATAACAGAGGTATCATAGGACTTTAGATCCTCATAACCCCAAGCAAAAACATCTTGAAACTCTTTAAAGAGGTCAATATATTTGGGTTTTTGATCAGGGGGCAAAGCAGCAGATAGTTTTATTATTTTAGGCTTGTCAGTAGTACCAATGTTGCATTCTTCAATTGCTGCATCTAATGGCTGCATCTTTGGTTTCCTGGGGACATCATTTGAGTCAAAAATGTCCTCTAGTGGGGTAAGGCCTGCTGGAAGGAAATTGTCTTTGAGTTGTATGATTTCATCTTCAGCGTTGCTCACCTCTTCACAGTCAATTTGGTGAATTTGCTGAATGTTTTCATTGTCGAAAATGGTTGGACTCAGTAATTGTTTTGCTGTTCTAGGTGACATTGGGTGAGCAGACTGTTGAAACTGTATTTGTGATGGACTTGCTTCCTCAAGTATTTGTGATTGACTTGCTTCCTCAAGTATTTGTGATTGACTTGCTCCATCAAGATCAATATTTAATCCTATGAACTCTTGTTGCAAGGTCAAGAAATTGTTTATTTGCATGTCATCCTCAAATACTTGCCATTCTTTGACATTATTCGGAATAGAGGGTCTGTATTTGACCTCGGCTGTGAAACAATTATTGGGTTCTAATGGGAATTTGAAGGTGCTGGCAAACGTTGCCAAGCTGTGTGCATGGAGATTGTGGCCCCTTGAAATTTTTGTGATAACAAACTCAGAGAAGGTTTCTAATATTTCAATTACAGCAGATCTGTAGGACCTCAATCTTTTGTCATTGGTGACAAAATGTCCTTTCACTTGTTGAATTACTAGATCAGAGTCTCCCATAATGGAGAGTTTAGGAGCTTGTAGTGATTTTGCTAGCTTTAGGCCCAGCAAGAGAGCTTCATATTCTGCCATGTTGTTAGTGCACCTAAAATTCAATCTGTAAGCCCTGCCTTCTGCATAGCCTTTCTCTTTGTTATATATCCACACTCCTCCAGCTCCTGCCCCTAACTTGTTGACTGACCCATCAAATTCTAGGACCCACAGGATATCTTGCTGAACAGAAGATTTAAAGTTCTGTTCATGAGATGGCAATGTGAGCAGGAGTTGGGGTTTCTTTCCCCCATTTGTTTTCTAGGACAGTTTTATCACTTGTTTGACAATCTTTGACAACTAGAGGAGGGTTAATGTGTATTGTTGGGCTGATTGATGTTTGGCAGGTGCTACTTGTTTGATCAATGTTTTGTTCTTGTATGAGTGTTTCGGTCCTAATGTCATTGTTTGAGAGGTCTGCGCTGTCATTGAAGAGGATGAAGGAGTCTATGTCCGAATGAACAGCATATATTGGAAAATTTTGAGGCTTTTCTTCACTGCTGACCATATACTTCATGAGTGTTTCCCTATAAAGTCTTTTTGGTTGCCCAAAGACAGAGATAGTTGCATATGACATGTCTAATTGCAGGGATCCTTGGAGCTTGGCTCCCCATGATCTTGATAACAGCATCCCATATTTGGGTGGGATATCAGCAACTACAACATCCATTAGAATAGTCTTGTTGGGATATTGAACCAGAGACACACATAAATCTTTTATTAGGCCTAAACATTTGACTTGGCTGGAATCAAAAGAAAACAGGTCTTTGTATGGTCTTGTTATATCCAAGTTCAATCTTTCCATGACTGCTTTTGGCATAAGGTTGTGAGAGGCGCCTGAGTCGAACATTGCATTATGCAGTATTTTATCATGAACATGCAAGCTGACATAAAAAGGTAAAACCCCTGTGACTACTGTTTTTCCATCTACCTCTGGGCCAAACAGTAATTCTGGGTGTCATCTAGCACGTTTACATCATCTTTGCTGGTAGTGAGTTGAAGGGATTTCTTGATCTGTTGCTTATAGATGTCATGCTTGGCTAGCTCTGAGAGGGGAATTGCTATCTTTAGCTTGCCAATCTCTGTACCTAGGTCAAAGGGTTTGTCAACTTGGGTTTTAGAGTCACGGATAGCAGTCTTTTCTTTGTTCACTAAATCTTCTTGTTGGATTTCTCTTGACTTTGAAACCTGCCCCTTATACTCATGTCTTGAGGGGTAATGTTCGGATTTGGGTGGGAGGACGAGGTTGCCGTGGGCTGTTGTAGTGGGGACAGTAGTTCAGTAACCTCCTCAACCACTACTTCTTTTGTAGGCACGTTTGTGTTGTGATTAGGTTCTGTGCCCGTGGTTTCTTTGGACTGTTATTTCTCCTTTGCCTTTTCAGGCTGATTTACATTTACAGTCCTACTCCTTAGTTTATATTGTTTATGGACTTCATAGACAGCAGTGTCATACCCTTGTTTAAAGTCAAAGGATTCTCCTGATTTAGTTTGGAATGTTTTGCTTTCATCCTCCTCATGGTCTTCTTGTGTTAAGAAAACATGGGTTTTACCATCCAGACCCATTAAGTTAATTTCGGGATCTTCATTGAGCTGATTGGCTGTGGAGGTTTCTGCATAGTTTTCTTGAAAAGGGGGTCTAATGTCTTGGTCAGCACTTGTTTTTCCTATGTTTGGGTTCTGATTTCTCCTAAAATTTGGGTTTCTAGGAGGGTTGCTTTGTGATGCTTCCCATGATGATTTTCTTTCAACCGATTCCACTCTTTCACCCAATCTCTTCATGCTGTTTAGTATTGCATCCAGCTTCTGATCAAAACCTGAGGGCTCTTCTCTGAAGCCAGCCTTCTTTTCCAGCTTTGCCCTGTTTCTCTTGGCAATTAGGTTGGCCTCTACAGTGACTGCAACTCTTTGAGCTTCTGCAAGGGTTGGAGGATCTCTTTCTTTCAGCTGATAGGCCATATCAGAGTCAAAACCGTCAGGGAAGTTATACAGGGCCAAATCAGGAGGGGTCTTAAGTTCTGGGGGATAGCATTATATACATTGTTAAACCTAGCACAATATTCCAAAACTGTTTCTTGGGGACCTCTTTTAATAGTGTTATATTCACCGAGTATGTGGAGTGGATCTTTCTTTTTCTCCCATCTGTTGGTAAACTCTTGGTACAGGACCTCAGGGGTTGCAATGGAATTTGCATTCAGGGATCTAAACCAAGTTCTGACATCCCCAGTTAAGCTTTGAACAAAAATTCTCATCCTGACACTGTCATCATCTATTTCATAGGTCTCAAAGTGGTCTTGCATCTTCTTAGCATGCTGGACAGCTGTCAAAGGGCCATGGGAGTCAAAAAATGAGATTTTGGTTTGGTAGTCTTGGGGTAGAGCTGGAGCATTGGCTGGTATCTGCAGAGGTGCATATCTGTTAGCCATGTTTATGGGGTTTATGGGGTTAATAGGAACAAATGGGACAGCTGGGATTACAGGTGTAACAGGGTTAATAGGATGGGTAACAAGCGGGGGGCTGGTTAAAAGAGTATGTGCAGATGGTGAAGATGGGAGAGGAGGGCTTTGAGGTTGATGATGAACTAGGGGAACTAGGTGTGGAACGGAAAAGGACTTTGCAAGGAGTTGGAATGAGGATAGGTTGGTGTGAACTTATATCTGAATCAGCAGGCTTCTCCTGCTTTTGCTGTCTCCTTATGTTCTTTGGAATGATATTTGGGTTATCAACAATGATGGGTTGATTAGGGTCAGGGTTTGCCCTAGTATGCCTTGGGTTTCTTTTGGGAGCCAGCTTCTAATTATCCTTTAGAACTTGTATACAAGGTTTATATATTCAAGGACTGGATGAAAATTTTGGAATGGCTATATATTTTCCAAAGCTAGGATTAAGATTCCCTAACTAGCTCTTCCTTCAAGCTGTCCCTGTGTTACAGAAACAGTTCTAAGGCCTCTTGGCTAATTTCAGGCTTGATGGCAGCTTTGGGAGATAGATAGTAATTGAAAAATTTTAAGAACTCCCCAGTGGAGTCGCCAATTATGTTAACACCCAGGTTGTTCCCTATGACTCCCAAGGGAATACGGCCGGGGTAACCACTAACCAATCTTTGGATCACTGTTTCTAGCCAAACTGTG
The DNA here is from genome assembly GCA_031772625.1 of Pinus tabuliformis. Classification (NCBI taxonomy): domain Eukaryota; kingdom Viridiplantae; phylum Streptophyta; class Pinopsida; order Pinales; family Pinaceae; genus Pinus; species Pinus tabuliformis. The sequence goes on from CM062805.1 coordinate 125,079,101, forward strand.
ATCAGAGAGGGCTCTCTCTTTATGATTTGTAACTGTTTATGATAGGGTTTTAGGCTAGCTATTATGCACAGGTTTTGTTTATGTTTTGGTTGAAGAGTTTCTTTTAGGTCTTAGTGATGTAGTATTCAGAGAGTCAAGTATCATTGGGCAATGGAGTCTATGGCTGTAGGTGTCTAGAAACCTTGAGGTGAACTGGTGAAGTTTGCAGGGCCATTTGGATACTTCATACAACAAAATTTTTGATTTATAACATGAACAGGTGAAAAAACCAGTGAAAGCAATTAAGAATTTTCACTAAAGTATTCGAGTATTTCCACCAAACTAGGTATGAGAAACAGATAGATGCCTCAGGAGCAAAACTTGAATCCTGGGGATGTCTATCACTGTAAAAGATATAGTTTTAAAATGCAGCAATTAAGAATTACACTTCATTCACTGTATCTGAAGAAAACATGGATAATAGCTTAGTTTGAGTTCAGGGTAATCATAGATTAAATCCTGGAACCATTCTTCTACTTTCTACTTTGCTATTAAGTGTAAAACATTTAAACAACAAAAGAGAACAAAAGACTCGAAAACATGTAATACAGAGATTTAAGAAAACTTATTGTTTTATGAAACACTCTGGAATCCTGCAACATTCACCATTCATCACAACGCATCAAATACACCAAGCTTCGGAAATTCCATTCTCCCTTTGTATTACTTCTCTGAGAATCTTACAGCAAGTGAGACTTCTAAAAGGAAAATAACAACAACCCCTTCAGCTTCTGCGAGGGGTGAATATATACTTGCGATTGTTTACAAAATATCTGAGTCTAAGTTATCTCAGACTTTAATATTCTCACCAACTTTTGAGATATTATTATCAGAAATTTATTACCGCATTGAATACAAGATAAAGGCGTCTTAATGTTCTGTCAGAAGATATTTTGGCCTTTGGGATCTGCTGAGTCGGTTGAGATACTTTGATTAAATGCTGGGGAACCCGACTTTATGGCTTGTACGCTGTATTCTGGGTTTGTCACCTGTGATTGTGACTGCTGCTGTGGTGAGTAAATAGCTCTGCTGAGTTGGCTCAGCATCTGTCTCTTCCTTGTAGATTTTATCTATCAAAATTCTGCCTGTGCATGACTGCCCAAAACTGAGAAAAAACCAACCCTACGGGTTCGGGCCTGATAAGATTACCTGTGTCAGATTCCTCCACTCTTCCTGTGTGGGCAATTGGTGTCTTATGATTGCCCCCAAAGTTTCATCTGCCTCTGTATACTTAAAGAAATTTGGTGGGGTATCAAACATGTGATCAATTTCATTCATAATAAAGAACAGGTTATCCACCCTATCATACAAATTCTGCCCTGTTGCTGGCCCTGTTTCAGCTGAGGTACTGGGTTGTTTTGCTATTTGTGCTGCAGCCTGCGCATCAACCCTTTTGATGTAATTTTCCAGAGTAAGCAGCCTTCCTACACTGCTTAATATGCTGGGGAGGCCTCTGTTTTGTAATGCCACAAATCTGTCCAGGAATTTGTTGATCTCGGTCTGCATATCCTGTGTTCTCCTCTCCAGCGTTCCAATTAGGCTTCTTAGTGTCAAGACTCTTTTAACTACTGAAATTGTTTCAGTCCTGTTAGTAATTCCCATGGTGGCTAGTTGAGAGCTGGTTTTGTTATTCAAAATATTGATCATTCTGCTGGCAGCATCTGGCATGTGGCCAAGGCTTGCTCTTGCTCTCTGTACCTCCCTGTTTGCCTTCGTGATGAGTGCTATTTGCTCATCCATAGTCTCAATATACTGCCACTGATTGGTGATGGATCGACCAATGTTGCCCCAGAGGACTGCTTTCAATTCTGCTGTTACTTTTTCTAGTGCAAGCTCTTTTCTAGTTCAGCTATTCTCTTTTTTAGAGCTTTCACCTCTCTTTCCTTTGCTGCCTCATTCTGCTTGCTTTTGTCAAATTTTTCATTCACCTTGGTCAAAGATCTTTTGACTTCATCAAGCTCTTTCATTTGGGATTCAAGAACTTGGATCTCAGCTTGCAGCTTCTGCATATCCAGAGTAGGAGTTGGCTCTGTTGTTGGTGTAGTTGTTGCTGTAGATGGTGCTGTAGGCCCTGTCTGTTGAGGAGGAGGAGTAGTCGTTGGCTGGACTTCCTCAAGGTTGATTATCACAGGAGGAGGCTGGGAGGGTTGGCCCTCTTCTTTTTGTTTCATAGCTGTCTGTAATGCTGCCTTTGCAGCTTCTGATTGTCCTAGCTGGTCTTGAGTCCGAACCAGCTCCTTGTACAGGGATATCAGTAGGTCTGTAGCATCCTTTTCCTGCCTTTGCTGGGCAACTTCATCTGTTTGAGGATGGATGGTAGCTGGAAGCTTGATTTTCTTTCTTAAGGCCGCCAAGTCTGCATCCATCTTAGCTTCAAGAGTTCTTGGATACCCTTAACATCTTTAGGATCATGTCCTATTTCTATAATTACCTCTTCCAAGGACTTGATCCTGTTGTCCTTGGCTTGTGATGATGCTCTCTCGCTTCTCCAATTCCAGCTGAGATGCTGTGTTATCAAGGCTGCTCTTCAATTTGTAGTTCTCCAACGTTTCATCTGCCAAGGAGGCATACACCATTTCACCAGTTTGTTTATGTAATTCAATCTTATCCATAGGGTGTATGTCTTTGGCCAGAACCTCCATGTTGATTCTTAGGTAATCCGAGGTAGATTGAGGATGCAGCGTTGTGGGCATGAAGTGACTCATGATCATCTTGCCTTCACTTACATCAAAGGCAGACATGAGTCTTTGCTGATTGGTAGGAGCCAGGTTCAGCAAATGATTGTACAGCTGTACTTTAATAGGATCACTCCTCCTCTTAATGTCAATAAATTGCTGTTTGATGCTTGACTGTCCTTCTCTGTGCTGGCTGGAGGAGCTGACCTCTCCTCCCACGGCTCTATCGTGTTCATGCTGAAATGAACTGGCTGAAACTTCTCCACTGGGTGGGCCCATGCCCATTGCTTGCCTCACTGCTATGTCATCCTCTTGAGAGTCATTTAGTCTTTGTCTTTTCTCTCCCCGATTGATGGATGAAGTCAGGGGAGTCTCTCTATCCCTTTTCCTGGTTAAGTCCTCCTTTTGTGGGGTTTGGAGGACTGAGGTATCAACAGTAGTTTCTGCCCTAGGAGGCACTATTGTCTGAGCCTGTTGCTCAGTGGAGCTTGGAGCATTAATCACTTTTTCTTGCTGCAAGGGCTGCTGTTCACTAAATTGTTCCTCTTCCGTTGTTGCCCGAGTTCCTGCTGCTCCATCTCTTCTTGCTGCTGTAGCAATGTATCCACTTGTTCTTCTGTCAATGGAGGTGGCTGTTCCACCTGCTTCCCTTTATCCTTGCTTGCTGTCTGTGGTGCTTTCTCGGCAGTTTGCTGCTGTGCTGTTGATGATGTAGCAGCTGCTCCAAGTTGCTTTTTGTAGGAGAGGGGCACCTGTCCACAAGTTTCCAAGTCAGCTTCCTTTTGCATATTTCTAGCCTCTCTCTCAAGTAACTCTTCATTAGTAATTTCCTCCTCTAGGGTACCCTCTTCCCAATTTGATGCATTGGCATACTGTTCAATCTCGGGTTGTCTCTTGTGTGCATAGCTACCCAATTTGTATCTAATCCTCCTGAGGGAGATAGAATGATTGGGGTCATAGGGTATCCATTCAAAGCTGGTTTGCAGTCTGAGGCCCTCCAGGATACTGTCTGCCTCCTTCCACCCTTCCTCTTTTCTGTTATATAGGAAAGAACCCAGCTGGCTCCTCACCTTTAGCTGTGACTTCTTGTTCTTGCTCTGAAAATGCAGGTAGTCTGAGTTCCCAAACTGTCTGAAATATTCCAAGGCAAAAAGCCTCATGGGGACATACCTTGGCAACCTAAAAGGGTCAACTCACAGCCATATATCCTGATGACTGTGTGGTTTTGGTAGAAGTACCAATTACCAATGCTGTAGGACTTATTCAAATGGAGAATTCTTCTCATGTCATCAGTTAGTCTAGGAGGAGGAGTACCATGCAATACTGTCATGACTGGATAAATGAATAAGTCAATAAACTCAGTGTATGTGTAAGGTGATACAGAGTTATGATGAAAAACAGAAGTCCAGAACACAACTGATCTTGGATTTCCCTGGGCATTGAGTGCTTCAAAGGAAAAGAGAAGGTGGCTGGCTGATAGAACAAGAATAGATGGTATATATATGAAGTATACCTGAATAGTCTTTGCCTCTTCAAGTTCATAAACTGCTCATGGATTTTATCTGCAATGTAGGTTGCATAGTCATAATGTACAGCTGGGGGCTTACCAGGAGAGAATATAGACAGCATTGCCATTAGGCTATCATCCACATCCTCCATCCCCCTGAATCCTAGGACATAACTGATTAAATCCACTAACATCCTGCCCAAATCATTCAAGTAGTGATACCCAATAGGAGGGGTTCTGACTGATTCAGAGCCTGGTCTTACAAACAACTGATTGATTTTAATGATTTGGTCATTTGACAGCTTGGTCCCTTGTTTATCAAATTCTGCATAAAGATGGGGGTCAATTGCTTGGCAGTTTGGAAGTGCAGCATTCCTTTATTTATACTCTCTGGGTAATCTGGAACAGGATTGAGCCTGTGGGGCTGATGACAGCTCTTTGGTTTGGGTCATAGCATTCCTGGCAGCTGTAGATCAGTTCTGGCATAGGATTTACTTGGGAAGGTTGTAGATGGGCAAATTTGAGTCCCAAATTCCCAAGATGTCTGCCCCACTCAGGTGCTGGGCTTTTAACTCATTCATCATCTGGATATTGTATTTGGTTCCCATAGGGAACCAGTCCAGCATTTGGTAATCCATGTCTCCCAGAGCTTTCCATGCTAATTCCTGGTGAGGAGCATTGAGGGGCTTGATATTTAGAGCAATAGGAGTCTCCATGATTCTTTGAAGTTCAACAATTGTAATAAAGTGGCTTGTAAAAGCACCAGCACAGAACAGAAGTGCTTTTTGTAAGAATAGTCGTGAAATTTAAGTATCAGAGGAGGAGTTTATACAGCAGCAATTGAAATACTGCTTATACTAGGAGCCAAGGCTACTGTGGGTCACTATGCCCTCTTTCAGCGGGTGAATTGAGGTCAACAGGAATTTGCCGGAATATACGCAGTGAACGCTGTTTTTGAGTTAAATTACAGGTATTATGGCTTGGCTGGTGTTTTTAGACTTCACAGTTACAATTGTGGACGTGCAGAGGGAAATGGGCGGTGCAAATATAGTTTGTAAGGTGTCCTTAGCCTTCTGAGCAACTTAAATTTCAATAACAGTCGTATGGAGGGCAGAACAACGGTAAATACCTGTTAATTGACGAACAGAGGTTGCGCAGGCGTGCACGGTTGCTGCTGAGGAGGTCGCCCGGGTTAACTCAGCAGGTTGGCGGAAATTCGAACGTAAACGGTCATGCAGAGAGAACAGTGGCGACAGGAGTGAAAAGTGAGAAAAACACGGCTTTTTGGGTTAATATGGACTTTTTTACCATTTTGGCGCTTTTTAGTGATGACGTCAGCATGACGTCATTGGCGGGTCAAGGTGAGGTGACGTCAGCTGACGTCATCGGGTGACGTGGCGGTAGACTATTGGTCCAAGGGGGCGATGAGGTGGCAGCCATGTCAGCGGCCAGGTGGACGAATAGCGGGGCGAGTACAAGCGAACGTGACGTGGCGATGCGTTGATGGAAACAGGTGGCGGTTAGGACCGTAGCGGTTACGGTTAAGGGCTAGCCGCTACGGTCTCTCGGGGCGGTTTAGGTACGGTCTCAGAGCTGTCAGACCCGGCTCCGAGGTCCTTAACGTTTGACGCGTGGAGAGGCCCTGACGTGACGCAACGTCACCTTCTCGGGCGGTAAAGGACGCTGCGGGGGCTGCTCCGATATCATTGTGGATCGTCGGATCTTTAAGACTTGATCCGACGGTGGGCGGAGCATCCACATGCTCAGGTTATATGCGCGCGGAAACTTTGGGTTTATGGGTTTTTCAATGTTTTTCATAAAATCAAACTACGCGCTAACCCTTGGAAATGCGCCAGAGGCGGGTTTTTGACTTTGGGTAATTTTTGCAGAGGTTTTTAGGGTAAAAGAGGTTTGTAAGGGTTTTTTCAATGCAAATGGTGGTTTGAGGAGCGAGTTGGCTTGTAGCAAGGGGGAACGGATGTGATAGGTTCACCAAGGTGACCAGAGGTCATTTTGGTCCCTTTTGAAGAACATATGGCTATAATGCCAGTAGGGGAGTTTCGAGTATTATTTAGATTTTTGGGGCTTTATACACCATAGTGTTAGTATTATTAGGGAAGGGGTAAGATAAGGGAGCTATATAAAAAATTAGAGGTTAATATGAATGCAGGGAGCAAATGAAAGGGATTTTACTGAGTTTATGTAAATTGATTTAGTTTTGAGAGTAGATCAAAATGAAAAGATCTTAGACAAGAAATGTGGATTCTGAATGAACTAGAACCACCATAAAACCATGATCTCTTCATAAATCTCAGCTAAAGAAAGGGAGTGTTAGTAATGGAATAAAGGGGAAGAGGAAGGTTAGTTATGCTCCTTGCTGTAATTGATGGAATTCACCACTTTGTCCATTGATAGATTTTTGCCTTGGCAAAACACCTCTTGACATATGTGTAATGGTGAAAAATACCCTTTCTGCAACCACAACTGCCTACCCAGCTATTTTCCTAGCATTTTTTGTTTCTCCTTAGAGGGTGCATTGGACTTGCAAACCTTACTTGCCTTTTCTTTTCTTTGGCTTTTTTTCTTTTTTCTTTCTATCTACTTCTACCCTTATTTCTTCCAAGGTCCAGATTAAGCTGTTGGGAACCTTGCTCTCTACCTAAACTACTTGTCTGCCAAGATTAACAGTTTGGACAGACTTCTTTCTCTATTCTATAACTCAAAATTGAAACTGGCATGATCCAGTTTTAAACTGTTGAATCATCCACAAAATTGAAATAAAGTCTCAATATTTGAAACAGATTACACACCTCTTGTTCTCTAGGAAATATGGGATCTTTGTAATACCAAAGCAGAGCATATTTGGACTTTCCTTGGCCAATCATGAAATATGAAACCTATTAGTATAGGTATCCAACAGATTGCAGATCTGAAAAAAGAGTTTGTAGTATGTACAGATGCTTTCCAAAAGAGGGTTTG